>QLSR01000119.1:1065173-1166112 GCA_031780015.1 Citrullus colocynthis | reverse complement strand
TTTTTTTTTTTTTTTTTTTTTTTTTTTTTTGGCAAATTTCCGCCCTTTTACTTGACGATCAAGCACAACCTCCGTTCCATAGTTTTGACGACCATCCTCCGTTCCATTCCCTCGCAAGATCTAGCCAAAATTGACGATCCTCCTCTGATCTGGCCGAAATCAACAACCCTCCTTTATTTCATACCCAAATCTAGGCAAAAATCGACAACTCTCCTTCGTTCCATTTCTTAGCAAGAGTGAGAAAGATAAGACCCATTTTGGCTTTGTGGTGGATGTTCGATGAGACCCGATGAACAAGGATTAATAGGTTTTTTACCTGATAATAAGAGACAGAGCGATAATTGATCGTCATCGGGAGCAAGAGGGAAATGGGTTTTTTCATGTCTACAAGTTCATTTTGGTAATTTTATTCGAACTTGACTAGGGTCATTTAGCAACTTTTTCATCACTATTAAAATTAATTTCAAAATCACACTTCATAATTATTTTATTCAAAAAGCAAAAATCGTACCGAACCGAAAACTGAGTGAAACCGAGAAATGTGGTTTAGTCCGGTTTTGAAGAAAGTATAAAACCAAATTATTTGGTTCGGTTCGATTTTCATTTACAAAATTGAATTTGAAACCGAATCGAACCATTTTTAATTTATATATTTTTATATCTTAACAAAAGGCAAAATTGAATTCAAAACCAAATCGTTTAAAACTTAACCGAACTAAACCATTTTTAATTAAAAATATGTATATATATATACACACATTTTTAAAAATCGCAAATTAGTTCGATTTGGTTTCACATGTAAAAATTTTAAAATTTTTTTATTTGGGTCAGTTTGGTTTGACCACCAGCCGAACCGAACCGAACTATTTCTACCCTTAGGGGTTGTTTAGATGGAGGAGACGGGAATAAGGATGAGAATAGGTAATGGATACACATTCCCAACTTTAGGTATGCGAATAAGTTATTCATATGCATTCTTTATACCATGAAGATACCATCCAAAAGTGTGAGTTTTTTTATCTTCACCCTCTCTCCTCCTTTAATACATGAGTTTATTTTTTTATTTTGTATATTATTAAAATTCATTTAAATATGAATATTACATTTATAATTTAAAAAATTGTAATTAATTAATTAATTAATCATATATATACACTTATTTTTTCAATAACCTATAAATAATTTGATGTTTTAATACTATCAATTCATTAATTGATCATGTACGTAGCTAATTAATTATCACTATGATTAATATTTTATGAGATTATTTTGTAATAATTATAATTATTTTATTATTAATTAATTGTAATTATTTAATTTTTAATCACAAAATGTTATATTTGTTTTTCAAACTAATTTTGATTGTTTTATTAATTAATAATTATATAAGTTCATCAAATTGATACATCAAATTATGTAATCAAGTAACTTTAATTGTAAATTACTAATTTTACAAATACTTGTAATTAATATTATTATTTGATGGTTAAATAATTAATTTTGTTTAAAACTTTGGATTGAATTTATTGTTATCAATTAATCTATCAAAAATTTATAGAGGTGTCCATGATTAATTTTACAAATTAAATACAAAGATAATTTGTTCCCATAAAATTATGATAACATTCTCATGCACAACCAAACAGAGTCATTCTTACAATCTTATTCTCATGCTTTATATTCCCAGACATCCTTAATTCTTGGACATCTATATATATGTCCATCTAATTTTATAGTTTGGTAAATAAAGACAAAAACATCTAATTTTATATATAATAACTAAAATAGGCTTATAATCAACTTTTGTTTGTAATTTAAACTTTTATATAATTGTTTAGAATGATAAGTTTAGTTTGTTATAGATTAATTTTTAAAATATTGATGCATCCAAATCGTAAAAATAGAAAATAAATTTGATTAGGTGAGAAATAGATAAATATATAAAAGAAAGCTTATTTTTAAAATATAAAATTAAAAACTCTACATAATTTTAGTGAGTTGCCAAGTTGCAAGAATGCAGTCACTTAGAGAAGGAAATTTCCCCAATTCCAACAACCTGATCCATCACAGTAAAATGCCAACCTCATCATTTAGAATAAAACTGCATCAGCAGAGTCAGATTCGACTACCAAACCAAACCTTCTAAGTACGCATTGAAGCCCCTCTCCAATGGCTTCCATCTCTGGCATTTTGATTTTCCACTTTCTTTTTATTAACCGCAGACCCACATCAATCAAAGATCTAAAAGAGTCACGCATAATCCATCCTAAGCCCCCACAACCAAACGTCTCGCACCATGAAGCATCAACATTATTCTTCCAACCCACCAAAGGGAGGGCTCCATTGAAGGTGACTCATCGGGCTCTCTGTACAGGGACCGCCTTGACCGATACATGTATGTCTCATCTTATTCAAGGCATTGTTGATTTGGCAACATAATGATTCACGCACTTTAAGAAATTTGGGAGACATTTAGAGTGAACCATTGATGTTGTTCTAGAGGTGTAATGTATAAGCTATATTTCAAAACAAGTTCTTCTATCTTTAGTCTAACTATAAACTAAAAATGAGGTTCTCGGTGAGTCCAAGGTCGAACACAGGATTTAATTAGATTAGTTCTTAAATAAATTTGAATGGTTTCGTGCCTATATATGAAATCAGAAGTATTTTAGAATCCCCGGTTTGACCGGGGATGGGAGTCAAATTAGGGACATTCTCTGGGTACCTGTCCGAGGATGGAGTGGGGACGGGGAGGAATCCCGGACTCCGACCCCTCCCCCCCTCAATTTATCCCCGACTATTGGTTTATATGTCTCGCTCTCATTCTCGATGTCTCGCTCTTTCTCTATCTCGCGCTCACTCTCTCTCACAGTCTCTCAGTCTCTCAGTCTTGCTCTCTCCCTTAGTCTTGCTCTCTCTCACAGTCTCGCTCTCGTTCTATCTCGAGGAATGGGGGTAAATTCACCCCACGAGGGCGAGGACGAAGAACCCCACCATCCTTGCCCCACCCCCATTGCCAACCCTAATTAAAAACAGTGGATGTAAATGGATATGAGGTGCACGAAAGTTAACAGCAATAGCAAGATGTGAATGGGAAAAATAGGGTTGGGGTCGTTATCATCAATCCTTTGAACTCTACTTAGACTTTACTCCATGTTCTCAATCACGTTTGGGACTTACCTCTCAGTGGATTGGGACTTACCTCTCACTGGATAAGCCAATCAATCATATTTCTATGAAGTATGCCTAAAGATTACTTGAACTTAAGGTTATTTCTATTTCTAGAAGTACTGCTTACTTTACTTAATGAGATCCACAATCTCTTGCTCTCTCAAACATTTGATTATAGCTAGTTATTTTGATTAGTTAAATGAAAAAAAACAATGATTTTAAATACATCAAGCAACATGGATTAAGTTCTAAGTTTTGCTCGTTGGAAATATGACAACTTTATCCTAACCCTCGGAAGATTTAGTTACTCATGGTATAAATAATAAAAAGGGAAAGGATAAGAGAAATGGAACTCATGATAGATGAATGAAAATACTGAATATGATAGAGTTGCTACAAGAATATTTGATGTCTTGAAATAAGAATGTAAACAACTAAATGAAAGCAGAGAGGTAAGAAACCAAGGTGTCAAGTCGGCGGTAGCAAAGTCTTGCTCCCGTCGGCGATGGGCGTGTGCTTCACTATATGCGGTGGTGGGTGGTTGGCCGGTGAGAAGATTACTCTCTCGAGCTCTCTATCTCTGCTCTTTGACTGAAATGGTTGACTCCTTAAGGATGGTCGAAGTTCTAGTGTTTCAACAACATTCTTTTTTCCTTCGGAGTTGCTTATTTATAGAGCTCGCATTGTATTTTGGGATGTTGAGATTTCATTGTGTCTGAATGCTCGTTGGACGCATGCGTTTAATTTGTTTGCACCTTTTCTACAAAAGATCTGGCGTTTAGAGTGAGTTAACTTCAATAAGACAATCTTAAGTAATTCAACATGCTAAACGAGAAGATATTTATCAAAAAATTATATCGATATTGCCGCATGATTTATTAAACTCTCTCCATTATTCTAAGAAAAGAAGTATAATAACTTGTATTTCTAAAAGTTATCAACCATTAGCTTTGAATGTTACAAATGCTTCATATAAGCACGATAGGCACATTGATTTCTTCCTTGTTCAAATTGTCCACCAGCCAATCCCAAATACATAAAAAGTCAATTTGTTGCTCCTTGTGCCAAATAACATTCTCACGTAAGGTAGGGGACAATAAGCTCCAATTTTTTTCGCCATCTTGCACTCCCATAAGATATGATGTCACACCCCTTTCCAGATTACCCTCCATAACCTGAGAGGAGATATGAGGACAACAAACATCATCCCTTTTGTGAGGTTCACTGTCCAACTGTACCTGAATAACCAGTTGAAACATGACTTAAATAACTGCCCATATCACTTATTCTAATAACATAGACATTCAGATCAGTCGCACCCATAAATTCAATAACATAAGAATTTTATATTTACATAACCAGATACTCCAACCTTGTTCACAAATAAACTTAGATGAAATATACAATAACCAGTCTCACATCCCAACTACTAGCTGACTATGTCTACATGTCACATACACAAAGTTATTTACACATACAGCAACCGAAATACAAAATATCTTCTGATAACTCAAAGCTTAAGTAGCGCGAGCTTGAGTAGGCTAAACACCGGGAACTTCTTCGCTACTTGGGTGGAAAAGAAAACATGGAAAACATGAGTTGGATGCCCAGTTAGTGATATAGTATTTTAAACACAACTTGAGAACCAAATCATGCTCAATAATAGAGAAAAACATAACTTTAGCATAAAATTCATATTAAGCCTTGAAATAAAACATAAGGCAGATCTTTTACATAAATACAATTTACAAACTCATCAAACCTTCTTTTGCTTTAAAATTTCCTTAGTCGAGACGGAGCAAGGCTCAATACACTCATCGTCGAAAACAAATTGTAGCTGGGGCAGAGTAATCTCGACACACCCAACGTCGAAAAACCTTAACTGACGTGGAGTAATCTCAACACAACAGCGTCATCAATCACTATGTGCACATAGGATATCTCGAGATGCCCAAGTACCTTCTACGAGTCCTTCAGTATTGGGTCTCTAGGAAACTCAAATGTCTTCTCAACGTCCTTCAGCATTGAGCTTCTTTATGTCACAGGGTTACCCACATGCCTTCTCAACGTCCATCAACATTGGGTCCCTTAAAAAACATTTTAGAAACAGGTATGCTTTGCATAAAAAATTCATTGTAAAACATTTCATGGAAAATAGAGCATTTCTCAATAAATAGCATCTTATAAACATACTTTTCAAAAACTTGTAGAAAACAGATAAAACATGCCATAAAATCAAATATAGCCAACCATCATGCTTATCACGTAATAAATCATCATAAAATCACATTTTATAAGAAAGTCTGGCTAAACATTTTAAATAGAATCGCTTTCAGAGAAAGAAAGGTGTCACTCACAATCTGAGCCTGTTCCTCAGGGTCTATAGGCTTTTCCAACCTCAGTATGACCTGAAATATCAATTACGAGCCATTAAATCCTCTCCTTGAAGTCCTTACAATCATCACTTAACTACATTTCATCCACGTTGTCCATATTAAGCCTAATTTCCACCATTTCTATCATTTTTACCCTTTTAGGGACCTTTTTGCAAAATTCTCAAAATTTCCAAAAATGCTTAAAAATCAGCTTAAAATTCATATTTTTCCATTTTTAGGTCAATAATTCAAGAAAATATCAATTTGGGTCCAAAAATGTCCAAAATTACCCAAAATGGTCGTAGACAACCGTGGTAGGCAGCAGTTGGGCAAGGGGGTGTCAGCAGGTGCAGGGCGTGGGCGCTGGGCATGGGTGTGGGCGTGGGCGTGGGCAGCTCTGGCAGCCTCTTTGGCCAATAGTGTTCTATTTCCAACCTGATTTTTCAGAGCTTTAAAACACCATTTCCTTTCAAATAAAAATTATGGGACTCAAGTTTAACCTCTTAACTAGCTTACCAAGAAAATTCAGCTCCAAAAACCTTCCCGAGCACCCTTGAAAAATTCCTCAAAGCTAACTCGTCTGATTTGCTCGGTTTCTGCGACAACCTTCAGTATTTTGACGATTTCTCAAGCTTCCCGACCTCAAATCACTTCGGCAGCCCTAGGTCGTCTTCCTAACTCATAGAGCTTCCTCTAGTCCAAAAATGGTGAATATAAAACGAGGGAATCAGGAGAATCATTGGGTTAATTGAGCTGTTTGCTTAGAGTTCAAGCTGCTGCCTAGACCAACCAATCAACTTTAGCCACTTACCAGCTTGCTTCAACGTGTCTTCTCTTCATTTCTCCTTATCCTAAACATCCAAATTAAATATAATTTCTATTTAAATAATCATTTTAATTTAATTTAATATTTATTTCCTAATTTTACATTTTTCTCAAATAATTTCCAAATTTTGACCTTTTGACTTAAGCTTTCCTTCATGTTCCACAAAAAATTTCCTAAGCTCAATCCTCCTCCTTGTACTACAACACTATTAACTCCATCCTTTTTATTCCTTAGCAAAGGTTAATGGAAAAAGAAGAATACCAAATCATAATTACTTAAAGTGCACTAGAATTGCTCATGCTTTCCTACTCATTCAAGCCAACCCTAACCAAACTTTTAACCATGGCTTTTATCTTTTGCTAAAGCTAAGGAAAATAGAGGTTAGGGCTTACATGTGACCTATCATTTCAACATGATTTTCTAAAAAAAATGAGAGGGTCAGAGATAATTTATTTATTTTTCCATAAGTTTGATTTGGAAGGGATGATATCTTTAATAATATTCCACACAGTGATTTTTGCCTTTGGCACCACATTTGTTTTGCATAAAGGTTTCCCACAAAGATTAGAGGAGGGGCCAAAAGAGTCCATAATGTTAGAGGCAAAGTGGTAGGCACTTTCAACAAAGAAAATCTTTTTAGACTCAAGGCCCCAAAAGATTTTGTCAGCCCGACCATTCCAACGCAATGGAGTATTAAGGATAGTTTCAGCCTCTGAACGAGGAAAGTTGGCTTGAATCTCCCTTTCTTTCCATCGGCCCCTCTCATTTATGAGGCGACAAACACTTTGGCTTCTATAAACATCCCTAACACCCAACAACTTGCTTAAACCCTCCTTAGCAACCTAATTGTCTTCCTCAATAATAATATGTCTTTCGTTGCCCACCCTCTAGTGCATTCCTTTCATGAACACCTCGCGCCCCCAAACTATTCTTCTCCAAGTAAAAGAAGGATTTTTTGCCCAATAGGGCCTTAGATGAATAATCTGTCTTTGAAGTATCTGACTTTAAGAACCCTTGCCTAGAAGGCTATCTAGATATCTAATCAAACGCCAACTTTGTTTAGCCAACATAGCTTGGTTAAATAGGGAAAAGTCTTTAAAGCTGAGCTCTTGCCTCTATCTTTACTTTTGCACATCGCTTCTATTTGAATCTCGGTTTGTATGGATGTTCTGTCTGATGTTAAAACTGTTCTATTGTTATCATGTTTTCAATACATCTACTTCCTCTGAGGTTATTTGTCACACTCTACTTTTAAAAATCGGTGCGTTAAAGAGCCTATAAAGAAAAGAAGTAAGCTTAAAGACTGGAGCAGGAGGTGGACGCATACTAATTTATCATAAGAGATATTTTAGTACAAGGAAAAGGTTAAATGAATAACCTTGAATTACAAACCCAAGAACGCAAAGAGGGATAATCAAGGAATCCTCAAGGACAGGAGGAAGATCATGGACGCCGAACGAAGTGGAGGTGAAAGCAAAAACGTATAAAGGGTGGTTTTGAGTTGGATTTGGTTAACAAGGATAAATCACATCATCGGATGTGTGATCACACAAGAGAAGGATTTGTAGTTAAGACTTGACATAAGGGAAGAAAGTTGGACGCATGGTATGATGCAGTAAGGTACAAACTCATAGTAGTGTGTGTAAGCACCTAATTTGTAAGCAAGTTCAAAAGATTTAAGCGAATTAGTATTAATAATCTCATATTGTAAATTAAAAAAAAAAAAAAAAAAAGAAGAAGGAAGAAGAAACCAAAAGGGAAAGAAGACAAAAAAAAAGGAATTAGAAAAAAAAAAAGAGAAGGAAAAAAGAAAAAGGAAGAAGAGAAGATAAGGATGGAGAAGTCGGTTATAGTTTTTTTTTAAAGGAAAATTTTGCCGACTCATTTCTCTTCATTTCCAAACTCATTTCTATGCTATCTTTCAGCTGATGTCGTGGAGAGGTTGAAGGAGAGTTTTAGGGCAAATTCGTGCAAGGTTTTGGACGGTTTCATGGTAAAACTGAAGCTGAAACAGAAGCTTCATCTGCTGTCGCACAGTTTGAACCAGGTTTGATGTTTATTGAATATCGAGCTGAAGAGATTGAATTTTGGGCTGAAATTTTAAGGTTAGTAAGTTAATGCAATTTTGAACAACTTTTATGAAGGATGCCTGAGTTGAAATGGAATAGAAACATGTAAATTTTTAGCTGGAAGTTACTGATACAAAATTTCTGTGAATCTGGAGTAGCACGGAGAAAATTTGCAATATCTAACAAACCAGAACGAGTTAAGCCACAAAAATTTGAGGTAAGCTATAAAACATGTTTCTCTACAAGTCTATAGAAGGAAAGAAGTTCTAAATCAGGCTGGAAATATGACTTTAAACTGACAGAAGTGAGAACAAAAAGAAAAGGAGGAAACTCTATTGTCGGGTGTCGTTAAGACGCGGGTATCGTTGAGGAATTGGAGCGTGAGTAGCGACACAAATCTCGCTGGTCATGCAAAGGAGATTTTTATCTCATAAATCTCGCTAACTCTCGCTCGGTGTCGCTCCTCAGGTAATCTCGCTAGTCTCGCTTATTCTAGTGTCGCTAGTGCCGTGTACCTGTTGTGTAATGTCGTTAGTAATCTCGCTAGTAAGGTGAAATCTCGTTGGTAATCTCGCTAGTGACATAGAATGGTGAATCATGATTAGAGTTTAAGTATGCACATTTAATGATCATGTAAAGGAAGTGTAAGGAAAGCGTAACATGAGGAATGTGTATTTATAGGCTAAGAAGAGCTCGAAAAGGCATATAATCCGCTCAGGGCCTAAGGATAAATTGTGAGTGACACTTTTCTTTCTTTGAGAACAAAATTTATTGAAAATATTTAGTTTGGTTTTATTATGAAATATGGCTTTGAGATGAACTGTTTTCTTGAAAAGCATGATATTGATCACAAGGTATGTTTTATCCGTTTTCTATAAGATGTTGAAAGGCATGTTGTGAAATGTTGTTTATTGTGAAATATCTGATTTTTCATGAAAGACTTTCATGTGAACTATTTACGTAAAATATTGGTTTCTAAAATTTTTTAGAGGAGGCTCAATGCTAAAGGACATGAGAAGGCAAGTGAGTTTCCCCGGGACCCAATACTGAAGGACTCGTAGAAGGTACTTGGGCAACCCGCGATATTCCTATGTGCACATAGAGGTTGTGACGTTGGGTGTGTTGAGTCTTGCTCCACCCCAACTAAGGATTGTTATCGACGTTGAGTGCGTTGAGTTTTACTCCGCCTCAACTAAGGATGTTTTCGACGTCGGGTGCGTTGAGTCTTGCTCCGCCCTGACTAAGGAAAAGTTTTGAGAACGAACTGATTTTCGTGTACAATCATTTTGGAATGAACATATATGATTTGTTTACGTTGTTGAAATTATGATTTTACATAAATGATTATTTGAATCACGTTTATGTTTATGGTGTTATTATGATTTTAACATGCCTGTTTTCAAACAAAAGATGGTTTTACAAAATTAGTCACTCACGGGGCTTTTAGGTCACGCTTTCCATGTTTTCCTTTCCTCCCAAGTAGCAAAGACGTTCCTGGTGCATTGCCTACTCCAACTCGCCCTGCTTAAGCTTCGAGTTTCCAGAAAATTGTCCTGTTTTGCAAAGTTGCTTGTATGTAAAACCTTACATAGGTGGCATGTAGACCTAGTTGTACATTTACTGGGAGTTGAAACATGGTTTTGTATAAGGGCTTTAGGGAAGAGTTGTATTCTGAATTATCGTTATGTATATAATTCCCTATATGTTATGGGTGAAATATATTAAGGAGTAATATGTATGTTGTGAACAGTATAGGACAAGTGTGTTAGTGGATGGTATGCGTCACAAAAGAGGTGATGTATGTTGTCTTCACGTCTCTTCTCGTGTTGGGTAGAGTAGCCTGGGAGTGGGTGTGACAGTGTGCGTTTGAGACATTGACGCCTAGTAGTATGCAGTGGAGAAACGAGTTTGGTATTATGGCAGAGAGTAAAGGAAGTAAGTAATGAAGCTAAAACCTTAAAGGAAATTCAATGGATAGGGGCAATGTGATTGAATGAATAGTTTGTATATTGGATATGTTGGATGCATAAGATAAGCTTATAAAGGCTAGGTGGCTTTATATAGACTTGACACTATATAAGTGGAGGTGTTAGAAGGCATGTTAAGTATTGCATGCAAGGTAACGCTTGGATAAATACATGGTTGGTTAAGTATGCAACGTGACATGTGGAAACAAGTGGCAAAAAGAAAGGAGAAGTAGTATGACAAGCCCTCTATTCCAAAGCTATAAATAGGACCTTGAGGGAAAAGAAGCGACTGATGATGCTGAAGTAAGAATTCTTGAGAGAAAGGGGAGAGAGAAGGTAGAAAGGAGATATTCTTGATAACATAGCTATCTTGTGTTAAAGAAGTTGTCTTGAGTCTAAGGGGTCAGCCTTACGTTCAAGGTGAACTTTGCGTCCAAGAGAGGTTGACGCATCCGAAAAAGAAGTAAAGAAAAGTTCGGCTGCACCTCGCGTTAGTTATCAACCTTACGTTTAAGGGCAGGGTTGGCGTCCAACCGAACTGACAGAGGAATATAAAGCCTTGCGTTCTAGGGTTAAAACGCTGCGTTCGAGAAGCTCGGGAAAGAGGAAATAGTGGAAAGGAGGAGGAACTATTTTTGAGCAAGTATAATGTGAGTAACATTAACGTTCTTCTTCAAAATATGATTTCACGAGTTTTCGATGAGTAGGTGCATGTGTTTTATTTGAAAAACATTTGAGTATGTTGGTTAATTGCCATATGTTTTATAAAACGCATGCTGATTGATAATATGTGGTTTCATGATTTTACTGAAAAGCATGTTGTTTTGATATTATATGATTTTATTTGGAAACGGTTAACTTATGAGTTTATGATATGTTGTTTCCAAAACATAATTAGTGTATTTATAAAACTTTAAAAGGGGCATCAGAGGCTCAGGGACTTAGAGAAGGCCAAGGGGTAGTCGGGATATGAATATAGAAAAAGGTACCCAATAATGAGGGACTCGTAGAAGGCAAATGGGTAACATGTATATGGAAATGGGACCCCAATGCTCAGGGACTTGGAGAAGGCATTGCGGGCGGTCCAGATTATAATATCTATGTGCACATAGAGGAATATAAGACGCTGATGTGTTGAGATTACTCCACACAGCTAGGGATAATCGATGTTGAGTAGTGTAGAGTTCGACTCCGCCTCAACTAAGGGAAATTTTTAAGAATGAACTGATTTCATGTATAACTATTCTGGAATGAATTTATGTGATTTGATTAAGTTGATGGAAAGTATAATTTTACAGAAATAATGTTTGAACTATGTTTTACGTAGATTATGGAACGTGTGTAATTTGACTAAACTATCGAGAAATATGTTTTGCGGTAATGATGATTTAAATCCATGTTTCACAATTATGGTACATGGTAATTTTAACATGTTTGTTTCCGAAGTAAAGATAGTTTTACAAAAACTGTTACTCACTGAGCTGTTAGCTCACCCTTTCATATGTTTCCATTTTTCAGGTAGCATGACAATTCCCGTTACTGGTCGAAGTCGAGGTTTGTCAAGAGTTAATGGTATCACCGTCCTAAGAAGTGTAGTTTAATGGGTATAAAGGAAGTTCGACAGTGGAAGTCGACTAGTAAGTCAATAACTGCTATCTTCACGCTCCCTTTCGGGCTATAGTAGGGTAGTTCGGGATGGGGTGTGACATTATTGGTGTTGCCTTAAAACATCCCAGGCCAAAGAGGGAGCTTGTTGGAGAGTTGAGTGGTTAGCTCTCATATTGGTTTTAAGGTGATTGCTTTTGACCCGCTCATTGTCGCTTAGCTTGTCTTAACATCTGTGTCTATCATTGGGTGTTACTTGCAGATATTTTATTTCCTTAACGGGCGCCTATCTATAGATTTATTCGGGTGATTTTTTTCCTATTCGGTTTCGCCCTATATTATTTTCCCTAATTATTTTGCCTGTTTAAAAGTTGTAGAGCATGTCTTTCTATGGTTGTCGTTTTTTATTGTATTAAGAAAAGAGTGTGGTTAAACTGGCCGACCTTGTCACTATGATAAGTGTTGGTGTTCTACAACTTTACGCTGTGTATTTGTGACAATCTAAGAAAACGCAGATTTTCATATCACGTCCTCTAAAGAAATACTTGTGAAGTCAAGGGAAGCCTTGAACCTCTTACTATGAGAACGAAGTTCTCACTTATTTGAAGCATTGAGTGTTCCAATAAGGAATTTCACTGTGATTTGAGAGAGATAATTGATTGGGGAAGTTTCACATCGACATTGGCAGAATCTGAAGTGCCACTACACAAATATTGTCAAACTTATAGGGAGTCTAAGTATAAAAAAAAGGGAGTCTCTCATCTAGGGGAGCCTAGGTGTTAATCAAGTAAAGTGTGACTAGAGTTACTATAGAAATTATCACTTTATAGATAAGTATCTTATTGTAATCACTTGTGTAAGCCCCGTACTTGTTATTGAGAGAAGGTAAGTAAGAAGAATTATGGGGCAGGAGAGTAAAGAAAATTGGCCAAGTTGTGGGAGAGTAAAAATGGTTAAGTGTTGGTCATATGATGAGTGACCATGCGTTGAAGGTATGTCTAAGCTGACAAGAGTGGCCACTGGTAGGCATGCGTTGAAGAAGGCAGCTCGGCGTGGAAGTTGATGTGAAGGAGGAAGGGTGCAATATACGTTAATAGAAGTACGCGTTGAAGGCTACTAAGTGCTAGGAATTGGCATTGCTATGCGTTGGAAAAGCCTATGCGTTGAAGGATGGTATGCGTCGGGCATAGAGAAGTGGCCGAGAGGGCCATGCGGTAACCGACTATTCGGTGTTGAGCAATCAGTGGCATAGTAAATTGAGACTATGCGTTTCCGAAGTCATGCGCGGAAGGTTGCGTTGGCTAATTCCATAAAGAGGATGATGTTAGAGCTAGTAAGTCGGTGATTTATATTGAGATATAAAGGAGTGCATCGAATAATTAAGCCTTTTTGGATATATTTTCGAACTCAGATTAACTCCATTTCGCAGACGCACAACGAGGAGAGGTAGAATAAGGTACTTATACCGAATTCGAGTAGAAATCAGATCAGTTTCATGATGATTTTGAAGTTGGAACCATAAGCTTGATTGTTATTGATAGATTTGAACACTTATCGGTATTTGAAGGAGAATGAGCTGAGGACGTTGAAGTTGGAACTGAAATTTTGAGGTTAGTAAGTTGAGTCAATTCTTAGCAACTTCCATGAAGGATGTTTAAGTTAAATTTGAGCAAAAATGTGTTAATCTCTAGGAAGAAGTAAGCGGAGTTGAACTGCTAAGCAAATCAAGGCAGCTTAAGTTATTTGGGAATAATTCTCAAATGAAGACGAGTCATGGTCTGCAATTTTGAGGTAAGCTAGGAAACTCACTACTTTACAAGATTGCAGAAGAAGGAAAGTTCAGATTTTGACTGTAATATGGTTTTTAGCAGGATAAAAGAAGAGTTTGAAGGGAAGGAAGGAAAACTGTGATATCAAGTGTCGCTAGACAGTGGTATCGCTAAGGAGCTGGAGAGTGAGAAGCGGAACGAGTGTCGCTGATAAACGCAAAGGAGCTCTGCGTCTCACAATTCTCGCTGAAGTCTCGCTAGGTATCGCTCCTTAAGATGATATTGCTAGTCTAATTCACTCCGGTTTCGCTAGTGCAGTACTCAGTAGTGTGAATTTCGCTGATAATCTCGCTAGTGACATAGAGTATCGCTAGTTATTGATATGCATACTTAATTATTATGAAAGAGGAGTTCAAAGGAAACCTAATGTGAGAAATGTACTTTTACAGGCCAAGAAGAGCTCGGAAAAGCATATAATCCGCTTGGGGCCTAAGACAAATTGTGAGTGACTTTCTAACTTATCCAAAGATTACCTTTAATATTGCGCAAGTGAAAATAAGGGTAATATATGAACTCCTGTATGTGTGTTATCTAAATGCAAACCACAGTTGAAGGACCATGTGTGAAGGCCTATGGGAATATGATATATGATACTCAGTGCTGAGGGACCATGAGTGAAGGCACTTGAGAAATTGATTGAGATAGTTTCTAATGCCGAGGGACCTCGTGAGAAGGCATATGAAAACCAGTATATGATGGCTCAGTGCTGAGACCATGAGTGAAGGCACTTAGCAGTGAATTAATAATGAAACTCAGTGCTGAGGGACAATATGAGAAAGCACTCGAGAGTTGAAATGCCGAGGGATGAAATGTGAAGGCGTATGAATATATGAATACTAGTAATGGAATTATGAGGTTAATAGCGTTGAGCTCTGTTCCGCTGCTTATTAGATAAATGTTTATGCCATCTTGTTAAATGGCACGTGAGACCCAGTAATTTATACTAATAAGCTATATAGTAGTTTTACGATCAGCATTAACTTAAGGATTAAATTGTAATTGATAATTTAGTCACTCACTGGGCTTTAAGCTCACGCTTTCTTGTTTATTGTTGTTTGTTTCAGGTAGCGAGCGTGTCGGGGACTCCTAGCCTACAGAAGATCCTCGTCTAGGCTTACTTGGTTTTAGTTCTCTAGGAAAGTTGTAAATACTCAGTCTAAGTACATATTTTGTCATATATGATCCTTGTGGCATAACGAGTGTGGGTTTTGTACTGTATGCTGAACAAATATACTTGTATGATAAATTATGAGCTGAGAAAACCCTATGTAAAACTTATGATTACCTTATAATATTTCACTAGTATAAAAGTTTGTACATTTGATCTGGTAAAGTAATTGTGTTTCAAGATATAAGATGACGTGTATGTATGTAGGTTGCACCTACTCCTAGGTTAGGAAGGTAATCTGGAAGGAGGTGTGACAACTTGACTTTTCAATATTAGTGAATTATCTTTCTCGGGCACGTAGCCCCCTAAACGTAGGTGTATTTCACTGAACTAGGTTACCAATCTTTATGTCTCAACTCGTGTTGCTTTATTTGTGTGATGTTAAATTGGTTGTCAACACTACTGATTTGACATTCTAATTGTTTAAAGTCTTCGCGCATTCTTTTTTTCAAATCAAACCACGAAATGATTAATCTCTCTTTATAACACCGTTGATTGAAGAGACTAACATTTCATAGCATGACTATAGGTAACTTGGTTTCAATCCTGAGTGAATTATAAACTCCTGTCTATGAGGGCAGTCCTTTGGTTATATGGGTGAGAATGGCCCGTGTCCCCAACTCAATAATCTTACCATTTTGGGGATTTGCCCAAGTAGGGAGCCGATAACATAGTTAAATTGCTCCCTTAAGTGTTGACTCCGAGTCTTGAACAATGGGGCCCCTCCCTCTCATTGGGCCAAGAGGGATTTGTTTATGGTAGGACCATAAATATGTTGTTCATTAGAAGATTAGTGGGACTTAAAGAGTAAGAAATAATTACAAGGGTAAAATGGTAATTTGAGCAAATTGTAATTGTGAGCAACTTGTGAAGGGTCGACTTACTGATAATTAGTTATATCCATGGACACATAAATATATCTATAGTGTGAAAAATGTAGCTGTGCGTCTTTAGTGGAGTGACCTCAGTTAGTAATTGTTGATTAATTTAATTAAAAAGTTTAATTGATTTAATCTCGAATCATTGGAGCTTCTAATCTATAGGTCCATTAGGTTTCTCTATTAGCTCACTAAAGATAAAACTAGACATAAGTAGTTTTGAAATAATTTGGATTGTTCAAATTATTTAAGGGAATTAATATATATCAATCATATATGATATGATTAAAAGTATAATGTATATTGATACATTATTGTATATAGTTAATAATAAATATAATTTATAATTAAAACTATATGATATGAGAGAATAATATTTGAATAAGATTCAAGTATTAAATTAATATGAAACGGATTCATATTAAAATTATAGAGTCAAATTAATTTAAATAAGATCCATATTAAACCTATAGGTTATGAGAAATAAGTATATTTGAATATGATTCAAATATTAAATTATTTAAATATATGATAGTTAATTAAAATAAATAAATATTAATTTGATTAATTGATTGATTAATTAATTAATTAATTTAAATTTTGATTTAGTTTAAATTCAAATTAAATAATTAGAAAAAACAATTAACTTCTATGTAGTTGTAGGGGAATGGATAGTAAGGGCAGTTAACTCCCTTCACGTATTATTTGGTTATGTCTTCTATATGAGATACAAAACAACATACACAACACATAGAACTCACTCTTTCCCGTGTGCTCTCTCGAAAATTTCTCTCTAGAAAATCTCACAGAGAAAATTTTTCTTCTCCATCCCTTAATCTTTTGAATTTTTTCGGGATCCCACAATCCAATTCCTTGCCAGAGATATAGCGGGGGAGCCTAAAGGTGTTGTCCTATTCTGTACTAATTTTTGGGAAGTAGAAGGTTTGGTCTCAACCAAAGAGCAGTTCTTATTTAGGTAATTTTCTCAAACCTTTGTGTATGCTTCATCTATTTTATTTAATTTTGAAAAATTTCTTTATCCCAATTCAAAGACAAAAGTGATCAAATGCTTCCGCATTGGGATTCAATCCATTCACCTCTAAAGTACTTTAGCTCTTGGTCATCTCTACCCCGTGTGAGAGCAAAGTATAAAGTCGAAATTCACCCTTGAAAAAGGAGAATTCAGTCGAGGGAGATATTTGGGAATTGGAGATTGTTCGAAGGGATTGTTCTTATCAAAATTCTAGCACTGATTTACTTTAGTTATTTTCTACTTGCTTTCATCTTCTCTTTAGTGAATTCTACATTGTAATCATGGTTTATGAGTCAATGAAATCCATTCATTCATCCTTAATCATGAGCTAAATCTTCTAAGTGATTCAGTTATGTGAATGCCCTATAGTAATATGGTTTGATCAATGCTTATGTTCCATACTATTTGACTTGCACGTTTCCTTTGTTGAGTTTAAAGATTGTTAAGATAAATTGGCCACTTAATTTAGCAATTTAGTGAATTCTTACGCTGATAAGGTTAGCCGAATATCGTTCCACTGATGATCCACTTGAGAGTTTAAATCACCTAGCTATTCTATTAATTTTGTTTGAGGGTTCGAAACCGAGTTTGATTTGAGAAAAAAATAAAGAAAGTACGTAAAGGTTGAAGATCAAGAGTCAAATAATATTCTAGGGTATTGAATCCTTATTTAATTCATTATGCAGTATTCTGGTTCTATAGAATTAAATGCAAATCATATGCCTAAGCCTAGAAACAAAAGTTTGGGTTATTTTCTATAAAAAACAACATTTTCTCATGCAACTTAATTGATTACTAACTTATTAAAAGCAAATCAAATCCCATGACATTAAGGTTAGTCTTTAACAACTTTCATTATTAACCTAACTATTTCCATGAGAGATGAATCACGATTCATTGTTATAAGTCCACCTAAACATGTAATCTATTAAATTGAATATTTAACCTAACAAATATTGATGGCCAATCCACAAGAAGTAAGTACAATAACAGTGAAAAGCACAGTATTTACAACAATCCATGAAAAGTCTATAATATTAGCATAATTTCATAAATAGTTTATTAATACCCTAAAACTAAAGAGTTTAGCCACTCATAGCTTTAGACAACGCATTCAAGATAAATCTCAACATAAAAGAGAGTGGAAAGAAAGGAAAATTTTACTCTTGAAAAGCCCTTGATTGAATAGAAACCGATAGGACTCTTTTGATCTTCACGTCGGAAACTCAAACAGCTGCCAAAATGTCTTTCAAACACTTTTCTCTCTTTATTGTAGCAAACTCACACTTTGAGGCCTGAATTTCGTGATTAAGGTTGCTAACAACCTCTCAATTTATAGAAGTGGCCGCCCAAAATTTTTACCAATTTGATGATTGTACCAAAAAGGAAAGTTGGGGTTGCAACACTAACCGTCATAAAATGGTATCTCATAGCGCCAATCCTGCGCTATAGCGCTGCTTTGATTAGCCTTATGCTCCTGGGTTTTAGCACCGTGACACTACCCTATTTTTAGGAGTCTTTCCTTTTTTCCTTAATTTTTCATCTAGTTTTCGCTCGGTTTGGTTATTTTGGCCTTTAACACTTATTTTCTCCATAATTACCTGAAAACCACTAGCAAACACATGAAATCTTAATAAAAACATCCCCAAATTAAGAGCAATAAAAGCATTTTTTAGTGCTTTTCAGTATGCCATAGAGTAAAGGAATTGCATGAAATTAATTTAAGATCTAGCTAACCATAGGAATATAGGCATTAGTTGCTTAGAGCTTCTAAAGGAACTTGACACCAGACCGAATAGAAGAAACTTCCTAGTCATGTTTAAATCACTAACTTTATATGATGGGACCGCATTATTCAACACACTTTGCCTGAATGGTTGAAGCATAGTTGTATCCCTGTTCACCCCTCCCCCTTGTCCCTTCTCTCAACTCTTGACTTGACTCATCGGTGCTCCCCTCCTCTTTTCTTGAGTCTCACCGGCGTTACGTGTAGGATCGATATGGCAACCCTAGAGGGGGTGAATAGGGTTTCTTAAAGCTAATTTAAATATTTTACTAATGTGAGCCAAATTAAGTAAATTAATACACTTTTTGCAATAACTAATTTAAATAATAATTTTATGCAATTAAAATTCAATTCAAAATAACCAAGAAATTAAAACCAACACTTTTAAAGCATCCTATTTAACTTTAGTAATAAGATTGGTAGTAAATATATAAAATTAAGAACTACCAATCAAAACAAACCAATTAATTTCAAGAACAAAAACTGGAATTAAGTTTATGGAATAAAATATAAGAACATATTAATTGCAAAATTAAATAGGATAGAGATAGAGAAATTGATACCGAAAATTTTATAGTGGTTCGGCATAACCGACCTACGTCCACTTCCCAAGCTCCTCTTGGCTACTTCACTAGAAGTCTTGACTCTTTCCACGGTTTAGAGTAGAACCGCTACACCGCTCTTTCTACGAGTTCAATAGCGAACTTAATCCTTTCCACAGATCAGAAACAAACCGTTACAACCACTCTTTTTAGGGATCAAAAGAAACCCTTACAAAAACTAGGAAAAATTACGGAGCACACTTACAACTCTCTCGATAGAGTGGATTTACCAGTTGTAGCACTCAACAAATCAATTCTCACAATATTATATATCTCTCTCAAGAATAAGATGAAAAGAAGAAAATTGAAGCTTTGAGAGAGCAACAATGGAAGCTTAAATTCATTTTCTTTTTAAATTTCTTTTCTTTTTAAAATCAATATAAAACTCAAAAACCCAACAAGTGTCACTTCTTCATTGCTCCAAGTGGCACCTTTCAATTGATCCACTTTGATGAAGAAAATCCACCATGTCATCAGCTTGGGATTTTTTCGTTAAGCTTCATTCGATCATATCTTCTTCGTTTGAGCTCCGATTTTAGTGATTCAAAATGCATTGGACTCGTCATTCCGAGCTCCATGCAATTGATACTTTAAAATTCTCAAATTATTAGTAAATTAATTCATGTTTGTTATCATCAAAATATTGATTAATTAATTAATTTGAGATTAGGGGCCAAAAAGCCAACACTATATTCCCAAGTCTCCCCTCTGCTGACGACTCCGACAAAAATAGTAGCACGATAAAAAAATATAAAATCTTTTTTTTTCTCTTGAGACCTTTAAGCTTCAACTAATTGAGTTTCTAACTTTTTTTTTTTTTTTTGGCAGCAATTAAGTCTACATTTTGGTCTCGAACAAATACTTGTTTCTTGCATAGAAATCACTGCTCAATGATTCAGTAAGTGCTTATGTTTCTCGTTGAAGGAATTTCGATACGAAAATTATTTTCTGCATGAGATAGAAATTGTGATTATTATTTCGCTTTGAGAGACTGATTCTAAACCGTGTAATCGAATAAAATCCCAATGGTTCCCAATCATTTTTTGTTGATATCTTGAAGTTTAAAATGTTGTTTTATTATCTTTAAATGTAGTTTAATTTATGATCTTTTAGAGTACAATGTGATTGTGAGGATGTGAGTGACTTTTATGTTTGGTTTTTACATATTCTTAAAAGTGCTTCAAGAAAAAGTATTTTCTTACATAATATTGAAATTGTTTTTAATAATTTTATACTTGCACTCTAATTTTCTATTATTTCATTTACATCTAATAATAGCTTTAATTTTTTTATTATTAGCATTTTGATTTTATAGACTTAATATAGATTCAGCAGACATGGAGTTTCAAGGAATCGATACTTCAAAAGATGTACGACATCAAGATATGGATGCCAATATCATTGATATTGATTCAGATGAGACAAAAGATGCGCCAAATCCATCGAAAAAATGGAAGAATGTGAAATAATCGATGGTTGGGATCATTTTGACAGGCTAAAAGGTGACCCTAAAGACCCCTGCAAAATGTAAATATTGTGGAGTTGCTTGTGCATGTCATTCTAAGCGTAATGGTATTGGGACAGTGGGACTATGAAGACTCATTTGGAAAATTGCAAATACTCTTACCTAAAAAAGAGAGACCGAGCCAAAAGACATTAGCTTTCAATCCTTGAGAGAAAGATAATGTGGGGGATTTTGGGTTTTATGCCCTAAAGCTCATAGATTTGTAATAAACATTTTCTTATTAATAAAATAAATTGTTATTTCATTTTGTAGTTAGCATAACATAATCTAATATTATGAAAAAAAAACCCAAGGTATTATATGGTAATATCGAACACTATGTGGTTGATATACAGGTGGATGATGTTCAAATAATAATCTGAAACGGTCTATAGTATAAGGATAAAGTTGGGTGTCTTATCCTAATGATATTATGGATACAACCCACTTTGTAACTATTACAAATCAATTAGATTCAAATCGTTCATGTGGAGACATATGAGTGGGTATCATATACAAAGAGTTTGTAAAAGACTGGACCATGAAATATTTAATCTCTCTTTATAAATTCATTAATTGAAAGATTAATATTTTACAAGATGATTGATAACTTGTAGAAATACAAGTTATTATATTCATTATTTGGAATAATTAGATTAACTTTGTTGCTAAACGCATGATTTTGGCAATTGAATTATGTAATATATATTACTATGCATTGAACTTATCTACAAAAGTATATGCTTGAGAACTATGAGTTTTGCTTTTCTAAACGCAGGATAGAGTGAAAAGAAGGACAAAATAATCTAAGTACAAGAGAAGAAGCTGCTACGAGAATTAAAGAAGCGAGACCCATGCGTCAAAGACCATGCGTTGAGAGGAAAAAGCAGATACAGACACTTGGGCTGTAGCTGTTATATCAATATGCAAATGGATTACACTTTATCAGACCATGGCAGAACCAATGAACTAACGACGCAAAAAGTCTGTGCAGCAAGGCATGGAATAAAATGCAAATGTGTCAGATCATCATGAATCTACCTTTTTTATGTCTATAAATAGCCCAAAGCTTCTCAATTTAAAGGGGGGAGAAAAGAATTCAAGATGCGAAAGCTCTCCACAACTTCTCCCTCATTATAACCATCCTCCATTTCGAGCTCTTCTATGAGAAGGATTCTGAGCATTTTCAGAGTCACCTCTCAGATAGTGAGAATCTTCCTCTATGCAGTTTATGTATTGGATAGCCACCATCTCAAGCCTCCATGAAGCAAGACATTGTCAGTGGCGACTTAAGGACTTCTATTTCCATCCATTCTTCATTTTCATCTTTCATACTTATAGTTTGTTAATGACATTCGAGAGAATGATTTATTTGCTTAATATAAGTTTGATTGGCATTTATCTTCCACTTATTTCCATATTTAATACTCTTCACCATGTTTGCTTATATATTTGATGAGTTAAATATTTGAAGCTAGTATTTCTTAAGTATTATTAAGTATGTTTACATCTTGATTAATGAGCATCTTTCGCTTGCTTAAATTCGTCGAACAAACAAGTTTAAACAAGCATGATCATCTAACTTGAGAGAGTGGATGGTCAATCTTTAGCATTTGTTAAGGAATGATGGATTTCATAAATGAAGTTCATCATTTGCTGTAAACAAACTTACCTTGCATCTTAGAGATAAGATCAATGTGGCATCGAAATATCGAGAGATGGGTTCTTAACTACAAAGTTTGTATGCATGAAAATATACCTAGATATACTTAAGAGACAACTAGCAGCTTCGTTTAACTCTCTTTATTTCATAGTTCCAATTCCATTCTCAACACATGCCATCCGAACATGTAATGAATTTGACTAACCTTCTCCATGACCATCTCACCATAATAATTCGTAGGAAATTTTATTAATTCATTGTGTATAGAATTAAATTTAGTAAATTCCTTCATGAACATATTTGTAAACTTGTATAGTCAACGCATAGTCCAAGAAATTCTTTCTCAACATCTAGTTATTACAAATCCCTGCGTTCAACCTTGGACTCACCAGGAAACCTATAAAAACTTACACTTGGGTCTTTATAGAAAAACTTGCCGATAAATGAATATATTTAAGTGATTCTCGATGCATTGTTAGTGATTAAACGAGCACATCTTAAACGGCAACAATGATCATATGCGACTTGATCTTAATCCTAAGTTATGAACTTCTACCTGAGAGGACTCGTCCTTTGATTTGTATAGGTAAGAGTGGTCTGTGTAGGCGATTTAATATGCCTACCATTTTGGGGAATTAACTAAATAGGAAACTGGGAATGTAATTTCACATGATGGAATTCACCCATTCCCTTCTAAGAAAAGTAGATGAGGTGATGTGAACCAAGCAACATTAACTATCATGCCTCAAGGTCCCATTACAAAGTCAAGAGCCAAGAAGCTATAACAAAGGAGATTGTAGAAGATGTTGGAGTTCTTTCATATATGCTATGCAAAGTTGAGATTCAAGATGAAGATGCATCAAATGCATTCTAACTTGCATTTAATGAAGTCTTATCTAAATTGATGAAAGTCAAGTTGAAACTAATCAATGGGATGATAAAAAGACATCACTTTTTTTTTTTTTTGGTATTTAATTATAATTTCAACTTTGTTTTATTTTTATTTAAACCTTGTTTTTAATGGGGGATTATGGAGAATTGAAACTCAGTAGATTACCATTTTCTCTATAAATCAGCCATTTAATTGTGTCTTTTGGTTTTTCTTTTTATTAATTATGTTTAGGGTGTAATGGCTATAAAAAGATCCATTTTCTTCCCGTTGTGGACAGATTTTGAGAAGTGAATGAATTAGAATTTCTTTAGCTTTCTTGAGAGTTAAGTGTTTTTATATTTGCAATTTCTTGTGTTTTAGAACTTGCATGCTAGAATCGTTCAAGTGGTGTTGATCAAACCTCTTGTGGAGTGATTCGAATCTCGAGTTTAGAAATGAGTTTTCTCTACTTTTGATCTTGATCATCAAGGTAAAATTCCTTTCAAAACTTATTCCTTGGGTTGATTCTATGTTGTTTTGGGGTTTTTGAATATTAGATCTAAAACTCTGTTTCTTAACAAGGTTGTTGGATCTAAATTCTCAACGATTTCTTAACACGAGCAGTTCTGGTTGACCAACTTGTTGGGATGTATGCCCTAAAGCCTCGTAGTTGATAAATAATTTGAAAAAATGGTTGATTATTTTATATATGCAATTATCCATTAGAGAAAAATCTAAGGTTATTTTATGTAACTTAAACATGTATGTGGTTGACACACAAGTGGATCATGTTTAAGTGATAACCTAAATGGTCTGTAGTATAAGAATAAGGTTAGGTGCCTTATCCTAGTGACACTATGGATACGACCCACTTTGTAAATGTTACAAATGATTTGATCCAAATCGTTCATGTGGAGACATGTGAATGGGGTATCCTATACAAAGAGTTTTGTATAAGACCGGACTGTGAAATGATTAATCTCTTTTTATAACACCCTTGACTAAAGAGATTAACATTTCATAGGATGACCATAGGTGACTTGACCTTAATCATGAGTGAGTTATGAACTCTTGTCTATGAGAGCAATCCTTTTATCTGTATGGGTGAGAGTGGCTAGATTCGCTGACTTAATATGTCTACCATTTTGGGGATTTGTCCAAGTAGGAGCTGGGAACATAGCTATATAAGATGGAATTCACTCTTTCCCATCTTTAGGGTAAGTAGATGAATTGCTCCCTTAAGTGCTGACTCCGAATCTTGAACAATGAAGCCCCTCCCTCTCACTGGCCCCAGAGGGTTTTGTTTATGGTAGGACCATAAACAGGTTGTTCATTAGATGATCAATGGGACTTGAGGAGTTAGATGTAATTACGGGGTAAAACGGTAATTTGACCCAGTTGTAATTACAAGCAATTCGTGAGGGGTTCACTCGCTGTTAATTGGTTACATCCATGGACACAGAAATATGTCTACAGTGTGAAGAGTACAGTTGTGGGTCTTTAGTGGAGTGACCCACAGTTAATGAATGTTGATCAATTTAAGTAAAGAGTTTAATTAATTAATCTCATATTATTGGAGCTTCTAATTTGTAGGTCCATTAGATCCTCTGCTAACTCACTAAGGGTAAAACAATGAATATTTAGTTTTGGAAGAATTTGAATCGTTCAAATTATAAGGGTTTTTAAGTTAATTATATATGATATAATTATACATTACAATATAAAGTCATTTTTTAATTAGATTCAAAATTAAATTTTATAATATATTTGAATAAGATTCAAATATTAAATAATATGAATGAGATTCATATTAAGACTATATGTTAAAACATAATATGAATGAGATTCATATTAAAACTATAGGTTAAAACATAATATGAACGAGATTTGTGTTTAAACTATAGGTTATGAGAGGGAAATACATTTGAATATGATTCAAATGTATTATTAATTAAATATGTGATATTTTATTATTTTTTATTAATTAATTAGATTAATTAATATTTTATTAAATTAATTAGATTTGTTTTAATTTAATTTAGTTAAATTTTAACTCCTAAAGGGAGTTAAAGGATGGTTAAATTGAAGTTAATCATAATTAACTTCCCCCTCTCCATCAATTTAATGATGATTCATGATAAGTTATTTTCTTTCTCCTTGAATTTCTTCTCAGTAAAACATGCTTAATTAAAACATGTTTAAATTTCTTTGTATTTTTCTATAAATTCAAAACGTATGTTAAAAGTAAACGTTTTCATGCACTTTTGCACGAAATTCGATTCCTTCACAACTGTGTATGAAAGTTGAAAATAGAAATAAATATGGTCTAGTGCAAGCG
This sequence comes from Citrullus colocynthis, assembly GCA_031780015.1. Lineage (NCBI taxonomy): Eukaryota > Viridiplantae > Streptophyta > Magnoliopsida > Cucurbitales > Cucurbitaceae > Citrullus > Citrullus colocynthis. The sequence continues at coordinate 1,140,427 of QLSR01000119.1, read as the reverse complement.
TACACTATCGATGAAATAATAATCTTGGAGTATTCCAAGAGTCAAATCCCACGAGGCTAGCTATCTAATTAGGTTTGTTTTAAAGCAATACAATCAAGTGACTAAAGTAACCAAGATGAAATTGTTGTGAGTTGATGTTAATAAAGCTTTAAAAGATAAAAACAATCAATGATGAAAGTAGGGTTCCAACTATGTTTTTGTAAGTTGATTATGACTCAAGTGATACGACTGTATCATACTAGCACATTGCCTAACTCATAGACATAATCTTCACCTATTCGATCTTGTATCAAGTTCCTTTAGGTGCCAAAGAATCATCACCTATTTGAGATCTTGAGTGAGAAATCTTCTAGGAATGGTTGTATTTCATGATGGGAGAGCTAGATGCTTGAAGAGAAGATGTCCCTCCTTTATATATGCTTCAAGTATGATAGAGAGGGCTGAAATCCACGAATCTGAAGCTACCCAGTCAATCTTGATGCTAAAAGATGGTTAGAGACCTGGTAATCACGCATGCAGGCGATTGGTCAGCGTATCTAGGAATTAGGGTTTTGATGCAAGCGCATCGAAGACAGTTTCTACAAAACAACCAAAAATCAATGTAAAAGCTCCTAAAACATGCTCAAAATGATATAATTTCACTTTTAACAAACAAAGACCTTATATTCATTCATTTTATCCATTTGAAACATAATTTTGGGATTTTAACATGGAAACAACTACTTTTGATAAGAAAAGATCCTAAAATGAACCTTAAAAACATGCATTTCATGGCATCAAATTCCCTTATAGGGAAAGTTGATTTGAAGACTTAAACAATGGGGCCCCACCCTTTCACTGGCTTAAGAGATACTTAGTTTATGGTTGCATAAACAATTTGTTCATTAGAGGATCAATGGTACTTAAGGAGAAAGAGGTAATTATAGAGGTAAACTAAACATTTGACCCAACTGTATTTATGAACAACTTGTGAAGGATTGACTTGCTTGTAATGATTATAATCATGGACGCAACTTGTCCTACAGTGTATAAGAGCACATAGGTTCCTATAAATAGGACCTTGTAGAGGTGGAGGTAGCATAATTAGACTTTCTAGAATCTTGCCGCAAAAAAACTTTTTACAGACTCCCTACACCCGAGAGAAATCACAGTGAAAGTTCTCTATGATTTTTCCTTTTCACTTCTTTTGATGAGGCTCCCACGAGCCTGATTCCTGCCATAGTCATTACAAGGAAGACCTTGTGGTAGTGATTACTACTGAAGAAAGAAGATTGCGAGAATTCTTGGCGGCACGTACTATAAACATAATATTTGCTTAACCTTCTCTTTAATTCTGTTTAATTCTAAATAAATTGAAGAATCTCCTAAAGCTTCCCTTGTGGGATTAAAGAGTTCAATCCTTTCACTCGATTGGTTCTGTGTTATCTGGTCATAATGGTTTAAGGAATGTTGAAGGCTTGGGTCAACCCTGTTCTCGGGCTTCCCATTTTGGTTCGACCTCCTCTTCCGAAGAGGGGGCTTCTTTACTCCCCCTTGCGATTTGTTAGGGTCAGAAGATGGTCATTCCACTTAAAGACATTGTTGCTAAGGGGTTAAGTAGTGGAATTTCTCTTAGGTGGGCAAATTTGTGGAAGGATGGCTTTCAATTGAGCTTATTTCTCGATTGGTTGCTAATTAGGTGTAAGGTCTTGTGGAAGTTTCGTTATTTACTATCTTGAACAATTGATAATTCTCATTTTTTAGAATTATTTACCTTTTAAACCTAAGAATTTTGATGTAAAATGCATGCATTTAGTCTTTTTCATAGAAAAAATCAAGTTCAAAATAGCAAATAATTCATAAATGACATTCTTTTATCTTAGTTGTGAAAATAGAGCTAAATTTGGCAATAAACTTTTTAATTTTGGTATATTTTTGCAAAAAAATCGTTGAAGCCAAATTGCTGCAGAATCCAAAAAAACAGATTGCTACAGCAATCTGCCACAACATAATTAAGTTTTCAGATCCAATTTTGGCTTGATTTCGAGATTTTCTCCACCAATCTTGGTGAATTAGGGCAACGCATGGCCTCCCATCTTCAGCAGCAACCACCACCTATTGGACTCTATAAATAGCTCAAAGACTCCCTAAAAAACATCCATTTTACGTTAATTCTTCATCCATCACCTCCAACACAAAAATTAAAAAAAAAAAAAAAAAATCACTTTTTTTTTATTGTTTTTCCTCTCTTTTTCTTGTCTTGATTCGTCTTAGAAAGGCTTGAATGAAGATAGATCAAGGCTAGTGCGCAATTTTAGTTTGAGTTGTATTTTTTTGTTTACACAAATTTAATTTTTCAGCAACTTAGTATATGTATGTTCATTCAAATTTACATCAATTCATCTAATAAAGTGTTCTTAGTTTGAGCTTATTTAGTTCTTCATTGTTCTTCTCTTCCTATTCTTTTAGTTTTAGTTTAATTTTAATTTCATAATTTAATTTCTCTCTTGCTAATCGATCCAATCCTATTAGAAAGCTAGGATTGTAATAATTTGAATTTCCTAGAAAAAGGAGGAGCAAGTAAATCGAAGAAGACAAGACGTTGCTTGTATATTTATTTCTTTTTAATTTTTGATTAGGTATTTTCTTTTAAATCTAATCGTTTCTTATATAGTTTACTATGAATTGTCTTCCATCTAATTGTTTGTTCTTTAATTTTTCAATTATGAGTTAAGTTTTTCGCTTGGGGACAGGAGCAAAAGCCTAATATGTAAAATAAAGTAACTTGGCTCAATTCATTGCTTGGTTTCCTTTTATTGATTTTAATTTCAACATTATTAGTCTAGCTTGATCACCTAAATTAGTATACTAAAATTGAATCAAATACGGGAAGAGTTAGGTGAAATTTGGTTCTCATAAAAGTGATTTAGGAAAAGAACCTAGAAATAGGACTTTGTTTTTTACCCTAGACATAGGGCAAAATCTTTAGAACCCAAAGAATGTATTTTTAATTATCTAAAGTTTACACTAGCCATAGGAATATAGGTTTAATGGCTTAGGCTCCTAAAAACACTTCTTAGAAGATCGAATAGGTGTTGAATCCGGTTCACCAAAGCATTGAATTTGAGCTAAGTTACAAATTTTCATATTAGGCTACGTCTACTTAAAAAAAAAAGAGAATGAACATGCTTGAATCCCTATTTTCTCATTATTATTTTTGTTTACTCAATTTTCTAACAAAAAAGCCAAATCAATTTTTCTTGGTTACGTCAACTGCAATTTTGAGAAAATTTTTTGTTGAAAAATCGTTCCTTAGGGAGACGACTTTGGAGTACTTCCAATCTTTTACTACTTGTTGACAACGTGCACTTGCACTAGACTGGAGATTTTTTTCTTTCAAAAAGGTTTTCAATTTAGCTAAAGCGTTTTCAATTGATCAACAATGGTTTGGTTCTTTTCAATTTAAGAAAGAGGAGGTTCGGGATCTGGTGATTTCTAATGACTTCCTACACATTCTACTCTTGTATTTTTATGAAGACAATAATTTTACCACTTTTTGAGCTTAAAACGCATGTTTCAACGCAGGACTGCAAACGATGAGTTGACTACCTCTTAAAGCAAGACTGTGCGTTAGCAATCGATGATGCGTTGACATCTGCCAAACTTCTCCATGAATGCATAATTACCAAAAATGCAAGGAGCAGAAAATCAGATCAGAATCTTGAAAGATTGTCGGAAGATTGACATACATAATCTGTGGCTAAAGTGGTGGATCTGAATTGACTCGAGAATGTTGCCTCTCTATCTGGGAGGGGTGATTACTACTACTATTGGTTCTTATGTGGTGGGGACTCCAAATTGCGTTCTTAAGTCAAATCCTGTGGCTGATTAGGTGGCAACTAGGATGTTAGTGTCGCCTAAAGGTACTATAGATTCTTCCTTTCCTTTAGTGTTGTTCTCTCAAGATGATATCTCTCATTTGGCGGTCAATTGTCATTTTGTGGCTAATGCGTCTAAACTTTTGGTGAACCTCCAAGACCTCTTTTGCTTCCCAAAGTGTTGGGATTTATGTCTTAGATCTCATAGGCCGTAAATTGTAACCAAATTATTGAATAAATAAAGTGTTGTGTATTTTTCTAATAAATAAAGTGTTTTTTATAATTTGTATAACTCAAATCCAATAAACTAAGATTCAATGTTATTTAATGTAACTTGAACCGTATATGGTTGACATATAGGTGGATGTTGTTTAAGTAATAATCTAAAAGGTCTGCAGTATAATATTAGATAAGGTTGGGTGCATTATTCTAGTGACATTACAGATATGGTCTTTGTAAATGTTAAAGGAGTTGTAAGCATTACAAATGATTTGATCCAAATAGTTCATGTACCGACATGCAAATGGGGGTATCATATATAATGAGATTGTATAAGACTGGACCACGAAATGTATAATCTCTCTTTGTGACACCGTTAACTGAAGAGTTTAATATTTCAAGTGATGACCTTATATAACTCAATCTCAATCCCGAGTGAGTTATGAACTCTTGTCCATGAGAGTCATTCTTTGAATTGGGTGAGAGTTGCCCTAGTTGCCTACTCAATAAGCCTACAAGATGGAATTTTATTCCCTCCCGCTTTTAGGGTAAGTAGATAAGTTATTTTCTTAAATGCTGACTTCGAGACTTGAATAATGAGGCATCACCCTCTCATTGGACAAAGAAGGATTTTGTTTATGGTTGAAACATAAATAGATTATTCATTAGAGGATCAATGGTACTTAAGGAGCAAGAGGTACTTATAGGGGTAAAATGATAATTTGACCTAGCTGTAATTATGAACAGCTTGTGAAGAATTAACTTACATGTACTAGTTAAATCAATGGACACATAAATATTTTACAGTTTATAAGAGTGCATCTATGGGTCTTTAGTGGAGTGCCCCATAGTTAATGAATGTTGATTAACTTAATTAATGAGTCTAATTAATTAATCTCATATCATTGGGGTTTATAACTGTATGTTCATTAGGTACTTTTACTAGCTCATAACGGGTTAAACAAGGATATCTAGTGTTGAAAGAATTTGAAGTGTTTAAACCAGATAAGGGAATTTATTTTAATTGTATCTAATACAATTAATATAATGTATATGATATATAATAATATAAAGGAAAATTAATAGAAAAAAAATATCAAACTATTTACAAATATATAAAAATTTTACTGTCTATCAGCGATAGGCCGTGATAGACTTCTAACGATTAAGTGATATAACTATGTTATGGTCTATTGCTCAAGCAATAAAAGTCTATCACGATCTATCGCTGATAAACAGTGAAATTTTTCTATATTTGTAAATAGTTTGGCTCATTTTGCTATATTTAGAAACAACCCTAATTTAAAGTTAATTTTGAATTAGATTTTAAAAAATTAAATACTTTATAATGTGATAGTATTAATATTTGAATAAGATTCAAATATTAAATTAATATGAATTGGATTCTTATTAAAACTATAGGTCAAAATTAATGTGAACGAGATTCATATTAATGTTATAGGTTATGAGAGAATATGTATATTAGAATATGATTCATATTTACATCATGTATACATTAAATTAAAGATATGATATTTAATAAATTAATTGATTAAATTAGATTTAATTAATCAATACTTAATTAAAATAAACTAATTAATTTAGTTAGATTTGATTGATTAATATTTAATAAATAAGTAAATAAATAAAAATTTGTTTAATTAATATATTTATTAACGAAGTGGTAAGTGGGTGAGGGGAGCTCGCGTATTTTTTCTGTTTAACTTGAGCTCTTGATCTCAATGTGTGCTGCGTGAAAAAAAAAAAAAAAAATACACAGAAAGATATACTCACTCTCTCTTTCAAAAGCTCTCTGACAAGAAGAAGAGAGAATTGTTCTCTGTGATTGTCGGTATTCCATTCCTCTTTCAAGTGGTTCCCACAAACCTATCTTTGTTCAAGAGAATTGTAGAGAAGATCTGCTAGTGGTGTTCATTTTGTGAATCATTCCTGCAGAATTTTCAATACCAGGAGAAGTTTTGAAGAAGAGTTTTTCAAAAGATAAATTCTCATTTCCTTTATAACTTGGGAAAAGGATGCTTAATCTCTGTGTACATTTTGTAAGCTTTTTTTCATGAACTAAAGATGACGCAAAGCAATTACACGCATCCTCTAGGAATTCAATTCTTTTACTAAAAACTTTAGATAGTTTCTTTTGTTGTGATTTCAATGGTTACTTCGGGCTCGAGATGTGAGCTTGTCATTTGTTCTGCTTATGCGCTTTGGTTGTGAGCTCTAGCTTTTGTATGTTTGGTTTTGTTTTGTTTGTGCCTTGACCTCAGGCTAAGAAGTTACAATTTTTTTTAAAAAAAAATTACATCACTTTTTTCAATATAGCTAATCTTATATCTCTTTGGTCAGCTAAAGTTTAGATTATTTCAATGCAATTTTTATATCCTATGGTGTATGTTATCTCTAAGCATGCATGATAGTTCTATTTATAGGCTTTTAGTCTCATATTTCTCCGTGAAATCAGTTTTATCTTAATTTTCTCAACATTAAGACCCCACTAGTATGTTAATTTAAGTGGTCAATTTAACTTAACAAATTATCATTCAACTCAACAAAAGATATGTGAGAGTCAAAGTGACAAGATGATTTAGCGTTTGCTCAAGCCAAAAGATCCTACGTATCCACATGACTGAATCCCTTTAGAAATTTAACTCATAACTAAGAAAAAACTAATATATTTCATTAATTCAAAAGTCATGGTTATAATATTAACCTTCAAAGAATAAAGAAATAAGAAAATGGAAAAATGCAAGAAAAAAAATATAAAGTAGTGTTGGAAAATTACAGAAATTGGCTCCTTTGACTCGATCTCAGACTCTCTAAGACTTCCTATGACGAAATCTCCTTTCTTGAGAATGAATCCTCTTTTTACACACGTTCTCACAAGGTAAGGATGACCTAAATATATGGTTCTTCTGAGGAACTCTCATTCTTGAAGAATTTCTTGAGGGAATAGAGGACCTCCCCTTAGGATTATTGATTCTTGAAGATGGAAGCTTCACATCCCTATTATAGGCCCAAAGTTGTTGAAGAATGGTTGAACTGGGGCTCTAAGGTTTACTAGGCATTTTTGGCATTGAAAAAAGATGGTGGACCAAGAAAATAACAACCACAAACGATTAGACACCATTTAGAAAATTAGAGTTTCAATGCGACTACATCACTCAGACGGTTGGGCGCATAAGGGCAAAAATCTGCAAAACCGTCGAAATTAAATGTAAAAGCTTATAAAATCAAACCAAAATAACAACTTTAGATGGCTTAAGGACCTATACTTGACCATTTTATCCAATTTAAGCAAATTAAACGGGTAAATAAACATGAAACTAGGAATTCCCGGTAAAGAAAAGTGTCAAAATATACCATAAAGACATGCATTTTAGACATTTATCAATAAGCTTACCATCCCCCACTCTCCATCGAAACCCATGCTTGAATAACTACCTCTCCCACAGAATGCTTCTCCATGCATAAGACGAACTACTTTACGACCCTACATTCAGAAAATCACCAGTTCTGAATTACACTCCTTAAAAAAACCCTAAAAATGAGGCCATTAGGACGTTTCGGGATCCTTCAACTTTTCTTGGCCAACATGACTTGATTAAAGATAATGAGATCTCTAAATCCAAGACCGTCTTCCTCCTTCTTGATACCCATTTTCTTCCAACTTCACTAGTGAATCCTGCTCTTATCAACAATAAATCCCCACCAGAACCTATTTTCCTTAAAGAACATAGATTATGTGTTATATTCAAAGTTTGCCCTAAATTATCGTAAATAAATAAATAACAATAATACATTCAAAGTTTGTGTTAAATTTTCCTTAAAGAAAACTATTAATATAAAATTAATGGCTTTGATGATGTTTCACAGGTGGACATTTAACTTGGAAATGCTAAACTAGTCACAACTCATATTCTTGTGAGTTACAAACTTAGACAAATAAAATGTAGAATTTATGAATTCATGATTCAACTTTCTTCTACACAAATTATTGAAAGTGACTAAACTTATGTGTACTTAATAAAATAAAATTTAAAAAAAAAAAAACAAGAAAGAAAGCTAATACATTTTCAGTAATTAATTTTTTATTTAGTTGGAGCATTAAAATTTATGTGGGCATTTGGCGTGCATGTTTCAAAACACATAAGTTAAAATATAGCATGTGTTCAAGAAAAATGTGTTTGGAGCGCAAGTTTAGAAATAAAGTGCCAATTTAGAAATATTGGATTTGTAAGATATTTCATTGTATTTAACACGGTTAGATTTTAGATTAGTTTAATTTTGTTGTTTTAATTATTTTAATAGTTAAGTTTAACTTCTAAACATATTAAAATAAAATAGATTCCATTTTTTTCAAATATACCTAAAAAAAATTAATTAACTAACTTAGATACGTTGTAAAAAAGACCAATTTAAACGATTAGCAATCTAAGCTTAAAAATTAGGTTAAAAATGATTTTTAGTCCCTAAAATTTTATAAAAGTAACAATTTAATTCTTAAATTTTGATTTGTAATGATTTAGCCTATATACTTTTAATTTTGTAACAATTTAGTCCTTGGACTTTATTACGTAACAATTTAGTTCTTATACTTTAAAACTTGTAACGATTTAGTTCATATTGTAGAAATTAGTGTTAAAATTTAATAAGATTTCTTGCATAAATAAACCAAGAAACTAATTAGAGACTCAATATTTTTATAGAATACATAATCTACATCATAAAATAATAAAAATTGACATCTAATTTTGATTTTTTTTTTTTTTTACTTTAGGGACTAAATTGTTACAAATTTGAAAGTACAATGCCTAAGTTGTTACCTACTAAAGTTTATGGACTAAAATGTTACAAAATTGAAAATACAGGGACTAAATCATTATAAATTAAAATTTAGGGACCAAATTGTTATTTTCATGAAAGTATAGGGACCAAAAGTATTTTTTAACCTAAATATAATTTATATTATTTTTTTAGAAAAACTATTGTTTATATTATTAATGTTAGTTTATAGTTGGCATTTCAAAATCAACTCAATTTCATTTAATTTTTTTTAATAAAAAAGGAAGCATGAAAATAAAATAAGGGCTAAATTATGGGAAATGCACATTAACTTTGTACTTGGTGTCAATAATACCCAAAAACATTCAAAAGTTTCAAAAACACCCTTAAAACTTTCAAAATGAGTTAAAAAATACCATTGCCGTTAGTTTTAGATGGAAACTATTAAAGTTTTGTTTCAAAAATATCTTGGATTTTCAAAAGGTTCAAAAACCCTTAACTCAAAAAAAAAAGTTGAAAAAATACATTCATCGTAAGTATGTGAACCAAAACCATTAATACCTCGTTGCAAAAATAACTTTAAAGAAAAAAGTCAATTTGTTTGAAATTTTCTTAAGTTCAAAAAGAATTAATTTTAAAACAAGTTATATATATAAACATCCTACTTTTTTATATACTCTCATTTTTGTTTTAATTTTCCAATTCTTAGTTTACGCTAATTTTCTCAGCAACCAAAATTTTAAGTTAAAATATAAAATCTTACAAAATTTTAAAATCAAAATCTCCCTTAAACATATCAAAACGATAAATAGTCAAATAAAAAAAATGTATTTGACTATTAATACACTCAACTACTAATATACAACTTTGTTAAAACATTCAAGTCCTAAAATCCCTTGATGATTATTTTATTTTCTTTCTTCTCATTATAGTTCATATATATTAATTGAAGTGTGCAATTTCATCTCTTTGTTTATTTAGATAAGCAAATGTCATAACATTAACCAAAAAGAAAAAAAGGAAAAAAATGAAAAATAGATAAGTAAGACGATATTGATGGTTTCTGTTCATATAATAGTATGAGTATTTTTAAACTTTTCTTGTTTTAAAGTTTGAAGGTATTTTTGAAACTTTTGAAAGTTTAAGGGTATTTTTGCCACAAATTACAAAATTTATGGGTATTTTGTATAATTTATTTGTTTTCAAATCAAAATTTCACTAAAATTATGATTCTTAAAAAGTTTATATTCTATCATTTGATATTTTAATTTTACTAACTAAGAAACAAACAAATTGTGTTATTTATTATTTATTTTGTTTTTTTACCAATAAAACATTTTATTTTGGTTAAATTATTAAAAAAAAATTGTCCCTAAACTATGCACTTTGTGTCAAAAATACCCTTGAACTTTTAAAAGTTTCAAAAATGCCCTTAAGTTTTCAAAAAGAGTTCAAAAATACCCTTGAATGGAAATTGTTAAAGTTTTGTTTCAAAAGTACCCCTGGACTTTTCAAAAGTTTAAAAAATATTCTTGATTAAAAAAAAACATTAAATAATACCTTCATCGTAAGTATATGAACGAAAACTATTAATACTTCGTTGCAAAAATAACTTTAGAATTTTTAAAAAAAGTTTAAAATTGATCCTAACATTAATATGGTGATCAATTTGTTTGAAATTTTCTTAATTTTGAAAAGAATGAACTTTAAAACAAATTATATGGATATTCTCATTTTTTTCATATAGATACTCTTATTTTACTCTTAATTTTCTAAATCTAAGCTTACACTAATTTTCTCACCAACCAAAATTTAAGTTAAAACATAAATCCCAAAATTCTAAAATCAAAATCTCCCCTTAAACATACCAAAACGTTACATAGTCAAACAAAAAAATATATTTAGTTATTAACACACATTTAACTACTAACATTTTTTTTAAATCGTTTTGGTATGTTTGAGGGGATATTTTGGTTTTAGAATTTAGTGAGATTTGATGGGATTTTATGTTTTAACTTAAAATTTTGGTTTAGGAGTGCAACAAAAAACTGAAAAATCTAAAATACAAACCAATTCAAACCGATCCAATGGTTTGGTTCGATTTTTTAGTATGAAATTGGACATATTGATTTGTATTTGGAGAAAACCAAAAAGTATTGGTCCATATCAATTTTTTATTAGAAAAACCAATCAAAAACGAACCGAACCAATGATATATATCTACCCTTAAAAATAAACTCCTCATTATGTATTTTTTAGTATTTTAATTATTATGGTGCATGCATATTTGATGTTTAGATAAGAGACCAAGTATTATGGAGCATGTATGCTTTTTTATTTAGAAAAGTGGCAAGAAAAGAAAAAACAAAAAGGTCAAATTTCAATTTATAAAAAAGAAATAGACCCAGTTTTAATTTAAAATTAGTAAAAATGATCAATTCAAAACAAAGAGGAAACTAAAATTTAAAAAAAGAATGGAAGAAAAAAAAAAAGAAAATACCAAAAATCGAGAACCACACTGATAATAAACCGATCCAAATAATACCAATTCATTGGTTTTATTCTTTATTGGACATTGGTTTGGATCCTTCTTTGTAAACCAATTGGTTTGATTTGGTTCTTGGTTGACCCAAAACCCAACATAATCAATCCGACTATCACTCTTATTTTGGTTGGTGAGAAAATGGTGTAAGTTAAGAATTGGAAAGTTAAGAGAAAAATGAGAGTATTCTAAATGAAAAAAATGAGAATATCTATATAATTTGTTTCAAATTCATTCTTTTCAAACTTAAGAAGACTTCAGATAAATTGATCTCCATACTAACATTAGGAGCAATTATAATATATATATATATATATATTTTAATTTTAAATTTATTTTTTCAACAAGGTATTAACCGTTTCTGTTCCTATACTTACGATGAAGGTATTTTCGTGTCGACTATTCAGGTCATATTATTCATATAAAAAAATGGGGGGAAAGAAAAACCACTATTTTTGTTCTTATTTGCGTTGAGTAGGGAAAAATAAATAAATAAATACTTTTAATATGGCCAGTTATAAAAATGGAAATGTTTGCTAAACTAAAAGAATTAAGAACATTATTATCAACTAGTGGTACCTCCTATAAAACACAGAAGTAATGAATTGTAGTTATTTTTATTAAATTAAAAAAAAAATTAAAGTAACCCATTGAATTGAATAGTGTTCACCATTAATCAATGAATGATAAAAATATAATTTAATGTGGTATTGGTGCAAGCAAACGCTGTCAATTAGTAATAAACTTGGTAGTATTCAAAATATCGTATTCTATGAGACTAGATGCAATTCAATTTCTCTTTAAACGTACTAATAATGTAAACCGATGGTAATTTGGTGAAACAAGTGGTGTTTTGATTGTGTGTAGAGCTATGCGACCACATCACGTCAACCGTGGCCCAACATGGGCAGAAACTTTTCCTATCCAGTCTTGTTCTCAATCTTAGATCCTTTTGTCCAATTTCTATATCCTATGGTATACCTTATCTCTAAGGTTACATGACATCCTACATTTAGTCTCATAATCCTATGTGAAATCTGTGTATGAATGATAATTAATTAATAGCCTAAACTAGTAAAAGCATACTTTAAGTAGCTAAATGACCTTTACTTGATCATTTTATCGACTTAAGACCATATATTGGGATAAATAACATACAAATGACCATTTTCACTAAGGTCTAAGGAAATACATCAAAGTATAGCCTAAAAACATGAATTTCATGACATGTATCACACCCCCACAAGCTATACTTAGTTTGGCAACTCATACATTTGCAAGTTACATACATCTCAAACTCAATTGCGAAAATCAAAATATAGTTTATGAACAGGGTTGTTTTCAAGTTTAGCAAAATGAACCAACTTATTTACAAATATGACAAAATGTCGTTGGTTATCGCTGATAGACAATGATATCACTAATAAACATCTAGCAGTGTCTTTCACTAATCAATGATAGTAGTCTATCAATATTTATCATTGATAGACAGTGAAATTTTGCTACATTTGAAAATATTTAATAGTTTTGTCATTTAAAACAGTTACTCTTATGAATATGATCCTTATATTTTGTGCATAATTATAATTTGATATTGTACTTTGGGTTTATTTTAATTTGGTTATTGGAGACTCAAACCACATGTGTTTTTGCCAAAGAAATACTTGGTTAACCAACTTAAAAGTGTGTTTGAAATATTTTTTCAAATGTTTAATTTAAAAAATAAGTCGTTTTGAAAGAAATTCAAGTATTTGGCAACCACTCAAAATGAATTTTGAAAGCCATTATTGTCTTTATTTCAAAGAGTTCTTATAGAAAAAATGTTTATATGAAAATGAATTTTTGAAAAATATATTTTTTTAAAATTAATCCAAACGACCCTTGAGTCATTCTCAAGTTGGTTGGTCAAACTTAATTTACATTTGGTATATATAGTTAAATATTTATGTGGCTGCCTTTTTTGTTTTACAATATGAGGCAATTAGTTGATTATTGACCGTGTTATCTATGTTAAAACTCAAAGGTTGAAACATTATTGTTAGTTAAATAATTGTTCGATGAGAGATCAAACTATCAACTTTTATAGTGTTAATTGATGACTTATTTAGCAAGCTATACTCGAATTGGTAGGTTACAATATTCATATCAAATCAAAATCAAAGCCAACTTGGATGTAATTTTTAGGGTTTGATTTTCTAAAATTAAAAACACTTTTGGTCTCTCAACTTTTATAGAAGCAACGCTTTAGTCCATAAACTTGATTTATTAACAATTTGGTTCTTATACTTTTAATCTTACTTTCAATCTTGTAATAAATTGGTATTTAAACTTTAATTTGTAACAATTAAGTTCATATACTCTAAAATATATAAAGCTTTAGTTCCTAATTATCATTGAAGATATTACTAAGGTCTAGTGAATTTTTTTTATATATGTTAGGATTCATTTATTAATTACAACGATAATGTCGTTGCATAATAAAAAATGGCGTTCAATTTTGATCAGATTATTTATTTATTTATTATTATTGTTTCTTTTTTTTTTTTTTTTAGTATCAAAGCATTCTACTTGTAGTTTTTTAGAAACTTCAAAATTTAATATGGCAAATCGGATACAACTTATATAAAAGGGGTTAAATTAAACCTTGAAAGCAATGACTTTAGATTAAATTTTAGTTTATAAGTAAATAATTAATTAATTATCATTATTATTGAATGAGAAATTTCGGCCAACCAAATTTCGCCACATCATTATAATAAAAGTCTATATACATTGTGAAAATTATAAAATTGGATTGAGTTGAGTAATTAAAGTTGTTCGGGTCCAAAATCGAACACAATTCAAGCCCATTGTGGAATTTTGGGCCAAAGAAGATGTTGGACCCAAGCTCAAGCCCAAAAGCAACTAGGCCCAAGCATGTGTAAGACTCATGAAAAACCTCCATAAATAGAGGTTTTACCTATTCATTTTAGGGGATTGGAAACATTGACAACAGAGTACTAAAACTCCTAACTCCAATCATCACTCAAGAAGGTTAATAAGCCTCACCCAATAAGGTTAATAAGCCTCAAGCCGATCAGCCAAGAAGATCATGACCAATCATCCAAGAATGTCATCAAGCCAAAGGCCAATTATCACCTAGATCATCGAGTCCAAAGACCGATCATCCAATAAGATCATCAAGCCAAAGACCAATTATTCAAGAAGATCAACAACCCTAAGGATTAAAGTTTACAACCCTAAGTATTAAAGCTTACTTTTCGAGAAGAAGAATCAAATGACCAAATATTGAAGATTGTACTCACACAAATCAATACAAATACAAAATTCAAATTCCACGAATTAAATTTCTTCGAAAACTTCATGCGAACAATTATAAACTATCTATTAATAGCTATAATATATTATATTATTAAAACAGTATAAATAAAACATGACAAACGAACATAACTAAACATTGAATTTACAATCTGTAACCAACAATAATTTTTCTAACCTTTACACTTTATTGTTTTGATAATTGTAATATAAAACACTTTATTATTTTGATAAGGGATATGAAAACTGTTGAAAATATTTACAAATAATAGTAAAATATCATAGTCTATCTGTTATAGACTACAATAGATAGATAGTGGATTTTGCTATATTTGTAAATATTTTTATAGACTATAATAGATAGTGAAATTTTACTGTATTTGTAAATGCTTTTATTTATTTTCTTATATTTAAAAATAACTCTTTTGATAATTGTAATAAAATTACCATTATCATTTTTAATTATCTAATTTTTTTTTAAATAACCATTACCAACTAAATAAAAAACAATTAACATATAAATTTATTCGACAATAAATTTGGGATTACCCTTTAATTATAATTTGAAAGATTGTTTTCAAAAAATTATAATTTGAGAGAATTGTAAAGTATGAGGTACGTGAGGAAAAACTTCTATAATCCTATTTTGCCTTTTTGTTTTTTTCTATTTTAAAGTTAATTATCTAGTAATTGCCTTTTTTTTCAATTACTTTTTTAAATTCAAGTGAATTATTAATTAGATACGTATTCTCAGATTTAAAACTCTTTCCCATAAGCTTCAATAAAATTTATTGATCAATCTATTATTATTTACGAAATTTTTGTAAATCAAACTTTACATTAAAAATATTTTTTGAATTAGTTTGTATGATTTGATTACTACTTAATTACAAATTTGAGTTATATATATATATACACAAAATTGTGACAATCATCTAGTAATTTATACAATATTAGTATTTTTATTTCAATTTGTATCAGATTACCTACATATTTAATTTCAAATTAAATTAGTATTATTTTTTAATTTCTTAAAAAGGATTTCATAATATATATAGTAACTAAAAGATTATTATTTTTATTTGAAATTTAGATACAAATTTTAATTTTATTTGATTTTCAATCAAACCTTGATAAAAAATCAAAAATGGAAAAATTGAATATAGTCTCTATATTATTTTAAAATCAATAAATCGTTTAATTCATATAACTTATCTAATATAACCATAAAAATCGAAATAAAAGGGACTAAATATAATATAAAATATCTATTAAGTGTTTTTTAGATTTTTTTTTTGAGAAAAAGCGTATTTTAGATTTAGATAATATAGATAAAATTAAATTTTTACAATTCTAAAAGTATATTGACTAACTTTTTTTTCTTCTTTTCAAATCGATTAAATTGTTATATGAATTAAAATTTAATGCCTAAATTGTTATTTTCAGAAAAGAAAAAATTTATAGGAAATATAATTTCAAAACGAATATCTCCTCACTAATATGCAATATTCTAAAAAATTGGACTATAGAATTTAGTGTTTTTTTTTTTTCAATAGAGTTTAATTTCAAATAACCAAATTCGAAAATTTTCAAAAAAGGAAAAAAAATATTAAAAAGGATAAAAAGATGATGGTGGCAGCTTCTCAATCTCGTGGTGTGCCGTACGACTGCGCCTCAAAGTATAGACGTCGAAGAAGAAGAATTAGGGCAAGCGGAGAAAGGGCTATTATCGTAATTATGCTTCAAGATGGAGGGGTAAAATTGTAAAATGCAATAAAAGCGATACCACGGTCTCATAGAAACCCTAGACGCTCTTTGGCTATAAATATACCATAAATCTCATTGCTAATACCTCGCTGCTTGCTTCTGCGTGAAATTTAGGCTGCTTCTTTCTTTTCATTTCTCTGCAAATTCTTGTGGGTAAGCTTTCGACTCTTCTTCCTCTTCGTTGTTTTTGCTTCATGTTTCTCTCTTCTTGATTTGTTTCTTTGTAATTTTTATGCATTTATAAGTCCTCAGCATGTCATGTTTGTTCCTCGATTTGGTTTGTCTGCTTGTTCGGATGTTTTGAGTCAGATCTAGAACTAAGGCGGTGTAAATCGATGACTCTTCACGGATCTTGGTTAAACTTTGAGTTGAATGTATGTATGTTTGTTCAATTACTGATAGCATATTAGGTGTTCGTTAATCGATGATGTTTCAACGTAGCATGCTCCATCTTTTGTTCTGATTTGCTTCTTTCTATGAACGTTCGATAGTATCGTGAAATCTGATGTTACATATATGCTTTATAGCAACGATACAACATCTTTCCGTTTCTGAATTGTTCTTCTAGATTAGTTGGTCATCTTGTTTAGTGGCTTTATGTCGTCATGTATGTATATCCTTAGATTTAGGGTTTTAGGAGCTTCTACTTTCATGATACCTTTTAGGATGTTGTTTATACCGATTATATGTGAAATTGCTGTATATTTTGTGTTATGTGACATCCTTTGTTGTGGATGTGTTAGATGTTTACATGTGGGGAGTTCTCATCCCTCCCTTGTTTCTTTGGTTGCAGTTCGATTTGGTTAATATCAAATGGGTAAAGAAAAGATTCATATCAACATCGTGGTTATTGGCCACGTCGACTCTGGAAAGTCGACCACCACTGGTCATCTTATCTACAAGCTTGGAGGAATTGACAAGCGTGTGATTGAGAGATTCGAGAAGGAAGCTGCTGAGATGAACAAGAGGTCATTCAAGTATGCTTGGGTGCTCGACAAACTTAAAGCAGAGCGTGAACGTGGTATTACCATCGACATTGCTCTGTGGAAGTTTGAGACCACCAAGTACTACTGCACGGTCATTGATGCTCCCGGACATCGTGACTTTATCAAGAACATGATTACTGGAACTTCACAGGCTGACTGTGCTGTCCTCATTATTGACTCCACTACCGGTGGTTTTGAGGCTGGTATTTCCAAGGATGGTCAGACCCGTGAGCACGCTCTTCTTGCTTTCACCCTTGGTGTCAAGCAAATGATCTGCTGCTGCAACAAGGTTGATACACGGTTCATATTTTTAACTATTTCGTTCCTATATTACATTTTTTAATCTCTTATGTGCATTTAATAATTTCTAGCATCAATTTTTAAATTCGCCAACATATAATATATGCCTAATTGATTGTACTCTGTTAAAACTGATGGAGGGTCACACTCATAGTGATGATGCAATGTGGCTATTAATTGGCATCTACGGACGTTATTTTATTACTGTCCTGACTATGATATGTGCCCACTCTATCAGACAATAATCTGTTTCCCTGAGGAGTGGCTATTTGGGTGTTGGCACCGGTCCCATAACTGGTGTGATTATTTTCACAGAATCGATGGGGGTTCGAATCTCCCTCTACTCATATGATTAATATTGAAACATTGTTACTGTCTCTATTTTCGCCTCTTTTTTAATCTCCATTTTCACATGCCTTGTTGTAGATGATTTTCTGAAATTCCATTTGCTTTACTGTTCTGGCTTTTTAGATTTTAAGAATCTTTTCGAATTGCACACAAATTTCTCCCATAATTGAATCCAAATTGACTGTTGCTTTTCATTGTTGGTTTCTCTAGATGGATGCTACCACTCCGAAATACTCCAAGGCAAGGTACGACGAAATCGTGAAGGAAGTCTCATCTTACCTCAAGAAGGTCGGATACAACCCAGAAAAAATCCCATTCGTTCCCATCTCTGGTTTCGAGGGTGACAACATGATTGAGAGGTCCACCAACCTTGACTGGTACAAGGGACCAACCCTCCTTGAGGCTCTTGACTTGATCTCTGAGCCCAAGAGGCCCTCAGACAAGCCCCTCCGTCTCCCACTTCAGGACGTTTACAAGATTGGTGGTATTGGAACTGTCCCTGTTGGACGTGTTGAAACTGGTATCCTCAAGCCTGGTATGGTTGTCACCTTCGGACCAACTGGACTCACCACTGAAGTTAAGTCTGTTGAAATGCACCACGAGTCTCTGCCAGAGGCCTTGCCTGGTGACAATGTCGGCTTCAACGTGAAGAACGTTGCTGTCAAGGATCTCAAGCGTGGTTTCGTTGCCTCAAACTCCAAGGATGACCCTGCCAAGGAGGCTGCCAACTTCACATCCCAGGTCATCATCATGAACCACCCTGGCCAGATTGGTAACGGTTATGCCCCAGTCCTTGATTGCCACACCTCCCACATTGCTGTTAAGTTTGCTGAGATCCTCACCAAGATTGATCGTCGATCTGGTAAGGAGCTCGAAAAGGAGCCCAAATTCTTGAAGAACGGTGATGCTGGTATGGTTAAGATGGTTCCGACCAAGCCAATGGTTGTGGAGACCTTCTCCTCATACCCACCATTGGGTCGTTTTGCTGTTCGTGATATGCGTCAAACCGTTGCTGTTGGTGTGATCAAGAGTGTGGAGAAGAAGGACCCAACAGGAGCCAAGGTCACCAAATCCGCTGTCAAGAAGAAATAAGCCAACCAACCCCGAGCCTGCATTTTGTGTCATTGAGAAGAATGGTTTTAATATGCAAAATATGAGACTTTTGGTTTTTGGTGCTCTTAGTAGTTCTTAATTATTTAGTTTACTTGTCTGGTTTTGTGTTTTTTTTGTCTTAATTTTGCTTTGTTGTTTCTGAGTCATTTTGAGACATTAAAATTGTTGGATACTGCTGAGGGTTAAATGTTTTTAATTTAAGCTTAATTTCTCTTCATCCTTTTGTTTGTGATTATTCTTCTGCAATCTTTTCTTTTATTGCACTCTTTTTCTTTTCTTAATTAATGTGGATAAATTATAATACAGAACAAAATTTTAACTTCCACAGGAAGGTGAACCCTTGCAGCACAGCTCAAATTGTTACTTCCCCAACATTTTGCATCATCACTTTGTACCTTGTAGCTTTTCTGACAATGTGGATGAATGACTCAACCTCCATACTGAGATTATTATCTATATGAGTAGACCAACTTCTAGTGGCCAAACCTAAAAGTGACCTAAATGATCTTATATGGACTACGAAACTTTAAGNTTTAATGGACAATAATAAAAGAGAAGCAGAAAAAGCTCAAACTATGGGAGAACTTATGATTGCACTCTCATTAAGATAAAACCACCAGAGCTAAGCTGAACAGGAAAATTAAACAGGAACATAAACTCCTATTTTAAGAACATTAAATGGAAACAATTAGAATCTTTACCATTTTATACTTCCTGAATATGGTCAGTGATACACACATTTTGTATGGTAGGAAAAAAAAAAAAAAAAAAAAAAAAAAGAAAAAGGAACTTTTTAACTTCTATAATATACATCATCTTTTAACTTCTATGATATATATATCA
The DNA here is from genome assembly GCA_031780015.1 of Citrullus colocynthis. NCBI lineage: Eukaryota > Viridiplantae > Streptophyta > Magnoliopsida > Cucurbitales > Cucurbitaceae > Citrullus > Citrullus colocynthis. The sequence goes on along the minus strand of QLSR01000119.1, from coordinate 1,120,337 downwards.
TACAACTCTTATATTTTCTTTTTGGGCGAAAGAATTAGAGTCCCTCACATCAATTATCAAGATAGATGCCTTAGAAAAAAAATTTTCTTGACCTATCCAGCCTCTTTTAAACATAAAATTAAGATGATTTCTTTTTCTTTGGGTACAATTAGAGGTAAGGGATTTGAATCACAAATTTTGTGGCTATTAACATACTCGTATGCCATTTGAGCTTAGCTTAGTTTGGCAAAGTCTATAATTAATTAAATATAAAATTAAGTTCTATCTAATACCTAAAAATCTCTATTTCTAGAAAAGTTGTTAATTTTGAAAGAAGTTGAATGTGACAAGATCTAAAAAAACAAAATTAAAAATTTAAAACTTATTTAATATTTTAAAAGTTCTGAAAACTTTTAAATGTAAAAAATATTAGAAATGTTTTTTTAAAAAATAGAAAAATGGTAAAAAAATAATTAAAAATATAGCAAAATTTTATTTTATTTTCGTGATAGATCGTAATAGACCTAAATAAAGATCTATCACTAACCAAATAGATACGAATAGATAAAATTTTGCTAGATTTATAAATAATTTGATATTTTTTATATTCATAATAATTTTTAGAACACTATTTATCATATTTTTAATAAAAGGGTAATTTTTTATAAAACCAATTATTTTTCACCATTATTAAATTTTCATGTCTAGTAAATTTGAAAGAAAGTTCTATGTACAGTTAATTTGTTAGCTTTGCAAGAAGTTGAATGTGACAAGATCTAAAAAACACAAAGTTAAAAACTTAAAACTTATTTGATATTTTAAAAGAAACTATTAAATGTGAAAAATATATTATTTATAGCATTTTCAATAAAAATGGTAAATTTTTATAAAACCAATTATTTTTCCCTATTTATCAATTTTCATTACATCTCATGATCTCCTCAAAAGCCTTACCGTCTTTCTTCTTCTTCTTCTTCTTCTCCTTCAATTCTCAAAATCCGAAACCTTTATTTCTGTAAGATAGATAAAGAAAGAAAGGTATTCCAATGGTTTCTTGAGGCTTTTTTAGTAGTTGCGTACCGGAAGGACGATGACGCCGAGCCGTTGTAACTTCTTGAACTCGAAGATCGTCCTTTCTTTTCAACTCCTCCATGGAACGCGGCAAACCCCCTTCTTCTTCTTCTTCAGACTCCAGCAGATTATCGGATCCGGGAAATGCGAAGGTTATTGAATGGGAGGACTTCGAGCAGGAGCTTGCCAGGCTATGGAGCCTCTCTTCGGCGCTCGAGGAAGCCAAGCAACAGAAAGAATCTCTTAAGCAAAAGCTTGACTCCCTAATTAAGGTTTATTTTTGGCCTAGAAGATTCTTTTCGTTGATTTGAAATTTGTGGCTTAGTAGTGTTTTATCTTCTGCTTGGGAATTTTGGCAGCTTGCATTTTTCATGTGCTGTGTGAATTGGGGTTTTTTCTTGGAACATTGGGTATTGGGAATGGGATCTATTTAGCTTCTTAGTGATGTGGGAGAAGTGTAGTGCGAGAATTGTTTCGTTTATGCGGCGTGGAATTTATGTAATACTAGACTAGGCTGAGGGTTTTAGACCTTTTTTTGGCTCACCTGGTATTTGTCCTAAAACCTACAATTTGAGTGCGTTGTTGAGGTCGAATTTCTTGTCATTTACATCTTAGGAAATATACTTTGTCGATTTATTGCATTTCCGTGTTGCACTAGAAGGCTACCAAGTGAAATTTCATTAAGCGAACAGTTAAATAGATCACTGTTGCCCTTCTCCATTTGGTTTTGGTGCTTTCCCTTTTTGGGGGATTGAAAGGTTTTGATTGATTTTGTTTAGGAATTTCCCTGTGAGTGATTCCAAGGCATGTAGATTAAGTCTATGGACTTTTGGTTGTTATTTGCTGGGCAGGTTGATTCCGAGTCAGTTAGTCGATCAAATGAGCTTACAGAGATGCGCGAGAAACTTGAAGCGAGGAAATGTTTTGTGGAGAATATGGGCAGGCGTTCTAAACTTGCATCCGAGGATGTGAAGAAACAAGAGGAGAGTCTTAGCATTGAAGTTAGATCACTTTTGGTTGCTGGGACTGCTTTATCTAAAGCTAGGAAGCGATTGCAGGTAATTATCAGCAGTATGCTTAGAAGCCACATCAGAACTTTCATTAATATTTGCAAGAAGTATGTTGAGCACATTTGTGACTATATTACAAAACTAGTAGAGGTGGAAATAATCATCACACATTAGCCATATTTTCTAGAGATGCCTAGCTTGTTGATAACATAAAAAAAGAAAGGATAATGGCTCGACTTAAGGTCTCTGGTATTTTGAAATTAAAGAGATACACATGTTATCCTACACCTCATCTATCTCCTTAAAATGGCATGTTGCTTGTCTAATATTTGGAATTTTTGTAGTAGTGTTCTGTAATTTAGGATGATTTGTTTCAAACTGATTGTTTGTTGAAGATCCTGAAGATATCAGTTCATACTAAATGTGGATGTGATGCCTTAGGCCGCTAACAAGCCCTCAGTTTAATTGCCTGACAAATGTAAATTTGCGAATTCCATGTCCTAGGCATCATTGATGATTGCAAATATTTATAGTTTTTTCCTTTTCTTTTCTATTTCTTCTGTTAGTGTTTAAGTCACAGGCTCTCCACACAAGATCATAAATGAAGTTCTCAGAGAAATCTTCATTAGGCACTTTACTAACTAGGCAACTGGAATGCTGTAATGATTCCCTATCTTTGACAGGAATCAAATAGATTACTCTCTGGGGAAGAAGGATATGATCATCTTAAAAGCTTACAGAAGACGCTGAGAAGAAGACAACAATTTATGATTTCACAAGTTTCATTTCTCTATCCTGTAAAAATCTCGACTGGACCTGCTAACGATCAGGAGCTTGAATCATTTCCCAGCACTAGTAGATTAGGTACATGCTATTAAGTCTGAGACAGTTGATAATTTTTCACATAAGAGACTTAGTTTAGTCCAGCTATTGCAAGGTAGTTGGAGGAATTATTTAAAAAATCTGACCTATTTCTACCTCTTTTGAAGTGCAGTTAAATTATAAGAATTCATTAAAATACTTTCTGTTTTTCACTTTGATACTACTATTTATGAAGCAAAACCTAGCAAATATTAATTCCGTTAAGCCCTTGTATACAGGATGCATAATATGCTAGACTATTGTACCTTATCTGTCATAGCCTGTTAATATTATTGTTTTTGTCTTGACAGAATGTTTTATGCCGTATCATGTTAACATTTAATCTGATCATGCTTTTTGATCATGTATTTTTTCATTCCACCAGGGAATTCTTCTGGATCTAAACCTGTGAATCATGGATCTTTGACAATATTAGGTCTAAATTTGAATGTGCTTCCATTTAAAAAGATGAGCTTTTTCAGCGACAAGAAAGAGACTCAGAGGTCTGCATCTGCATTGGGATATGTAGCTCATGTATGTTCTCTCTCATCTTGATATGATTTTGCTGTCTACTTGTACTTTCTTTTACTACTACTAATACTACTTTACAAGTTGCTTAATGTTGGCTAGACTTTGCAAGAATCATTTAATGCATTTATTCTGGATTGTTGTGAAATATTATGGTTTGTTCGTGGTTAACCTGTTATGCATGATGCTGTTTTAACATTCAATAATGTAAAATATAACACACTATTGTATTTACTGCAGGCCGTCTCCCTTATATCTTCATATCTAAAAGTTCCTCTACGTTACCCTATACGCTTGGGTGGTTCTCGTTCCTACATATGTGACTACGCTCCTTCAACAGAACCCACGTCATCTGTTTCTCTATCCACCACCCTACGTGCCACAAATACAAAGCATGTTGAGTTCCCTCTCTTTTTAGACGGACAAGATACAACGAGAGCTGCTTATGCTGTATTTCTGTTAAACAAGGTGTTTCCTTCACTCTTTGTCTGGATTTTATGATTCATCAAGTTCCAAAATAAGTAGTTGTTTTTTCGTGCAAAGTGGCAAGAAGATGGCCAGCTTATATAATTCAATTTCACTATTCTCAATTTTCTACAGAAACCATTCTCGTCTCAAGCATTTTAATTCTACTTCTTTTGTTGGTTTTTCGCCCTAGTCCTCCTGGCTTAAGAACTATAATTTCGACCTTCTATGTTTACTTTAGTTATTGCTTTTAACAAGCCACGTCGTGTTGATCTTTTGAGCTCATAGTATTCCTATGTCAATCTGTTGCAGGACTTGGAGCAGCTTCTGAACTTTATTGGTGTGAAGAGTTTGGGGCCACGTCATATATTGGCTAACTTGAAGGAGCTTCTGAGGATCATCCAATCTGCAGATTATATTGATAAGTGATCAAAATTTTCAAATGAAGTTAGGCTTGTAGGTTGAACAACATTGTAAATGGATCGGTTGCACATTCTTACACAGGTGCGAATTCTTTTTTTTTTTTTTGGGTCAGCACCTTTTTCATATCATATAACATTGTTAGTTGTTGCTGATACCGATATACAAAGCTGAAGCGTATTGTTTAGTTTGTCGTCTAAGCACTTGATATACTGAAGAGAAAGGATACCAAAATGCATAAAGGAAGATTTGAAGATGATCATCCTGCAATATTCTCATCTCTTTTATCTCTCCTCACATTGTTTATACTTGAAATGGTAGTCTATCAATTAGCGTAAAATTTTGATTAGTTTTCCATTTCTTTTAAAGCTTTTAGATTATTTGTGCCTAGTACTTTGATTAGATTTTGTTCAAAAATAATTTGAGGTATTGAGAGCCTCACGATTTCGATTATGCTCATGGAACACCATTGATCTCCAGATGCTTCACTCTCATCTAGATCGATTTGAGAGACCCAAATTGTTGAAGTAATAAAGTTTTTAATCTAAAATTAAAAAATGTCGGAAATTCTTGTGACTGACAATTTCTTTTATCCTTGAGTACCATAGATTATAAAAAACATGCTTGAATTTTGTCCATGGTTTAAAAAATACTCGTTCTTTTAAACATGGCAATAATGCTTTTAAACTTAGTTTTTCTACTGAAATCTGTATGAAAGGTCACGGGCAAATATAACAATTTTACAAAGGACAAAGTTCAAAGGGTTTTTCTTTTTTTCTTTTTTTTTTTTCTTTTTTTTTTTTCTTTTTTTTTTTTCTTTTTTTTTTTTCTTTTTTTTTTTTTTTACATTTAAATATTTTATAATTTAGCCTAAAATAAATTCATTTGCTGTCTCCAATTACGAGAGTTGAATTCTGAAATTGAAAAACATCTCATGAAACATCTCATCTTTATAAAAGAAAGCTGCATATAAATTGATACTTATAAAATTGGACTTCGTTTAAAGAATGTAAACTTACAAAAGGATGAAAATAAAAGCGAAGGAAGCAGATGGTTCGTACGAAAAGACTATAGTTATAAGGCTATCTCCAATCCAAGTATTCCTAATTTAAATAAAGTCCCCAAACTGCAACTACTTCAAAACTAACAGAGAAGGTTAAAAAAATAAAAATAAAAATAAAAATGCAGTAAGATAATGAAGTTCTTTGCGTTCTACCGAAGCTTTAACACAATCCTAACCCTAATCCTGTTAGGCTGGTAACTCAAGCTTGACGTTGTTCTTCCAGCTGAGAGAAATCAGTTAAAATGGAGTCAATGGAGGAAAATCATCCAAGGATATATTATATACAAAGCATCAAACATTATGTTCTTGAACTTACCTCAGGATGTAGTAGTAAAAGAAATCGGCATACAGCAATGTTTGCACGAGACCAGCTATCCAAGCTGCAAGAGCGAATTTGCTAGAGGATGAGTAAGGAATATTTTTGCCCATGTATTTGTATGTGAGAGTGAGAGAGACATACTTATCCAACGGACGAAGCTCGGTTCGGTGAAGTAGCGATAGATCCAATTCAGTATGTACAATGCACGGTATGCGCTGAAAAGATAAGAAAACAAGGAGATGAATGTATGTTCAAAGGATTAGGCTTAAATGAAAAGGAATCAAAGGCCTCCCCAGCTACCAAATAAATGCATCTCTTGCGGGGACTTAAATGGATGCAAATCTCTTTCAATGAAAGAAATTCAGAAAAGTTTATCAAAAGAAGTTGCCAACTATAATTCAACAAACCCAAACTTTTCTTTTTCTATTTGGTAATGATAGAATGATTCCCAAGATCTTTTAAAAGTTTTTCCACAAGATAGCTTCCCAACAATAGATCTGAAAGACCTGAGACAGAGCATTACCTTGAAAAGGTGATCAAGCAACACAAAATATTGCATCAAGGAGAAAGAAACAAAATTCTGTTTAATACCAAGTAAACCATTTGGCATCATCATAACTTCTGAACACAATTCGCAGATAAATTAGAAAATTATGCATATCTTGAAACAGAATGGTAGAGACGAAAACAAGATGTTGTTTCAGCTTCACAGATGGAACATAAATTTCCTTCGAATCCATCAATATCATATGGAGTATAAAATCAAAATATAATGCACATGGCAAGATACTTAGACAAAATTTTGGAAATGGAGAATTACCCAAGAAGGAAGACGTATTGTCCTGTCAAATTGTCGATATTCCTTGTCCTTTGTAGCAACACCAATTGAGGAAGAATGGCAACGGCTTCAAGATATAGGGAAAACGTCCACATCACCTACACATTTGAATTCATTAAGAACATAGAACATAGACAAAAAAATGATGTAAACCTACATCTATAATGTGATCCGTGATGGACTCGATTCTATTCTAAGTTGTGATATGAACCACTTGAAAAGAAATAGAATAAAAAGGAACAATACATGTACCTCTTTAAATGTAAATCTATGATTAATAACCAGTGCCAAAAGCAGACAAGGCAACACAATAAATTGATACCGAAATGTGTCCTGGTCCTTGTCATACGATCTACGCACAACTTTGTGACGTCGCATGTACCAAACAATGGAGAGAGAACTACCCAGGAATATTAATTTCATTGTCAAATTATACATCGATGCAAATCTGTCAAATATGTCCAAATAACGGGTAATAAACACCAGGGCATAAAGTTCTTGAGTCTTCAAAGAAATGCCTGCAGAATCGATAATCAGATTCAGACATGATAATGCTAGTAGACATGGCAGCTCTAATCAGAATAGAGTTCAAACTTTTTCACAACCAACAAGATATAGCTCATAGCTCAGTAAAGAATACATTCAGAGACCCGTCAAACTGAACAGTTCTATGATGAAACAATCAATGTAGAAAATCCAGAGACAACAGACTGGCTAGATTATAATGATGAAAACAAAATTTGTGAAGTAAAGAAGACAGATCCTGAAAATATCAGTACGTGTCCAAACTAGCTTATGCACACAACCATTGAGCTTATGGGAAACTATTTTACCCTCCAGAGGTTTGCTTATGAAGAATTCATAAAATTTTAATATTTATATAGGTAGTCTCTAAGGGCATGCTTGACCTATGGAGTAGGCGTTGAGAAAACTCCACTCCTTGTTTGGCTCAAGAAGTTCGTGACCCCATGACTAAAAAATATCACTTCCATGACTTTTGACGCCTTACATGGCAGGTAGTGCAACTATATAACTCCCATCAATAACTTTCTAAACTAAACAACTCCACTCTTTTGCTCCAGATGTCTTCATAAGAGACTTGACCCAATCTAGTCCCTTTTAGTTTTTCACTTCCTCCACAAGGAATAGCTGCATACATTTCAACTTGTGTGTACATTTGAATGGTAGGAAGCTTGGACTTTTGCTATTTATACTTATTTGCAAGTTTATGATTGGTAAAAGTTAAATTGCGAGTTTATGAGTTCGAATTTACACAATCAAGAGATAATCAAAACTATTATGGACTGACTTAGTGGTAGATAAAGGATATATGTTTGATAAAGGGGTCAAGAGGGGTTCAATTCATGGTGGTCACCTACTTAGAATTTAATATATACCAAATATAGTAGGGTTAGGCGGGATAGTCAAGGTACATATAAGATGGTCTAGACACCCATAAATATTAAAAAAAAAAAAAAAATCAAAATCAAGGGATAATCAAACCCCCAACAAGTCGAATCCATGACTAAGCTTCTGAAAACTCGAATTCGGATCAAATTTACCAAAAGAACAGGAAAGTGAAGGACTAACCAAACCAAACACCCCACCCCACAAACTAAACCATTCTCCAAATTCTACTCTCACTCAACACCAATGAGTAATCATCATATCCAACCACACGAACAATTCAGGACAGACTTCACAAAGTTCACAACCAATAAAACAGTGCTAAAAGCTTAATTAGAGAAAGAAGACGAACCAGCACAAGACTTGATAGTGTGAATTTTGAGAAGTAAAACCAGAATGCTGGCCAAATGGGTCATATCCCCAGCCAATCTGAACACATTCATCTTCTTCCTCTTCTGAATTTCCCTCCCGAAAGATTCTGATTTTCTCGGCGTTCGACTTAGCCGGAAAATGAACACTTAGAATCGATCTCGCAATTTCCCACAGCCCTAATTGATTTGATTAACCAAAAAAGAATAAAAAATCAAATCTTCAGAGGAAATACGAGGGGAATCTAATTTTAAACGCAAATAATCCAAAAAGTTTCATTTGAACATATTTTTCAAAAAGATTTTGGGTTTGGACCTCTGTTCTTGAGCCGTCGTATTTTAGAATGAAAGCAATTAGCGTATAAGATTTGCTGTGTAGAGATAAAACAGAGATTAGAAGTTAGAACAAACACAATAAAAAAAGTTCGAGTGCAACAAAATAAAAATGATAAATGGATAAACCAAACCAAACAAAACCAAATCGGTTTGATTTTTTAATGTAACATCCAACTTTCTCTTTGAAGAAAACAAAAACAAGTTTATTAGTTAGGATTTTTTTTAAAGAAAATTTTTTTTAGACAAACTTATCAAAACCGAAAGGAACTAAGGGTAAATGTATAGTATATATAAAATTAAAAATTTAGGGACTAAATTTGTATCGACGAATTTTTTGAGATTTCATTGATCGTGAATTCCCTCACACCCATTCGACGTCTCGGATGCAAAGAAGACGGAAAGAAATTGATAAATATCTTTATTCGGCTCTTTATTTTTGTGCTTTTTGAGAAGAGGGATTGAGATGCTATGTCTAATCTTGTTTTTCATTTTTTGAGTTAGAGTATCTCTTTATAATTTTACATGAGTTAAATAATAATTTCTTTTTTCGTCGATAGGAAAAGTAAGTCTTCTTACAACTATGTGGAAAAGACATCCCTTTCTATTCTCTATTTTTCCTAGTTACGCTAACGACTTTTTATTTTAGAAAAAAATTAAGGTAAGGGATAAAACTTGAAATTAGGAGTTAAGATATCCCTTTTTTTAATACGAAAACTTGGGGTAGGTGGTTTGAACCTCTTACTTGATGGTTGAGAGTTTATGTGTATTAAAAATTTGAAAGTTAAAATACCATTTTGGATTCTATATGAAGAATTTAATTCCATTTTAATCCATATACTTTCAAATGTCAAAATTTAGTTCATATATTTTTTAAAAAAAAAAAAAATCAAAATTAATCATTTAACGTTTTTTATTTTATCAACATTGGTTAAATGATAATTTATTATTATTATTATTATTATTAAAATTTAACAATAAACTAATGAGATTGCTTTTAAGATTAAATAGAAGTACAATATAATGTTTAACATTTAAAAGTATATAAACTAAACGAAGGAAGGAAATGTTTGAAGGAGCTTCAGGCATGACAAATACAACAACATAAAAGTTGTTTGGGCTGGTGCAATTCGATGAAAAGAGGAGGAGTAAGGAGCGAAAAGAGCCTGACTGGGGGTGTGTTGGGTGGAGGTAAAGAATGATATGTGGTAGAAGCAAAGATCCCATAAAGGTTGGCTAGTTTGGAGAGACAGGAACATGGAGATAGTTTCATGCGCAAAATTCTTAAAGGAAGCAACAGAACAAGATTATTAGCTTTCTCGGGAAGGGGGGGCCAGTGGCAAATTAGCATGTCATTTCCAAGATTTGTTTATGTCAGGCTCCTCACAAGGTAACGCGAACAGGCTTCTTCTACAGTGATGACAAAGTGGAATTCAGTTTTGGTGAGAGATTTTATCAGTCAAAAGTTGGAGGTGGATTAAACCGATTCTTTGGGGTGTTATTTGGGCCTTTCGTCTTATAATGCTCCATGTATGAGGGCTATCTTCTCATCGATAAAGGACAGAGCGTGGAGAGTGTTGTAGGTCTCGGCTGTTGGAAATGAGGTGCTCGTCAAGGCTGTGGCATAAGCCATTTTGACATACACCATGAGTTGCTTCTGTCTCCCTTCTTCTTTTATGTGATGAATTGAATTCTTGTGGGGCTCGGGTGAAAGGGCATAGGAAATTGCATTGGCGAGGGTGGTGACAGTTATATGTTGCTAAGGAGATGGGGGTTTAGGCTAGGTTTGAAACTTTTTAGCCAAGCAATGTTGGCCAAACAAAGCTAGTGGTTATGTAGACACCCTAAGAGTCTTCTGTTTCAGGTATTAAGGGGGCAGTATTTTCGAACTGGATTTTTCTTACAAGTTTAGTTGTGAACAAATTTGTCTTATCACTACAAGAAATTTCATTTTTTCCGAAAATATTTTTCTTGATGCTCTTAAAAGCATTGGGAAAAGTCCTATTTTCCAATGCTAAATTTATCATAGGAAAATAGGAGATCTGTCGAAGTGTTTTTTTAAAGTTGTTGGGATAGAGTGTTATTTCCGATGACATTTCCTTGGGCGTTGAGAAAAGCCAAATTTCTTGTAGTGCTTGCATGGAGAAGCATTTAATGGGATCATGAGTTGTTCGCTCAAGGATATCGATGGCGGGTGGCAATGGTTTGTCCATCCAGATTGAGGGGATCCCTGACTTCTTAAGCCATGAAATGGTAAGGTAAGCCAGGTTGGAGATAGTCTTAGGAGTGGCCTTTGATTGCATCTCTTTTAAAAGATAGTGGGAGGTGGGACGTTGGCAAAGTTTACAATGACTTCCTAGAGGGGGAGGTGAACTTGATCTATCTATTTCAGTTAATGAGCTTAGGAAAACTAATGATATTTACTGATCTTTAGATACACGAGATGTCTTCTCAATGAAAAGTGTGTACATGTTGGGTCTAAATTTGGCTTTATTTGGGGAGGGTTCACTGTCATCTGTAGAGATGACAGTGGCGTTATGGAATTGCTTCTAGAAAAGTAAATTATGGTTGAAGGTAAAGATTTGTTGTTGACAAGTGTTGCAGGATATCATTCCTACTAGAGGAAATCATGTGGGTAGGGGATTGAATCTTGATCCAAGGTGCCCCTTATGCGATGGGAAGTAGAAGACGTCGGAGCACTTGTTTTAGAGGTGTAAGAAGGTGAGGGGCATTTGGTCCTTTATTTTTGTTCCCAATGGTTGCTTTTGTTTTGTGTGACAAGGATTCATTGTCGTCGTTGGATCAGTTGGCATGGTTGCGAGAGCTTGGTGATTCTGGTGATGTTATGCTGCTGTTTGTTCCATTGTGGAGGATTTGGACTCCTTGAAATCATGTGGTGTTTCTAAAGGAGTTAAGAATGTAAAAGGTGGAAGCAATTAGGATCTAAACCACTCTAATTCCATTAATTTTGAAGATTAAACATACAAGTTCTAAGAAATGAAAAACACGGAATTAATGCTTACTTATTGTAGCTCAAAATTGAAACTGTCTCCTTCAAGATTTTGATCACGAACACTTCGTGGACTACCATGAAGAGTCTTCCACATTATTCTCTAGCCTTAGAACAGATTGTGGGATCCAAATATTGATGAATATTGAGCAAATTTGGGAGAAAAGAGAGTTTTTGGAGAGTTTGGGTACTCTTGAATTTTTAGCAAAATTCAATTAAGAATCCAACCCCAATTCCTAAAAGGGTTGAAATCCCTAACACAGCGGAAGTAGTACATAATCAAAATCAAAATAATTGGGATTTTGAGATACTAGTACATTGAGAAAAAAATTACAAAATTTTCTAGGCTAAGCATAGATTAGGAATAGAAGCTTACTTTCGTTGTCGACTCCGAACACGACCACCATGAACCTCTCCTATTCTCTAAGGGATGAGGTAAGGATTGTGGACCTTTGATCTTGATCTTTTTGGGAAAAACAAAGAGCACACCAGAGAAGAAAAACGATTAAGAGAAAACTTTTTTTTTTTTTTTCTGTTTCTTTTGTAGGCATATTTAGGGAGAGAGAGCAGGAGACGTGAGAAAACCACGTAAAGCATAATCCCCACGTATGGGAGTTACCTTTTTATTTATTTATTAAATTAATTAATTTAGTTTAATTTAACAAACAAACAAACAAACAAATAAATCTAATTTTATTAATTATTTCATTTAAATCATATTTAAATGAACATCTCCCGTATAACCTATAGTTTTTATTCATTTAATTTAATTAAAATAAATTAAGAAAATTAATTCTTTAATTAATTAATTGTCAAATTAAATATCTAATAATTAATTTAACCTACATTTGAATCATATTCAATTGTTATTCTCTCATAACCTATAGTTTTAATGTGCATCTAATACACATTAATTTTAACCTATAGTTTTAATATGAATCTAATTCATATTAATATTTGAACTCCTTTAAATATTTTCTCTCATTAACAAATAATTTTGTATCATATCCAAAATTAAAATTATATTATAAAGTTCAAAATAAACTTTATATTATAATATATATACATATTATTTCCCTAAGTAAATTTGAACATTTCAAATTTCATTCAAGACATAAATACCTCATCACTTTGTATGAGCTATGAAGGGAACCTAATGAACTACAGATCAAAAGTTCCAATGATATGAGATTAATCGACTAAACTCATTAACTACATTAATCAATATCCGTTAACCGTGGGTACACTCTACGAAAAACCCACAGTTGCACTCTTCTCACTGTAGATATATTTATGTGTCCATGGATATAGACCAATAACAACAAATTAGTCCTTCACAAGTGTTCGTAACACCAGCTGGGTCAAATTACCATTTTACCCCTAGGTTACTTCTAAATCCTTAAGTATCAGTGCTCCTCTAATGAACAATCTGTTTATGGTCCAACCATTAAACAGAAACCCCTCTTGGGCCAGTGAGACGGTAGGGCCCTTTGTTCAAGTCCCGGAGACGCCACTTAAGGGAACATTTATCTACTTACCTAAAAATAGGAATGAGTGAATTTCATCTTGTATAATTATGTCCCCAGCTCCTCGCTCAATCTTATCCCCAAGATGGTAGGCATATTGAGTCGACAAACGACCACTCTCACCCATACAAATCAAAGGACAATCCCTCATGGACAGGAGTTCATAGTATACTATGGATTAAAACTAAGTTGCCTAGGTCATCCTATTGAAATAGAAACCTAACTAGTCAACGGAGTTACATCTAGTGATTACTATTTCATGGTCCGGTCTTATGCAAACTCATTGCATAGGATGTCCCCTCTCCATATCACTTACACGAACGCGTTAGATCATTGTGTTTGTATCAAATACAAACTGAGTCGTATCCATAGTGTCACCAAGATAAGGTACCCAATCTTATCCCTATACTATAGACTCTTTATACTGTACCTTGAACATTGATCTCCGTATGTCCTCACATACAGTTCAAGACTTATAAAACAGTCTAGGATGTTAGTTTATTGGATTTAGGGTTATTAAGACAAAACAAACAAAAACAATCAATAACACTTATTGAAGTAACACATTAATAACTATTTATTAATGATTTAATGATGGTCAAATAATTACATTTACAATCTACGAGTTTAGGGCATAAAACCCAACAATTCCATCAATCCTTTTCCTATATTAAGAACTTCAACAAACCTCATTAGCCATGGAATTGACACCCAACATGGTGATTAAGGGACACAATTAGGAATTGGAAGATGATGAAGTGAGGTGAGTTTCACAAAACACCACCTCCTACTTCGATGAAAAATTGGATATTTCCAATTTCTAATTAATTCTAATACTTAATTAAATAATATTAATTTAATATTAAATATATAATTAATTTAAATAATAATTGAAAGAGTTAGCAACCTAACTGTGGAAGCAATTAGGATCTAAAGCACTCTAAGTACATCAATTTTGAAGATTAAATATGCTCTTTTCAAACTCGAAAAACAGAGGAAGAATACTTACTTGTTGTAGCTCGAAATTGAATTAAATTCCTTCAATTTTCTAGTCGCGAACACTTCGTGGAGTACCACAAGAGTCTTCCTTGTTATTCTTTGGGCTTAGAACAGATTGTGGATCCAGATTATGGTGAATTTGGAGCAATTTGAGATGAACATCATGTTTTGGCTATTACCTAAACTTTATCCCTATACTATAAGACCGTTTTAGCTATTACCAAAACTTGGTCCAATTTTATGTATACACATAAAGTCTAAGCATTCAACCTATAGCCAGGGGTTCTTAGTTTATTGGATTTAATAAATGTGATTCACATATTCAATAACAACTCTACTGAATAAATTTCCATAACAACTTTATAGAGAATAAGTTCAAAAAATTTACAAACTACGAGTTTTAGGACATAAAACCCAACAATAATTAATTAAACAATTTAATTACTTATATTAAATATTAAAATATTAAAATAATAAATTCTCCACTTGTCCCGTCAATTTCCAAACCGACGAATCTTTATTCGTTTGATTGATATTTAAATATCCCCAACTCTCCAATTCTGTTTAATTCATAATTAAATGAACAAACAGTAAAATTTGCTTTTAACCAAATTTGAACATCTTCAAATTCTTTCATTATACTATTCTAAGGAATAATTCATCAGCTAACAAGGGAACCTAATAGACCTACAGGTCATGCGAGCTTCAATGAAATTAACTGAGTAAACTCTTTAACCAAGTTGATTAACATTCTTTAACTACTGGGACACTCCACTATAACCCAACAGTTGCACTCTCCTCACTGTAAATATATTTCTATCCATTTGATATAACCATGATTAGTATGTTGATTCTTCACAAGTTGTTCTTAATTATAGGTGGGTCAAAATTACTATTTTACCCTTGTAATTACATCTTGTTCCTTAAGTCCCACTAATCCTTTAATGAATAATTGGTTTGTGGTCCTAATGAATAATTGGTTTGTGGTTAGACCACAAACCAAGTGCCTTCTAGGCCAATGAAAGGGTGGGGACCCCTTGTTCAAGACCTGGAGTTAGTACTTAAAGGAACAACTTTTCTACTAAACTTAAATAAGGTAGGAGTGAATTCCATCTTTGAGGACTATGTCCCCAGCTATCTACTTGGTCTTATCCCTAAACTGGAAAGCATATTGAGTCGACGAACTCGAGCCACTCTCACCTATGCAGATTGATGGATAATCCCAACAAATAGGAGTTCATAGTTAGCTTAGGATTAAGATCAAGTTACCTAGGTCATCAAGTTGAAATAATCAATTTTAACAACAAACGACGTTATAAAGTAAAAATGACTATTTCATGGTCTAGTCTTATGCAAACTCATTGCATACGACACCACCACTCTCATGTCTCTAAATGAACGATATAGGATCACATCGTTTGCATCAAGTACAAAGCGGGCCGCATCCATAGTGTCCTCAAAATAAGGTACCCAACCTTATCCTTATACTATAGACTCTTTTGGCTATTACTTAAACTTTATCCAATTTTATGTCTATACATAAAGTCTAAATATTCAGACTATACCCAAGAGTTCTTAGTTTATTGGATTTAATAAATGCAATTTACATATTCAATAACATCCTTACTGAACAAATCTCGATAACAACTTTTATTGAGAATAAGTTCCAAAGTTTACAAACTACCAGTTTTAGGACATAAAACCATGGTGGGGAAGTTCCTATCTCTATGCTAATGGATTCTATTCAAGGTTCAGTAGCTAAGTTCTTGGGATCGGTGAGGTCGATGGTGGCCACAAATGGAGTTCCCACCCTCCCCCTCCTTAGGTCTTGTATTTGTCTTGTAATGCGAGATGGAGACATGGGGATGGGGTAGGGGCTTTGTGATGGGTTTTTCCAGACAATGAGAGGAAACTATATGATGTGGGCTGTAAGTACATTCATGGGTTGTATGATATGCTGTTGATGGAGGTTTGAGCTAGAACTGATAGGTTGAAAGCTATTGCCTCTAGGGGTCAATGCTCGATCATTGTGTAGTCTGATAGTTTGAATGCGATGCGATTACTGAAGAAGGAGGTCAATCTGACTTCAGTAAAGTCTTTTGTAGAGGAGATTGTGGAGGTTAGTAAAGGCGAGATTGGATGTCAATTTAAGCATGTAAGTCACTCCCAAAATCATGTGGTTGATTATTTGGCTTAGACAATTTTCAATGCTCGTTCGCAAGTTTGGTAGGAGGATTTTTCAATTTGGATCTGCCAAATTTTTTAGGCAGATTATGGTTATTAGAGTTCTTGTTAGTTTCATTTTGTTATGGTTGAATAACAAAATAAAAATAAGTCTCAAGTACAAAGACTAATATAGTCTTTTAATTTTTTCTTTTTATATTATACTATTAATTTCATAAAATACTTTTAGATTTAAGTTTTATGAACATTTTTCCATTTATTCACTTTAGTCTTTATATTTTTAAAATGACTATTTTTGCTTGTATACTTTCTAATTTCGTCTATGTTTTCTTTTTTTCTTTTATATTTTACTTTTAAAATGTTCAATTTCATCTTTGAATTGTTTAAAAATATATATTTTTTAAACTATAAATATTCATGAACAAAAATGAAAAGTATACCTTGTATTAGAGTCATAAACTTTTATAGAAATGAAAATAATTTTTTTTATTCTAACGATTTATATATAATTTTTCTCTTTCGAAAATTTAAAAATTCTCAATAGAGTAATATAGGTCAATTACTAGTTACCACTAAAATAAGCTAAATTTAGTATAAATAAATAAATAAATAAAATGAATGTATATTGTAAAACCACAAATTTATTAGTCAATGCTTTCACGTTTGTCCTCAACTACAATATTAAAGAGTTGACTATGTTCATGTGATATTTATTAGTGTTATCCTATTATTTAATCAAGTTCATTTTTTTTTTTTTTTTATCTTTTTAGCACTTACTTTAGCTTAAATTATATAACATACTCATTAATTTTTTTTCATTTGGTTAAAAATACTTCTACTCTTTTAAAAGTCTCAACATTATTCCTCGTCTTTTATAACCATTATAGCTATTATTGGCACGAAGTTTTCAAAAAAATGTGTTTCGTGGAGTTGAACTTAAGTTGATGTAGATGTGGTTCGATCTTCAGTATTTGATCCTCTGATTCTCTCTCAATTGAATGTTTACGCTTGATCTATGGAAGCGGAGTGCGTGAATGTTTTGAAGTTGGAGTCTTGGAAGAATGTATGTGTTCCAAAGAGTTTCAGTCTTCAAGTGTGGTTCAACTTTAGGAGTTAGAGAGTCTTCTGATTGTAGGGAGAATTCTTTCTATGTTCTCTTAATGTAGAATTCGAACCCCACAAATGAAAAGAACTCTGTTTTATAGAGTTCTCATGTGTGCTTATGAGCTTGAGATTGGTTGGTCCATGGACCTGAAGGACTCGAATCCCAACGGAAGCGAATAATCGCTTTGTGCCATTAAATTTGTTTTTGGAAAACCAAATTACAGAGAGCAAACATATAGGACAAACTATTGTATTAACATGCTTTTAAAGAAGAGTTAGAGATTAGGAGTTTTTCTTACCTTTGAAGATCTTCTTCGATGTGAAAATCTCCTTTTTCCAAGTCACGAACTGGTGAGAATCTCCAACAAAACACAGCAAGAACGCTTCTCCTTTGGAACACCACCACAATGGCAACTTTGCTATTCTTCGGGAAGAATCAAAAAGTAGTTGTGGGATCTCTTTGAATTTTGGCAAGGGAAAGATTTGAGAGGAAGAAGAGAGAATTAGAGAGGAAGAGAGTTTTTTCTTTTCACAAAACACTTCTATAAAAACTGTTCTCTTCTCCTCTTCCCTCTTTATATGAAAACAGTGAGAGGGAGAGCAGAAATAACTTCCCACTACGCAGGAATTATTTTTAATATAACAATAATATAATATTATTATTAATTAATTAAATTATATTAAATTATATCTTATTTAATAAATATAATCAAATAAAAAATTAATTAATTAACAATTAATTAATTAATTAATTAAATATCTCATATTTAATTTAAATTTGAATCATATTCAAATAACCTTCTCTCACATAACCTATGGTTTTAATATGAATCACATTCCTATTAATTTTAACCTGTAGTTTTTATATGAATCTCATTCATATAATTAATATTTAAATCTCATTTAAATATTCATCTCTCTTATAATATAATAAAGTATAAATTTTGAATCTCATTCAAAATAAACTTTATATTATAATGTATCTACATACATTAGGCTAATTGTATCACATACAATTAATTCTCTTATTAATTTGAACATTTCAAATTAAGCCAAATATTTGATTCTTATACTAAACCTTTATGAGCTAGCAAGGGGACCTTATGGACCTATAGTTAGAAGCTCCAATGATTTGAGATTAATCAATTAAACTCGTTAATTAGATTAATCAATATTCATTAATTGTAGGTCATTCCACTAAAAATTTACAACTACACTCTTCACACTATAGATATATTTCTGTGTCTACAGAATTTGCTAATCAACAGTAAGTCGACTCTTCACAAATTACTTATAACTATAGCTGTGTCAAATTACCGTTTTACTCATGTAGTTATATCTAACTCCTTTAAGTACCATTAATCCCTCTAATGAACAAACTGTTTATAGTTCAACTATAAACTTACCCTTCTCAGGCTAGTGAGAGGGTGAAGCTTCATTGTTCAAGACTTGGAATCAGTCCTTAAGGGAATAATGTATCTACTTACCCTAAGCACGAGAAGGAGTGACTTCTATTTTGTGAACATATGTTCCTATCTCCCTAATTAGACAAATCCCCAAAATGGTAGGCATAATATTGAGTTGACGATTTGACCACTCTCACCCATACAGATCAAAAGATTGCCCTCATAGATAGGAGTTCATACTCACTCAGGATTCAGGTTGAGTTACCTATAGTTATCCTATGAAATGTTAATTTCTACAATTAATGGTGTTACAAAGAGAAATTAAACATTTTGCGGTCTGGTCTTATACAAACTCTTTGTATAGGATACCCCCACTCACATGTTTCCACATGAAGAATTAGGATCAAAATCGCTTGTAACACTTTACAACTTCTTATAACAATTACAAAGTGGATCATATCTGTAGTGTTGCTAGAATAAGACACCCAACCTTATTTCTGTACTATAGACATTTTTTGTTATTACTTAAACATGATCCAACCTTGTATATTAACCACATACATGTTTAAGTTTACATAAAATAACCATGAAATTTTAGTTTATTAAATTGAGTTTGCATAAACGAGATAAAATAACTTCTTATTTTATTTAATAAATAAAATGTATATACAATTTACAAAACTATTAGTCTTAAGAGATTTAAGACACATAAGTCCCAACAGGACCTAGCCTTTTGGCCCAACAAATTGAATTTAGGCCTTAATTGGTTTTTGGGTCAAATTATGGCCAAATTAAGCCTACTTTGGGACTCAATTGAACTTTAACTCAAATATTAATATTAAATTGGACCAAATTATTTTACTTAATCTAACAGTCAAAATGAAAACACTTGACATCATCAAGATTTGTCAATTTATGTCTTCAATTATAATTTAGGACACATGTCAACTTATATTTAGTCCAAAATTCAATCTTCTATAATTTTCGCAATTATTTAAGAAATGACGAGGTAATTTGTGATTGGTTCAAAATTTCTCATTCAACAACTACTATTAAAGTGGAAACAAGGATGAAAATATCTGTGGATATGTCGCTATATCCGTAAATTAAATGGTTTGATATCGATATTAAATATTCATGGATATCTCCAACATATTTTATTGATGCTTGTAAAACATAAAATATTATCTATTTAGTCCAATATGAATAGTAATACTAATGACAATTTTCATATCTTGGTTTGAGAGTAGAAACAACTTAATTTTTAACCTAAATAAATTTTATAAATGCATGATTTATAGAAATTCCGTCAATATCGATATTTTGTCGACATATCCTTAAAATTAAAATGTCGATATTGATATTTTAGTCATTGAATGGAAATACTTTAGAATTTCAAATTAAAATTATGATTTAAAACGACTGATGATCCAAAATTGTGATCGCACATTATTCTAGATTAAGAGCTCTTTTCAAAATTTTAAATAATTTTTCTTACCTTTTGAAACCTTTATTAAAGGTAAAGCTAATATTGTAATTTTCACTAGAATAAGGCTAGTTTTGAAACAAAGACAAAAGTTTAGATTTTTTTAAAAACAATTAAAAGAATTCAAAGATGTATTAAAGATAATTCCGAATTGAAGGACAGAATGGTAATTTAACTCGAGAAATTTTGCACCCGAAACGCCTCGATACAATAAATGCCACTCGGCTTTTAAAATAACTTTTTTTTTTTCTTCCTTTTTCTTTTTAAAGGTAAAAAGACTCAATTATTTTGTTGAATAATATAGAAAGTTCATAAATTAACAAACGAAACCGCCAACATAAAGCCTTTTTTCAGTCAGTCACTCACGAATTCGGACTTGTGGAGAGATTCGGTTTCCCGAGAACGAACCCATTCGCATTGTAGAGAAGAATTGACGTCATCTCCTTTGTCGCCATTGATCATTGCCTTCATATGGGTATTCCACCATGTTTCTTCCATTTACCCCCTCCATTTGTTCTTCATTTTCATCTCTTACATTATTTAAATCTCCTTCCCTCTCATTTCTCCTCACCCCACTGCTTATTTTTCATCTGGGTTTTGAAAATTCTCCAACCAGGCAAATGGGTCTCTTCCCATTTGCCGTTCTTTTGCTCTCTTCCTTGTTACTTTTAAGGTTTTGTTCGGTTCATGGAAGAATTCCGACCACCATTGAAGGGCCGTTTAAGCCTGTGACTGTCCCGCTTGATAAGAGCTTCCGGGGCTTGGCCGAGGACTTGCCGGAAACGGATCCGAGAGTTCAGAAAAATGGGGGTCAATTCGCGCCGGAACAGATTTCTGTCTCTCTCTCTGCAGATTATGACTCCGCTTGGATTTCTTGGATTACAGGTTCTTCAAATAATTCTTGTTGATCGTTCCGAATATGGCTAATTTAGTTGTGTACTTGCTTGTTTGTTTGCCTAATTGCTCGGTTGAAGATGCTTTTGCTTGCTCAAACCACCAAGTCCCCTGTTATGAGATTGAATTATGTGAGATTACTTTGTTGGCAAGCTTCGTTGAGTAAAGCTCTGATTCTATCTGGACTGATTATGTGTATGCTTAGTGTTTGACAAAATGCGTAAAAGATACCCCTCCTAACATAAGCTTCAATTGGTGATTGTATTTGGTAAGGATGGCCCACGGTTTGACATTGCTAGAACTATTGAGAGAAATTGAAAAATGCATTATGGACATGCTTCGGATGGTTTCTTGAATTGATATTTCTGCTGAGGAGCTGGCAATTTTTTATTGAGAGGTTGCATGTTTTGGACGTATGAGATGCATCAATCACCCTCTTTGTAGCACATACTCTTTAGTTTGGTTTGCTTGGTCAGCACGTGTTAGACATTTGGACATTCCGAAACTTATTGAACATGTATCGGACATTTGTTAACACAATGGATATGTATTAGACACTGTTATACAAAGCCAATAGAGCTCCCACATTTATTTTTCATGTATTGAACATTATACTAAACATAATAATAGAGGACAAAGAAAATTTGAAATCAAAATACATCAAACTCATTTGTTTTAGTATAATCTTGTTGAGAGAAAACGTGCCCTTGCCCTTTATTTTTAAAACATAGTGCATTAATGTGTCTGTATCTCGTATCCATATCTATGCTTCTTAGGTCACACTTTCCTATATATGTGGTTTGTTTAGAAACTCTAGAACGCTTTAGACAATGATTCATTCAAATTTTCATTATGGAGTTTTTTTTTTCTTCCTCCATAGAGATTTGAATATTACGTTATGTGAGCCATTAGTTCAATTCAGTGAGATTAGATTGATGTGCAGGGGACTTTCAAATTGGAGACAACATTCAACCACTAGATCCTGAAAGAGTTGCGAGTGTTGTCATGTATGGGAAGTTCAGAATGCCAATGAATAACCAAGTGGAGGGTTATTCTCTTATCTACAATCAGCTTTATCCCTTTGAAGGTCTCAGGAACTACACTTCTGGAATAATACACCATGTTCGTCTGACGGGTATGATCAATTTCAATTCTAACTCTAATTTACGACTTTCTTAACATACCTGGTTTTGTGCATTAGATGATTTCCGGAGCTCTCTTATTGTTTTCTGACAGGATTGGAGCCTGATACTTTGTACCAATATCAGTGTGGAGATCCTTCAGTTGCAGAAGAAATGAGTGATGCATATTATTTCAGAACTATGCCTGTTTCTGGGCCCAAGAGTTATCCTAATAGAATAGCAGTGGTTGGTGATTTGGGTCTTACATACAACACTACATCAACAGTTAATAATATTTTGAGTAACCATCCCGACCTGGTTCTACTGATTGGGGATGTGAGTTATGCCAACTTATATCTTACAAATGGCACTGGCTCTGATTGTTACTCTTGTTCTTTTCCTGAAACTCCTATTCATGAAACTTACCAGCCACGTTGGGATTATTGGGGAAGGTGAGTTGCTCTTCTTCCTTCCTTTATTTTGAAAATGGAAACTTACTCATCTTGCAAACCTTGTTAAGTATTCAAATCTTCTTTACTTTTAGAAACCATTATGCAATCTTCTTTAGCTAGTTGGAAAAAAAATGTACGTAGCACGATTTTAGGAAATGATCTCTCATTACTTTTCTATTATCAGGTATATGCAACCTCTAATATCCAAAGTTCCGTTGATGGTGGTGGAAGGGAACCATGAAATAGAACTACAAGCTGAAAATCAAACATTTGCAGCTTATAGTTCCCGATTTGCATTCCCATCCAAAGAGAGTAACTCGTCTTCGATATTTTACTACTCTTTCAATGCAGGTGGCATTCATTTTATAATGCTTGGTGCCTACATTTCATATGACAAATCAAGTAAATCCACAAACTGCTCCTCTTTTCACAATCCTTCAGATTAAAAAGCTTGATATCAGCTGAAAATTGCTGAATCCACCATGCTTTATTTCACCTGGTGTAGGTGATCAGTACAAATGGCTAGAGCAAGACCTGGCTAAAGTTGACAGGAAAGTCACTCCATGGTTGATAGCTACATGGCACCCGCCCTGGTACAGCACCTACACCGCTCATTATAGAGAAGCAGAGTGCATGAAAGTGGCAATGGAAGACTTGCTCTACAAGTATAAAGTTGACATAGTTTTCAACGGCCATGTATGTCCTCTTTATTTCATAATTTTTCTTGTTCTCTTTATTTTGGCATTTTTGTTGCGACTAATTGATCAATTTAGACAACATAACTTATGACCTGAATTGTGTTGATTGGTTCCACTCTCATAGCATTTAGAATGAGGATGACTATTGAAAATAGTGGTGAAATCTTAGTGCTTTCAAGTGTCTTTAGAATTTTAAATTTTTTTTTTTAAAAAAATGAAATGACACTTGTGAAAATTTGAAAATTAGTTTTAATTGTTTTGAAGTGTTCACTATTCCAAAAGTCATACTAAACTCACCCTTAATCCATTGGTGAACTTTTGTGTCATTTTTCCTATTCGATGCTGTTTTGGCTTCTGTCTTTCATGTTTTATTTTCTTTCACCTTTTAAAGTCATAAGTTCCTGATTATAAAACCATAACCATGTCATAAGCATCTAATGTTCCAATATATATTTTCTGCAACTAGCTGCAGATGGTCATTTTTCCCCCACCATTTACATATTTGAGTGGTTAGATGCATATTTGGTTTTTCTATTTGTCTCTGCTGCATACACGATATTTTATGTATCCAAGCACAGAAAATAAATGAAACTAATATATTGCCACATAAAGAAAAAACTACAAGATAAATAAGTAATTTAATATACTTGCACCCGCCCTCTTGAGATCTCTCCCAAGTCCTAATTCACTCACCCATTCCCCAACTCCATCCTTCACTGCCTTCATTTATAATTAAACCTCGTAAGCCATCTCCCTACCTGATTTCTGATATACCCTTATTCTACCCTACTAATATTTTCAAAATATCCCTTACTATTAACTCTCACAATCTTGTTTCTGATTGGGGGTATAAATTCATGATCAGGTTCATGCCTATGAGAGGTCAAATAGAGTATATAACTACACTTTGGATCGTTGTGGTCCTGTCCATATAACAGTAGGCGACGGAGGTAACCGAGAGAAAATGGCAATTGAACATGCTGATGAACCCGGAAACTGTCCAGACCCAGCCTCGACACCGGACGAATACATGGGTGGCTTCTGTGCATTCAATTTCACATCAGGCCCAGCTGAAGGAAAATTCTGCTGGGATCAGCAGCCTGAATATAGTGCATATCGTGAAAGTAGTTTCGGCCATGGCATTTTGGAGGTTAATCTTCCCTAAACAATTTTTGATTTCCATGTCATATCGATATAATGGTATGTGCTTTAGAAACAGTGGCAGTGTTATGCCAGCTCTAATATCATCTGTTGGAGATAAATAAGAGCCGTTAAGAACACTAAATAATCCCTCTTTCTAGAGAAGTGCCATGCACCTTCAGATTCTGGGATTAAAATCTTATAATGAAACCTCAAGAATTGTTGCATTTCATGGCAAGGATGGCAAAAGAGACCCACACACTCACGTACCAAAATGAAAAGTACACTCTGGAAACTTCTTTCTGTGTTCTAGCTGGATGTGATGTTTGAAGTGTGGGGAACTAAAGAGTAACCATTGCAGGTGAAAAACGAAACTCATGCGTTGTGGACTTGGCATCGAAACCAGGACTCGTATAAATCAGTTGGGGATGTAATATACATCGTACGACAACCAGAAATTTGTCTAATTGAGCAGAAGGTACAAACATACAGACATGGAAAACAAGAAGATATGTGACAGTATAATCATGGTACATATTGTTGATAGATACCTTGGTGTTGTCAACTGCCATATAGAAAATTTTCTGAGCTTTTCATCATGTTCTTATATAGGTTCCTACTTGATGAATTCAGCCACCAGTCTTGAGCACACAAAGAATGGAAAATAGGTATGCTAAATGAAGGAGGTTCAGCATTATACTTGATTTCATCAATTGGGTTTGTATTATTTTGTAACCCTTCAATATTGATGCTCTTAAAAAACCAATTTTCTTGAGGCAATTAACAGATATATGAGGATGTGATTTAGTATTCCAATATTCTCTGAGGTGAATCATAACTCTTTCTTTATTTCATTTTAGCCTCATTAAAGCATTTTAGTTTAGTCTCTAAACTTCACATTAAAAAAAAAAAAAAAAATTAGTTTTAACTATTGGTATTTTATATTATTTTTTGGCCATTTGCAAAAAGGAAATTATTTTAGTCTTTGTTGTTAAATGTTTTAATGAATTATTTGNAAAAAAAAAAAAAAAAAAAAATTAAGTGTTTGAAGTCTTATACGTAGGCCCTGGTGTCTATTTTTCAAATAAGTTTGGGTTCCATCTAAGTTTTTGATGTAAAGTTAGGAACTGAAACAAAATATTTGAAAGTGTGTGACTAATAAACAAATAAAAAGGGTAAATTTAGGAGAAACTAAACTCAATAGTTGAACCTTCAAAACTAGAAATTAGTCATGTACATAGTCAAAGTACAAGAATCAAATTAAACCATTGAATTGAATGGGTAAATCCCATAAAGAAAGTGGGAGACTTGTGAAGCCTTAATTAAACCTACCTGATTTTACCTATGTCATTTAGTTTTCACCCAAAAAAAAAAAAAAAAAAACAAATAATAATAATAATTTAAACATCCAAATAAAAACTACATTTGACCAAACCTTTGGAAGCCTCACCATTTCTAACAAAACTGAATAAACCCTCTGCACATTCCCACCCCATCTATAGCCCACCTACATTGTTTGTGAAGGCAGTGAGATAGCAATTGAAAACAAGATTAAGACTAAGAGTTTCGAGATCGTAAAACTCAAAGAGGCTTTTGAGTTGTTTGGAGTCGAGGTTGATGTTGGATTATATACCGGATTTAGTCCATTCATGTCACCGGTACCGCCATTGTTGAAGCTTGGTGTGGTTGTAGCTGGCACTGTTATTGTTGGGCTTGTGTTTGCCGGAGGGCTCGGTGTGATTGCTCCTCCTGCAGCACTGGAAAATTATCACAAATGATCTTTTGTTAGATGATTTTCTTCAAATAAGACAGATTTAGAACAGTATTGTTTGATTTGGGATATGTGGGACATAGAAAGATTCTTCAATAAAACTTGGGCCAAAAGAATGAAGGAAAAAGAAAGAGAAGCAAAAGACTTGGAGACAAAATGGTCTCAAAGAATTGATTCTTTAGTGGACAAAGACAACCCAACAGCATCTTATCATACATTACATCTTCCATCATGCCACTCAATCTATCATTCTTGTTCTTTCTTTCTTTTCTTTTTTTTTTTTTTCTTTTTATAAATTAAAGAACATAAAAGTTACAAAATCTTCGCTATTTTAGATGAAATACTATTCAAACAAGTCATCACGATGTAGCTGTCAGTTTGTCAGTTTTGTACTGCTAGATATAAGAAAAAGAAACAATAGAAGTATTTCAATTTTGTATTAAGTTATTATTAAAGGGCACATAGATTTTCCAAATCTACATCTAATGGTTATCATTGTATTTTTTTTTTGACAATATGTGAAGTGGAGAATCGAATCTTTAACTTCAAAGTTATCATACATAATTCATGCCAGCTAAGTTACGTTTATTTTAGAAATGGTTATCATCTATTGTCATCTTAGAGAGAAATAAGAAAGAAAGAAAGATAAATTGTCACTTTTTTTTTATAAATTTAAGTTCAAATTTGATTTGTTGCTTTATGCTTTCAAAACATCTATTCCAATTCTAGTATTGACGGTTTTTAATTTTAGTAATTTTAAATTAACCATTTATATCGAGTTATTTTCTTTATTTCACAATAAAGACCAAAACAATTGTAAAATTGAAATTTCAATAAAAATGAACATACTTGAAAGTACGAATTTTTATAGATAGCTGGTTTCTAATTTTGTATTT
This sequence comes from Citrullus colocynthis, assembly GCA_031780015.1. NCBI lineage: Eukaryota > Viridiplantae > Streptophyta > Magnoliopsida > Cucurbitales > Cucurbitaceae > Citrullus > Citrullus colocynthis. The sequence continues at coordinate 1,092,988 of QLSR01000119.1, read as the reverse complement.
TAATTATGTAAAAAAGAGAAGGCAATTCAAAAATAAAATAAAAAATAAAAAGACAAGGATGGTAAGGTCTGACACGTGCAGTAATCAATGACCAACCAGAGTCTGACATGTACTGTTGACCAGCTTTGTAGACTCCCCAAAACGCACCGTTCTAAAAGTAAATCCATGCGATGCTCACCGTTGGATCTCACCACTACCTGGTCCCCGGCCAGATTGATCCAACGGTTTTGACAAAGATGACCCCACAAAAGGATGTTCTATTGTACAATGTACATCAACATCTCTCTGAATTACCTTGCCTTTTATTCAGTTCAACAATATTATTTTCACTCAATTCACATTTCTAATTTGTTAGCTTTAAAATCAAGCATCCACATGTGATGTAATAATTTTTTTTAAAGAATATATATAATTTTAAAAGTTACTATATTTTGACATTTCATAAAAGCTTTAAAACTACCTTCAAAATAAAAAAGATGGTTAAAATGTTAGACGAAAAGTCAAATGTGTTTGATTGCTATTCTTCTAAGATTAGTACTAGCAAGTGTCCTAGTCACTCACACTTCGTTTTAGGAACAATGCCATGTCGATTTGTTGTCCATCGTATTTTTGAAACAAGAGTAAAGTTCACCATTTTAATCTTTTAGAAAAATTAGTCTATAATTTATTCACTCTTTTACTTTCCCTCTTTTGACAAGCTGATAAAAAAACGAAGATGTCTATTTTCTCTGTAAGAAATAATTTTGTTTTAGAATCTTTTATTTAAATTAGAGCGTAAAAGAACAAGAATTTTGGAGACAATGATGGTAATATTTTATACTTTACCTTACAAACTCCACCTCAAATTCTTTGAGAGAAATTTTCGTATTCTTAAATCTTTATCTCAATTTTTTTTTTTTTTTTTTTTTTTGCCTAAGATAGATTCAAAAGAGAAAAGAGACATTATTCTTATACCTATATTACGTCAATGAAACTTCTAAGTGAGGAACACAAACTTTTAATCTTTTATCTTTATCATTAATATTATATGGAGATATCATATTGGAGTTGNTTTTTTTGCCTAAGATAGATTCAAAAGAGAAAAGAGACATTATTCTTATACCTATATTACGTCAATGAAACTTCTAAGTGAGGAACACAAACTTTTAATCTTTTATCTTTATCATTAATATTATATGGAGATATCATATTGGAGTTGTAGATCCTTATAAACAAATCACTCCATTATAATTTAATTATTTTGTGAATAAAACAATGAGATCATAATAAGTGTATAATAAGATAACGTTAAATTCCAATACACGAAAATCAAGTATGGTTTATTTAATAACAAAATTAAAATGTTTTAACTCTAAATTTATTCACTTAAAATAATTTGAATGGGATGGGAGACAGCAAGGAAAGCAAATATAAGATTTTCATAAGACTCTAAAAAGAGAACTTATTTACTTGAACATGAAGAAATCTCCACCAAATATTCCTAAAAATAGAATATAATAAAAGGTTTCTCTATGCACATTTAAAAAAACAAATGTAATTTTTATTTTAAAAACATGAAACTAAAATAAAAATTAAAAAAATTAGCGTACCTAATAGAAGAGGGATAAACACAAGATCCATAACCTGCACGGAACAAAAAAATATCAAATAATTAAACCAAACATTCATCCGTTTATTCCCATTCTTTTAACACTTGTGTGACTCTCAAAATCAATAAAAGAAACAAAAAATTATTTTACTAAGAATTAAAACACAAAGAATCTTCTACACTAATCTAAATCACCCCTATGCCCAAACTTTAAGAAAATTTCCTTTTTATTAACTAATTATTGAAATTTTACAACTATTATTAAAAAATTAAAAAAATATATATTATGAGCTGTATCCACTTTGATCAAGAATATTTTAAACCTAAATCCAAAAAATTTTGGTAAGCTTCTATATTGTGGTAGAAAGAGGATGAGATGTAGAAAAATAACCTAGTTTAACACAACTAAAAATTTTACACTATTACATGCGTAAAGATATATAGTTCAACAATGCATGTAATGTAACTATTTTTTTAAAAAAAAAAATTGTCATCAATAAATCTTCTATCCATCTAAATTTTTGAATTCAACCTTGATTGACATAATCTTCCTTTTAAATTTTGAATCGATGTTCATTTTATAGGTGTTAATACTAAAGAAAATTATTTTTGTATGAATAGACACGTCTACTAACTATTTGATATTCTACTTTTTAAAATTAGTTTTATGAATGCTTCTTCCACTTGTAAATTCCTTTGTAATTACGATAAAAATTCAAGCCAAAATGTTTAACTATAAAATGTTAAGCATATGTTTGAGAGGAAAGGAATTGAGAAAAAATTTAATAGTGAAAACAACATAGCTCAACTAAACTCGAGCGCGAAAGAAAAACAGAGAAGGAACAGAGTGAGGGAGAGAGGGACGGACTTGGGTCGCTCTGGGCGATGGTGGCGGAGCCGGCGAAGTCACAGGAGCCGGGAGCCATAGCTTTGCGCTGGAAGAAGCTGTTGAAGGCGTAGGAGGCGTGGGCCTGGATGGTGTTGGGGAGGAAACAGAGTCCGTTCAACAGAATCGGAGTACAGTCGGCGCCGGTGGCGCAGGCGTAGTCAAGGGCGGCTTGGAGGGCTTCGTAGGTGGCGTCGCTACGGGCCACGCACCAGTACGCGCCGTCAACGGCGGAGGTTCCGACGAGGAAAAAGAAGAGAAGGAAGGAGTGGGAGGAAAGAAGTGTGGCCATTTGGGAAAGGTAAAAAGGAACAGAGGGTTTGAGGCGGAATGGCTTGTGTGGAAACACACAATGACATCCTACTTTCATCTTTTTCACTTTTTTTTTTTTTTTCTTCTTTTAAAATTAGTGTTTAATAGTGTAACCTCCCATGTTTATACGATTTAGTCTTTGAATTTTAAAAAATAAATCATCTTCATCCCTATCGTTACGTTGATAAAATATCATACGTATGACATGGCTTTGAATGATTTGTCAGCTATATGTTTAGAGATGAACAAAATAGTATGAAAAATCAACTCGATTAAAATCTACTTTTTGGTCTTCCAATGTTATTGATTGTAGTTGATTTTGTCTCTTACCAAAACTAGTTCTTGGTAGGTCAATCTACTCTTATACCAACAATAACGACCTGATTTAAATACTGAATGCATCTAACCTAAGGTTTGTTTTATAAAAAGACCAGTTATGTTAGAGTCCACTTAAGCCGACAAAACTCATCAACTGACCGACAATAAACAAAATTTAGAAAACGAACTAAAGTAACTAATTGGTTGGTTTACAACAAACTCCTCTTAAAACTGCTAATTTTTAATGTCGAGGTTCTCTTTAAAAATGAAGCCAAAAGATTGACGTACATACTTAATTATATTAGTTTATTTAATGGCTTGTGTCGACTAAAATGGTCCATTTTTAAAAATAGAACAAAATTTAATAATTTACAAATTTATCTTCCATTTTTATTTGATTTTTAGTTTTATAGTTTTTGAAAATTTAGTCTATAAATATTATTTTCATCTAAAATTTTATTTATTTTTCTCACTTTCTACCAACATTTTTAAAAATCAAGTTTAACTAAAAAATAACTTTTAGAAAATAGTTTTTTTTTATTTTAAAATTTAATTAAGAATTTGAATGTTTCGATAAGAAAATTAGAAAAATTATAGTAAAAAAAATGATGGACAAGAAATTCTTATCCCCATGGGCAATGGCATTTGGTACCCTCGCAAAAGGTTGAGTGTTTCCATGCCATTCTCTTTCTCATTTTTATTTATTATTAAACAAAATTATAATTAAATACAGTTTAACAAATTAGGACTCTACCAATTAATAAATTTTCTTAGAGAACAGCAAATTTTACATTCTAAATTGTCATATAATAAATTACTACGTTAAGATATATTTATAATTATTTTCAAACGGTTTTTTATTTTTAAAATATTGCTTAAACAATTAAATATAATTAATTATTATATATGTTTGATACCATATTTCGTCCAAGTAATTGTATTTCAATTTTATACTTATCCTTTGTTGTTAAAAAAATAAAAAGTATAAAGGTAAATAAAAATAAAAATAAAAATATTTGATTTTTTAAAGGAATAACTTTGAAATTTAAACTTTAGCAAGATGGAAATATTTTTCTATTCATCATTATTATTTAAAAAAAATATTTTCCACTAAATTCTCCTTTAACATCTCCCTTTTCCCTAATTCTCACTCCCTCCCCGATCTGTATGTCTCACATATCTTTGTCCCCACATAGAAAAATTGATTTTCTTTAAGAATTTTTTTTTTCTTCAAGTTATTCTACACACTCTATTAGTTTATTTATTCAAGACAAAAAAAATATATATATATAAATATTAAAAAAACTGTGTAATTTAGATGTTTATGTTTAGTGTCAAAAGGTCATGTGTCTCATAAGCACACAATCACACATCTTTAATGACTATGTATTTTTACCATCTACTTGCCAATTTGCCTATAAATAATGGCATTTGGTGGATGTTGAATATATACACATTGGTGAAGAAAGAAGAGAAACGATTGGATAAATGTTAGGGGCGGTTTGGCGCACTGAGTTGAGTTTATATGTCTGTGAACTTTATATCTGCGTGGAGATCATATGTCTGTGTTTTGGTGTTTGGGGTGCTGAGTTGATATGTTAGGGGTATCTAATACATTTTTTTTTACATAAATAATCTATTTTTATGATGATTATTTTTGTTTGGAAAATTTTTATTTAATAATTATATATATATAATAAACTATAGATTCAACTTTATTTTATTGTTTTTTAAGCAAACATGTATTGTTGAGAGTTTTGGAAAATAGAGTTTTAAGGTTTACTTTTGGATCATGCATTTCAATTTTTTTTTTTTTAATTTAAGCAATCATTTTAATTTTGTGCATGTGACGTTTCTAGTTAAGTTATTTTTATTTGAACACTTTTGATAAAACTTTTTAAAATAAAAAAACTCATGCATCTGAAAAATGTTGTCAAAAGTGTTTTTATATACAAGTTTGTTTGGTTTTTTACATGATAAAAGTGATTTTATTAATGTTAAATTACTATAAAAAAAATTACTATAAGATACGGTTAGCTAATTAAAAAACTAAAAATTCAACGTTTTGACGAAACTTACATTTTTGTGTAGGGGTGTTCAAATGACCCGACAACCCAAACTAACCAACCCGAATAATAAGGGTTGGGTTGGGTTAGGTTAGTTTAAAATTTGGGTTGGGTTGGGTTTGGTTAATTGTTTTTTGTATTTTTCGAGTTGGGTTGGGTCTCGGGTTGCAATTTTGAAAAATTCAGGTTAACCCAACCCAACCCGAATTGCTAATATATATTATAAGTTTAAGTTAGGGTTAAGAACTATTTTATACTTTTATCCTGGATCAATGTATTTTATACTTTATCTTAGATCAATGGATATGCCAATTAGCGTTTCATGGATATGCCAATGTCTTTTACCAAAAAATTGGGAGAAAAGAAAGGAAAAAAGAAAAAAGAAAAAACACACAACCAGACAACCCAACCCAACCCAGCCCGGGTTGGGTTGGGTACCCTATTCGGGTTATTTGGGTAGCCAACCAAATCAACCCAAATTTTCAGGTTGGTCCAAAAAATGACCCCAACCCAACCCGTGTACACCCCTACTTTTGTGTCCACAAATATGTTTTTATTGACAATTTTGAACGTTGACTTAAATAAACATTTATTGATATTTTATATATATGTTTAAATTGATAGTTATTTTTAAGCTTTAAGTTAAGGTCTTATTGAAAATTTTATATCACAAGCATTAACAAAACAAAAAACTCATGTGTCAACATAACCCAAATTTGTAGTAGTCATAATTTAAAATAATGGTTGTCGGAGTTGGTGGAGTGGCCACCATTGGAGGTGGCTGTCAACAGCGATGGTTTTAGTGGAGTTGGCCGCAGGCGGTGGTTGCCGAAGTTAACTGTCGGAGGTGGTTGTCGGGGTTGGATGTAAAACCCCAACTCATAATTCTTAAGATGGCTAGTAAGAGAAGAAGTAAGAAAAGAAGTAAGACTAGTTGAACGCCTGATATTAGGAAAACAACGGATATTCCACTAAGAATGAGAATGAAAGATTGAAAGCATAGTTTGGAGATTCGTTAAAATTTAGATATATTCTTGAGCACAATCCGGTTAATGCATATATGGTAAAGCGCTAAAGTGTGGTACCTTAATTTAGAGAGAATTTTATATTGAATTTTGAAAAAGGGAACAAGAATCAGGAAAAAGAGGAAACGCATGGCTCACACTTAGTCTTGGAAACTAACAGGTTATGGGATTAGCTTTGAAGGATGTTAAGCTAGAAAGAAAAGAGAAACCAAAGAACCTTGAGGTGTGAATAGCCTACGTTGAAAGATTTATTAGGCGTTAGTAAGGATTGTGGTGTTAATAAAGAAGTCTATGCCCAAAGACCCAATGTTTAAGGCAACTACGAACGAAGGGTTGCTGTGTGTTGAATGACTACCAGCTATGCATTGAGGAGCTCAATTTCATGGTAAATGAAAATATAATTTTGATTTCAGATAAACGCATAGGTTATAATTAAAAAGTTCAAAGAGCAGGAAGTTGGATGCATGGTACGATGCGGTAAGGTACAAGCGCACAGTAGTATGCATTTGGGACACTGACGCCTAGCAAGATACGGTGAAGAAATGGTTTCAAAGGTATTATGGCGGATGGTAAAGGAAAGTTGGTGAAGGCACAAGGGTAGTATGATTAAATGAAAAGTTGTATATTGGAATATGTTAGACGTATAAGATAAGCTTATAAGGCTAGATGGCTTCATATAAACTTGACACCTTATAAGCAGAAGGTGTTAGAAAGTATGTTAAGTATTTCATGCAAGGTGACACTTGAATAAATGCATGATTGGTTAAGCATGCAGCTTGACATGTGGCAAGCAAATAGCAAAGAGGGAGGAGTAGTATGATTAGTTCTCTACTACAAAGCTATAAAATGGACCTTGAGAGAAAAGGAGTGACAGATGATGCCGAAGAAAGAGATCTTAAGAGAAATGAGAGAGAGAAGGCAGAAAGAAGGAACCCTTACGTCCGTAGTAGAAGTCTACGGTCAAGAGAAGACATACTTGACAACTTAACTATCTCTTGGGTTAAATAAATTGTCTTGCGCCTAAAAGGGTCGGTCAGCCTTATGTCTAAGTTTCAAGGTGAATGATGCTTCCAAATTGGACCTTGCACGGTCGACGCATCCGAAAAGAGAAGTAAGGAAGAGTTGGGATACACCTTGCGTTAGCTATCAACCTTGCGTCCAAGGGTAAGATTGTGACCATCCAAGCTACCAAAGGAATAAAAAGCCTTGCATTTCAGGATTTGGACGCTGCGTCCAAGAAGCTCGAAAAAGGGAAAATAGCGGATAGAGGAGAAACTATCCTTAAAGAGTTCGGTGAGTGACACTTTTCTTACTTTAAATCAATTTTGTTGTATATGTTAGTTCGGTTTTCCAATGAAATATGATTTTATGTTCAAATGATTAGGAAGCATACTTTATGTTCTTAAAGTTATTGAAAAGTACATTTATGAAATGTTACTGATATAATAGTTGCCCTGTGTTCTTAAGAATGATTTGCTTACGTTTTATTTGTATAAAGTGTTGCTTCTTTAAAAGGGAAATGTTTAAGAGGAGGCTCAGTGCTGATGGACTTGAGAAGGCACGTGAGTTTCCTTGGGACCTGTACTGAGGGACATGGGAAGGTACATGGGCAACCCGCCATATCCCTATGTGCACATACAGGTTGTGATGTTGGGTGTGCTGAGTCTTGCTCCACCCCAACTAAGGTTATTATCGACGTTGAGTGCGTTGAGTTTTACTCCATCTCAACTAAGGATGTTTTCGACGTTGGGTGCGTTGAGTCTGGCTCCGCCCTGACTAAGGGAAAGTTTTGAGAACAAACTGATTTCATGTACAATTACTCAAGTATGTAATCATGAGATTTGATTAAGTAGTTGCAGAGTATGATTTTATTGAAACGATGATTTGAATTAAGTTTTGTGATATGATGATGATAACATTCTTGCTATTGAGCTAAAGATAGTTTTACAAAACTAGTCACTCACTGGGTGTTCAACTCATGTTTTCATATGTTTTCCATTTTCCAGGTAGCTTGACAGTTCTCGTTGCCTATCGAAGTCGAGATTTGTCAAAAGTCAAAGGTATTGTCGTCCTAGGAGGTGTGGTCAAACGAGCTTAAAGTAAGTTTGACAATAGAAGTCGATAATAGGGTCGATGACTGCTGTCTTCACGCTCCATCTCGGCTACAGGAAGGTAGTTTGGGAGATGGTGTGACATTGGACGTCGGAGGTGGCTGTCAGATTTGGCCATTGGAGGTGGTTGCTAGAAGTTGGTCGTCGGAGTTGGCCGTCGGAAGTGGTTGTCGAATTTGGTCATTGGAGGTAGTCGCTGGAGTTGGATGTTGGAGGTGGTCGCTAGAGTTCGCCGTCGAAGGTGGTTGCCGGAGTTTAGTAACGAGGCATCGATGATGATGAGGGTTGAGTGCACTGTTGGTGGACATGGTATAAAATGTTGATGACATATGAAGTTGACCTCCCAAACAATGAGTTCAATTCATATTTCAACTCATCTCATCTCATCTTCTTACCCCAAACACCCCCTTAAAGATTTCTAAATTTCCATAAAATTTCATTTCCTATATTTTCATATTTTGTTATTTTCTTTTCTTTTGTTTATTATATTTATTATATTACTTATTCTAATATTTGTAATTCCTCGGTATTTGTGTTCCAATTTTTCATCATTTTGCTCCACAATTTTACAACATATTATCAACACAAGCTCTTATCGTTTTTTCGCTAAAGGTAGGTTCTAAAGGTATGCCATTTTTCTCTTTATTATAGTTAGTAAATTAAATGTTGTTTTGCATGTTTAGTATATAGTAAATTGTTAATATAAATACAATTCTTTATGATAGTGTCATCATGACAAATCTTACAAAAATAGAATTCGCATCCCTTGACATCAATGAAAATAATTATTTTTCATGGGTGTTTGATGCTGAAATACATATGGATGCTATGAACCTATAAGAAACAATTAAAGAAGGGAATACAACATCCGACTAGGAAAAAGAAAAAGCTATGCTTCTCCTTCGTCGTCATCTCCACGAGGGATTGAAGATAGAATATCTAATAGTAAAAGATTCCCGTATCTTGTGGAAGAATTTAAAAGAGAGAGATATGATCACAAGAATACGGTCAGGAGATATGATCATAAGAAAACGGTCATTCTTCCTAAAGCTGATTATGAATTAATGCATTTGAGGCTCCAAGATTTCAAATTAGTAAGTGACTACAACTCTGCATTATTTAAAATTAGTTCAAAATTGTTGTAATGTGGAGAGAAATTACTGATGCGAATATGTTGGAGAAGATATTTTCTACGTTTCATGACTCGAATATGCTCGTACAGTAGCAATATCAAGAGAAAGGTTTTAAACAATATTCTGAACTAATTTCATGTCCTCTCGCGGTTGAACAAAATAATGAGCTAGTGATGAAGAACCACGAATCTCGACCACCTAGAACAACAGCATTCCTTGAAGTGAATGTTGTAAATTTTAATAATCGTGGTTGAGGTCGTGGTCGTGGTCGAGGTTGTGACTGTGGCAAAGGAAGAAAGAGTTATTATTTTCGTGGTGGTCTTACTAATCTTCTAAATTTCAAAAGAACCACCTGAAATGCTGATCATAAGAGAAAAACTCCACATGATAAAAATTCAAAAGGTAACGAACATAAATGCTTCTGATGCGGAATGACTAGGCACTAGCCTCGTGTTTGTCATACATCTAAACACTTAGTTTATCAAACTTCCCTTAAGGAAAAAGGGAAAAATGTGGAAGCAAATTTTGCATACCAGGATAATGATATATTTGACCCATCCAATATGACAAATTTAGATGTGGTAGACTTCTTTGAATCTCCTAAAGAGAAAATCAGCACAAATGATGGCATAGCAAGTGCTTCCTTTGATTTTAAGAATATTTAGAATTAATATTGTTTGTTTTGTCTATCTATCTTTCATTTTTTTTTAAGTTAAACTTTTGTATTTCAAGCTTTATTTATCTTATTGCAATAATCTTGTTTAAATGAAGAATCATGGACAATTTTCATATGCTCAGTGACTAAAAAATGAAGAATAAAGATCTATGTCTGGCAGATGTGCAACTACACATACAATACTTACAAGTAGAAAATATGTTTCTAAATTGACAATGTTGGAAGCAAAAGTCAATATAATATCAGGTTCTGCAAATCTAATTAAAGGATTTGGAAAAGCAAATATTATTTTGCTTAGAGGAACAAAATTTACAATTGGCAATACATTGTTCTCTAGTCAATCAAAGAGAAATCTATTAAGTTTTAAAGATATACGTTGCAATGGTTATCATATTGAGACTAATAGAAACAATCAGATAGAATATCTTTATATCATATCTACTGTCTCATATAAAAAACGTATATTGAAAAAGCTACCTGCTTCTAGATTATATTATATTCATATATGAGTGATTGAAAAATATGCAACAATGAACCTGAAGTTCATGAATCCAGATATATTTACAATTTGACATAACCGATTGGGTCATTCATGATCTATAATGACAAGGAGAATTATTGAAAATTCAAATGGACACCCATTGAAGAACGAGAAGATTCTTCAATCTAGTGAATTATCATCTGATGCTTGCTCTCAAGGCAAATTAATAATTAGACCATCACCAGCTAAAGTGGGAATTGAATCACCTGCATTTTTAGAACGAATTCGTTGTGATATATGTGGACCTATTAACCCACAAGTAGAACATTTAGATATTTTATGGTATTGATAAATATATCCAGTAGATGGTCACACGTGTGCTTATTATCAAGTCGAAACCTTGCATTTGCAAGATTACTTGCTCAAACAATTATGTTAAGAGCACAGTTTCCTGATTATACAATTAAGACCATTTGTCGTGATAATTCTGGTGAATTTATATCTCAAGCTTTTGATAATTATTGTATGTTACTTGGGGTAAATGTCAAACACCATGTAGCTTATGTTCATACACAAAATGGTTTAGCATAATCATTTATAAAACGTTACAATTAATTGCTAGATCATTACTTATGAGAGCTGAGCTTCCTACATATGTATGAGGACATGCTATTTTGCGTGCTGTGTCACTTGCAAGCATTAAGCCAATAGCTTATCATAAATACTCGCCATTACAATTAGCTTATGGTCAGGAGCCAAATATTTCCCATATGAGAATTTTTGGATATGCAGTATATATTCCAATTGCTCCACCACAACGTACTAAGATGGATTCTCAAATGAGGTTAGGAATATATGTTGGATATGATTCCTCATCAATTATTAAATATCTTGAACCCCTGACGAGTGATGTATTTACTGCACGATTTGTTGATTGTCAATATAATGAGACAAATTTTCCAACAATAGGGGGAGAAATTAAGAAGTTGGAAAAGGAAATTGCATGGAATGCATCATTATTGTTTCATTTAGATCTCCGTACAGATTAATGTGATTTTGAAGTTTAGAAAATAATTTATTTGCAATATAGCAAATCAATTACCAGATGCATTTATAGATGTAAAGAAAGTAACTAAGTCACAAATACCAATTGCAAATGTTCCGTCGAAAATTGATATCCCAACACAAGAAGTTGTCAGTAATGAGTCTAGAACACGTCAGAAGCATGTAGATATCCATGAAGAAACCCTGGACATGACTAATAATCAAATTAGTGAAGAAGGTGAAATACTTAAAAATAATAATGAGATTTTAATAAATTATGTCATGATAAGGAAAGATGAAACCGAATTAATATAGTTGTTGATAAAACTTTTACATATAATGTTGCACTTGATATTATATCTAAAAATGAGGATCCTGAACTGAAATCTGTTTAAGAATGTAAACATAGAAAATATTGGTTTCAGTGGAAAGAAGTAATTGAGGCAAAATTAAACTCACAAATGTCAAGTTTTTGGACAAGTAGTTTGAACACCAAAAGATGTTAAACTTGTGGGATACAAATAGGTATTTGTGAGAAAAAAATTAAAATAATGAGGTTACAAGATATAAAGCAAGACTAGTTACACAAGGTTTTTCACAAAGACTTGGTATTGATTATGAGGAGACATATTCTCTAGTGGTAGATGCAATTACATTAAGATATTTAATTGGTCTCCTTGTGTATGAAAATTTGGACATGCATCTTATGGATGTAGTCACAACATATTTATATAGATCTCTTGATAATGATATTTATATGAGAATCCCAGAATGATTCAAATACTAAAATACATAAATCGAGAACTATATTCAATAAAGTTACAAAGATCACTATATAGACTAAAATGATCAAGACAAATGTGGTATAATCGTCTGAGTGGATATTTGTTGAAAGAAGGATATCAAAATAATCCAATATGTCCACGTGTTTTTATAAAGAAATCACAGTCAAGATTTGCTATTATAACTATATATGTTGATGACCTAGATATAATTAGAACTTGTGAAGAGCTTTCAAAGACAATAAAATATCTTAAGAAAGAATTTGAGATGAAAGATCTTAGATTTTTTTNTAAACCCTGGGTGTTGATCTTAATGTATTAGTGTTCTAGCATTTGAAGATTAGTGAGAGATAATACTAAATTCGATGAAAGACAGTGTTACTATTTATTTAATATTTCTAATTTAACCATTAGGTTTGATTTAAAATTTTACGAACGGGGGTATGAAAAATGAAGGAAGAGAATCATTAATCTTCTATTAAGCTTATATTATTTTAGTAAGAGTCAAGTTTCACGTGTAATAAACATTTGTAACTAATCAGTATTTATTGTCTCACAATTAGTGAATTTTTTACAAATTTAAGAATAGTGGTGGATAGTGTTCAATTTCTTAAATTTTTTAAAAAGTTCATAACTTTTGATAAGACATGATTTTGCATTGCGTTTAAAATTTATAATAGGAAATGATGTTCAAACTTCTGTGGAGATGGAGTACATACAATTTTAGTTTATATACAAATACACAAATTTAATTCTTAATTATTTTTAATTTTGTTGAGCACACACTAACATATTTTTATCTTCTTAAACAGCACATTGAGACAATGCTCTAACTTTGGAAAGTACACCGTAGAATTTTTTTTTTTTTTTTTTTTTTTTTTTTGCCTTGGATTGCAAATTAAGCATTTAGCAAATGAAATATTTGTTTATTAGTCAACTTATACAGGAAAATTTAAAAAAAATTCTATATGGACAAAGCACATCCATTAAACATTCCAATGAAAGTTCATTCACTAGTTGTAAAGAAAGATATATTTCGACCTCGAGATAATAATGAAGAACTTATTGGTCCTAAAGTACCATATCTTAGTGCAATTTGTACACTTATGTATCTTGCTAATATTACAAGACCAGATATTGCATTTTCAGTAAATTTATTTGCTAGATACAATTCTTCTCCAACCAAAAGACATTGGAATGAAATTACGCGTATACTCTGTTATCTCTGAGGAACTATCGATATGAGTTTGTTTTATTCAAATAAATTAAATTTTGATTTAGCTGATTATGCAGATTCTGGAGATTTATCGAATCTACACAAAGCTAGATCTCAAACAGGTTATCTGTTCACATGTGAAGGAACTGCTATATCTTGACGATTAGTGAAACAAACCATAATAGCTGCTTCCTCAAATCATGCTAAAATTCTTGCAATTCATAAGTCTGACAGAGAATATGTATGGCTAAGATCAATGACTCAACACATTCGTGAAATATGTGACTTGTCTTCTAGTAAAAATTCTCCAACAACATTATACAAAGCAACACAACATGTATATGTTGGGTTTTATGCCCTAAAACTCATAGATTGTAAATGTAATAATTTGACCGTAATTAAATCATCGATAAAAAGTTATTGATGTGTTATTTCAATAAGATTTATTGATTATTTTTGTTTGTTTTGTCTTAATAACCATAAATCCAATAAACTAACATCCTAGGTTGTTTTATGTGTATGTGGGGATATATGGAAATCAATGTTCAAGATACAGTTTAAAGGATCTATAGTATAGAGATAAGGCTGGGTACCTTATCCTAGTGATACTATGGACACGACCCACTTTGTATTTGATACAAACGCAATAATCTAACGCGTTCGTGTAGGTGACATGCGAGTGGGGGTATCTTATGCGATGAGTTTGCATAAAACCAGACCACGAAACAGTAATCACTAGATGTAACTTTGTTGACTAGTTAGGTTTCTATTTCAATAGGATGACCTAGGCAACTTAGTCTTAATCCTGAGTATATTATGAACTCTTGTCTAGAGGGATTGTCCTTTGATTTGTATGAGTGAGAGCGACCGTTTGCTGACTCAATATGCCTACCATCTTGGGGACAAGATCGAGTGGAGAGCTAGGGACATAATTATACAAGATGGAATTCACTCATTCCCATTTTTAGGGTAAGTAGATAAGTATTTCCTTAAGTACTATCTCTGGAACTTGAACAAAGAACCCTACTCTCTCATTGGCCCGAGAGGGATTTCTGCTTAATGGTTGGACCATAAACAGGTTGTTCATTAGAGGAAAACTGGTACTTAAGGATTTAGAAGTAACCTAGAGGTAAAACGGTAGTTTGACCCAGCTGGTGTTACGAACACTTATGAAGGACTAATTTACTATTATTGGTCTATATCCATGGACACAGAAATATATCTACACTGAGAAGAGTGCAGTTGTGGGTCTTTGGTGGAGTGTACCCACAATTAATGAATATTGATTAATGTGGTTAATGAGTTGAGTTGATTAATCTCATATCGTTGGATCTTCTGATTTGTAGGTCCATAAGGTCCCCTTGTTAGCTCACAACAAACCAACAAGGATCAACTATGTTGAAAGAAAAATTTGAAATGTTCAAATTTATGAGGGAAAATATTAATTGTATTTGATAGAATTAATTGCATGATTTATTATAAATTTTATTTGAATGGATTCAAATTATAACTTTATAATACGAAGAATTAATTTATTTGAATATGATTTAGATAATTAATTATTTATTTGGATAAAATCCATATAAATAAATAGAGGAAGAATTAATTGATTTGAATTATATTCAAATAATTAATTATTTAATTTGGATAAGATCCAAATCAAAGATTCTGCCGAAAATAAATATTTAAATAAGATTTAAATATTTTAAACCATTTAATATGAGATATTATTTTGGTAGATATTTATTAATATTGTATTTTATTAAATATTTGATTTAAAATCTCTGCAGCGTTTATCCTAATAAGGTTAGGAGTAACCCATAAAGTTCTATAAATAGAGCCCTTGAGAGCCTTCATAGAACACTCTCTAACAGAATAATCTCTACGATTACTCTGAAAATCTTCCTCTACTAATTCTCCCGATTTCTTTAGAAAAATTCTAAGAAAATTCTTCTTCCCATTCTTTAAAGAAGCGGTTCCACAAACTGAATTCTTGATAGAGTCATAACGAGGAAAATCTCTTGGAAAGGAAGACAATGAGAAGACTGGCGGAAGATCTCTTGGAAAAGAAAGACTACAAGGAGAAGAGTATCGGTTCTAGAATTATAGATTGACAAAGGTATAATGCTTAACCTTTCCTTAGGAGGATATATTAAAGGAGATAGAACAAAGTATATTTCACTAAAGCTCTTGAAGAAAATGACGACATCATTGTATAACAAATTTATTTGAAGGATAACCTGGGGGACATATTTACAAAAGCATTACCTACCACAACCACATTGAAATGTGATGATTAGAGATCTCAAATGATGTTCTTATAAGGGGGAACAAATATACTGTATTCTTTTGGAAGTATTAGATTATATGAAATATGTACTCTTTTTCCTTCACTAGGATTTGTTCCCATTGGTATTATGCCTCATAATCACACATTATTAGTGGTCATGTATTTCCACCACTTACTTGTCAAATTGACTATAAATAGTGACATTTGGTGGATGTTTAAAATACACACATTGGTGAGAAAAGAAGAGAAAAGGATTGGAGAAATTTTAGAAATTTCTAAATTTCCAATAAAATTCCATTTCCTATATTTTCATAATTTTATATTTCGTTGTTTTCTTTTCTTTTATTTATTATATTTATTTTATTATTTATTTATTCTAATATTGTAATTCTTCGGTATTTGTGTTCGCGTTTTTCTTTATTTTGCTTCAAAGTTTGAAAAATACGCTTAAACTTTAAAAGAGTTCAAAAATATTCTTACTGTCAGTTTTAGAGGTAAACCGCTAGCGTTGTGTTTCAAAAATATCCTTAAACTTTAAAAAAAAAAAAAAAAAGTTCAAAATACCCTCATCGTAGTATATGAATAGAGATTATTAATAACTCTAATCTTTTTGTTTTTTTAAAAAAAAAAAAAAAAGTTCAAAATACCCTCATCGTAGTATATGAATAGAGATTATTAATAACTCTAATCTTTTTGTTTTTTTAAAAAAAAAAAAAAAAGTTCAAAATACCCTCATCGTAGTATATGAATAGAGACTATTAATAACTCTAATCTTTTTTTTTTTTTAAAAAAAAAAGGTTTAAGAATGCTCCTACCGTTAGTATGACAATAAATTGGTTTGATGTTTTCTTGAGTACGAAAAGAACCAATTTTAAACAAATTATATAGATGTCCCTATTTAGATAGATACTTTAATTTTTCTCCTATTTTTTCAAGTCTACAATAAATAGTCAAATACAAAAATTGTAATTGGCTATTAACATACATACAACTAATAACGACAATTTTGTTAAAACATTCGAATCCTAAAATCCATTTGTGCTTCCATTACTCTCTATATTTTTATTATAATCTATATACAGCCGTAGTAATAATTGTTGTTGTGGTAAACTTGAAAATAGAGTGTGGAAGGCATGTTTATTATTCTGCAACAAATGCTGCCAAAATTGTCTTTGCGTTCCGTCGAGGATTTATGGCCGTAGAAAAGAATGGCCTTGTTACATTACAATAATTGGATAACTAAGGAGGGCGCCTATAAATGCCCCTTGGTCTCATCTATTTGACTTTTCTACAATTTTACTCCTTCAATAACCCCTTATAACGCGGGCTATGGTATGGTAATATCAGAAAAATATGGTGGTTTCAAAAATATTTATAATAATATTGTAATTTTAATTTTTCTCGAGGCTGCGTCATTAAAATAAAGAAAACGCTACATATTTGAAATTAAAAGCAAATATGTATCAAAAATGAAATTGAAGACATCGGTTGGCAAATTTCGATAAAACTAATTGTTTTTTTTTTTTTTAAACATGGTTATAGATAAAGATAAAATGTGATTTTTTTTTTCTAATTTACTATGTTTATTGTGAATTGTAAAGTTTTGAATAACATGGTAATTTTTTTACATTTTTTTTTCTTTTAATGTGAATTAAAGAGAAAAGATGTTTTTTTTCGTGTAATGTGAATTAGAGATTATAGAAGATAAAAGTGTGAGAAAAATGTGAATTAACATGATTCGTAGTTAGAGATAAAAGTGGATTTTTTAATAAAAAATCTACTATCAAAATTAGATATAAAATATTGTTTTTTTTTTTCCTTTTAACGCATGAATGCAAAAAAAAAAAAATTATTTAATGGTTTAAATCTGAAATTTCCTAAGATATCCTTATAACCTTCAACTGAAAGGGAGAAAAGAGAAAATTAAAAGTTTCATCCCTATAGCCCATTTTAGATAGTATAAATATAGATGGATAAAATACGATATGATATAGTAACATACCAAAAAAAAAATAGTGATATTATACTTGTTTATATAAAATAGTTTATTATCTTACCAATAAAATGTTTAAATATGCAATATTTTTTAAAAACTAAAAAAAAATTTTCCTATGAAAATATAAAAAGAAAAGTGCAATATGATCTGATAAGAAAAGAAAGAGTGAAATTATACTTCCTTAAAAAAAAATAATAAAGAAAATGGTTTTGTAAAAAAATAATAAAAGAAATAGATAGAATGGATGTAATCCTGAGTCACATCTCCAGCATATGGATCAATTGGAATACCCATTCCGGTAAAGCTTCTACAATTTTGTCATCGCACTACCAAATGTGCGATTCTTTTAGACCAATATGCACTTCGTAGGTCCACGTCATGCAATATGGGTTAAGTATTGCATGAGACATCTTATTGGAAACCAAACTGTCTAATCACCCTATCAGGAAGATGTCAGACACCAATGTGAAAACATATGAGTTGGGCAAAGTATCAATGACAACTTTGTTAAACTCTCAAATCAACTTAAACATAACATATCATATTGAAATAATAAATACAAATATATAAAACAAATGTGTATAAAAAATTCAATTTGGTTTAGTATTCACGTACATGATCAGATAAATCAAACATGTATCTATGTCAATCATATAAAGAAGGCTAAATTATACAAAATCCTCCTAAACTTTGTACTTTATGTAAAAAATACTCAGCTTTCAAAAGTTTCAAAAATATCTTTAAACTTCCTAAAAATGTTCAAAAACATCCTTACCGCTAGTTTTGGATGGAAATCGTTAGTGTTTTGTTTCAAAAATACCTCTGAACTTTCAACATTTTCAAAAATACCCTTAAAGTTTAACAAAATTTTAAAATATTATTATTGTTGCATATGAACACAAACCATTAATGCTCGTTAAAAAAATATCCTTGAACTTTCAAAAGTTGTATTAATAATCTTACTAAAAAAAAAATATTCCTACCCAATTTTAAAACAAATTATATAGATATATATATTTTTTATGTATATAAATCATCTCTTTTTTTTACCATTTATCTAATTCTTGCACCAATTTTCTAACAACAAAATATAAACTAAGCTAAAGCACAAAATCTTACAAGATTCTAAATTCAAAATCTCCCCTTAAAACTTACTAAAATGTTAATAGCTAAATACAAAAAAGACGTATTTGGCTATTAACTCACAATCGGCTAATATTGTACAACCTTGTTAAAACACTGAGACCTAAGGTTCCCATGGTGCTTTCATTATCCTCTTTCTTTTTGTTATAACTATATACCGTAATTGAAGGGGACACTTTTTCTAATGAGATAAACGAAGGCCAAACAATTAACAAAAAGGAGAGTAAGAGAGGGAAAAATAGATAAAATAAAGAAGTGTTAGGTCATATATTGAAGTAGGAGAGTGAGAGAAAATGAAAGAGGGAGGTAATAGGGGTTGTAGATTAATGATTTTTTTTTTCCTTTTAAGATAAGAATATTAATGCAACTTTTTAAAAGTTTAGAGGTATTTTTTGTTGGGTTTTATGTCCTAAAACTCGTGATTTGTAAACTTTGAACATATTCTATAAAGTTATCATTGAGAGTTATTCAATAAATATGTTAATGAACATGTGAATTGCGTTTAATATGACCCTAAATCCGATAAACTGAGAACCCCTGGCTATAATTTGAATATTTAGACTTTATGTGTAGACATCAAAAATTTGGATCAAGTTTAGGTAATAGCCAAAATGGTCTATAGTATAGGGATAAGATTGAGTACCTTATCCTAAAGACACTATGGATACAACCCATTTTGTATTTGATACAAACAATGTGATCCTATATCGTTCAGGTAAGGACATGAGAGTGGGGACATCTTATGCAATGAGTTTGCATAAGACTGGATCATGAGATAATCACTTTTACTTTATAACGTTGTTTACTGTTAAGACTTATTATTTCAAAATGATGACCTAGGTAACTCGATCTTAATCCTAAGCTAACTATGAACTCTTGTTTATTTTGGATTATTCTTTAGTCTTCATGGGTGAGAGTGATCCGAGTTCTCTGACTCAATAAGTCTACCATTTTAGGGATAAGGCCAGGTAGATAGCTGGGACATTGTCTTGCAAGATGGAAATCACTCCTACTTAATTCAAGGTTAGTAGAGAAGTTGTTCCCTTAAGTACTGTCTCTGGGTTTTGGACAAGAGGGACTTGGTTTGGTGGTTGGACCACAAACTATTTGTTCATTAGAGGATTAGTGGGACTTAAGGAACAAAATGTAATTACAGGGGTAAGAAGATAATTTTGACCCAACTGTAATTACGAACAACTTGTGAATGATCAACTTACTAATCATGGTTATATTAAGTGAACATAAATATATCTATAGTGAGGAAAATATAGCTATTGGGCTATAGTGGATGTCCCGACAGTTAACGAAGGTTAATTAGTTAGGTTAAAGAATTTAGCCAATTAATTTCAGATTGTTGGAGCTCATGACCTGTAGGTCTATTAGGTTCCTTTGTTAGCTCATGACCATAGAACAGTGTGATGAGTTTGAAAATGTTCAAATTCAGTTTAGGGAGTAAGCATTACGTTTTGTTCGTTTCATTATGAATTAAACAAAAATCGGAGAGTGGGAAAATATTTAAATATGATTTAAATATTAATCATATGAATAGAGATTCATCAGATTGGAAAATGTTGGGATAAGTGGAGAAATTATTAATTTAATATTTAATATTAATTTAATATAATCAATTAAATTTTTTAATTAATTATTATTTAAATTAATTTTATATAATATTAAATTAATATTTTTATTTAAATTTAATTAAGTGAATTAATTATAGAATAAAAAAGGAAAATTTTATTTAGTTTTATTGAATTATAGAAATTCAATTGAAATTGAGATTTTAATTTATGCATGCAATTGAAGGAGGAGGTGGGAGCTTAATATGCATCCTTAAACCTCTTGAAAACAAGTTAAATTCAACTCAATTAATCACCTATTTGGTGTCTAATTGAGGTTGACTTGATTTGTATGTATTCTTTTTTAAATAGAGGGTGATTAATAGCAAAAGGTTGTGGTTAATTGCTAGGAATTTTTCCAAAAATTATCCCAAGAACTCTTCAACTCCAATTTCTGCATAACCTTCATTCTTGCTCCAAATTTATCACAATTTGGATTCCACAATTCGTTCTAAGATTAGAGAATAACGAGGAAGATACTTGTGGTAGTCCACGAAGTGTTCATGATCAAAATCATCAAGGAAATTGCTTCAATTTTGAGCTACAACAAGTAAGTATCAAAACTCTGTTTTTTGGTTTTAGAACAAGCATGTTTAATCCTTAAAGTTGATGTAGTTAGAGTGCTTTATATCCGAATTTCTTCTGCATGTGTGTTCCTAACTCCCTCATTTTTGCAATGGGGTATTAATGGTTTCTATATTAACAGTAAGGGTATTTTCGAGCTTTTTTTTTGTAAGTTTGAGGGTATTTTTAAAACTTTTGGAAGTTTAAAGATATTTTTGGCACAAAATGCAAAGTTAAATGACATTTTTTTTTTTTTTTTTTAATTTTGGGGGTTTTTTTTAAATTTTTTGAATTTTAAAAATTTTTTTGGCAAAAAATGAAAAATTAAATAACATTTTTTTTTTTTTTTTTTATAATTTGGCCTATAAGGGATATTATTTAAATTTAATTTAACATACCAGACGGTGGGCTCATCCAGCTAATTCAGGACCATTTATACACCAAGTGACAATCATACCCTTCTAATGAATTGTTCCACTATTTACATTTATGCTAAAACCTCTACATGCTGGTTGATCATATTCAACTCGATCAATACCATCAATCATATGACCATTTCTAAACAAAATAAATCTAAAACATTTGTCTCCTATTTTCTAGAAAAAAAAATAAACAATATAAATCACTAATTATTAAACTAAAATGGTTAAGCTTTTAATAACTAAATGTTTAATTAAATTAGTATCATACTCTAATTACTAAAACAAACTAATTTACATTAGAAATAAACTCTAATATACAATCCAATAATTACTAATTACCAAATTAAATTAGTTAGCTCAAATTAGTAATAGTGGGCACTAAACAAACAACTCTCATACTAAACCTTTTTCAAGAAAACTGTAAACATAACCTTCTAATACTAAAAATATCTAATATTATAGAAAAAATGCAAAATGAAAAGAAAAATGAGAACTCAAAATTAGTAATATTGTATTAAAATTAATTTTCAAAAACACCCATTCTAATATTATAAAAATAAGGGAAAAGATACCTTTAATTCCGAGTTTTCTTTTTGATAATTGGTGCGTTTGGTTCCTAATCTTATAAATGAGTATAGTTTTCCAGAGTAAGTTTAAAAAGTACTTTCTAATAATATAATTATTAAATTTAAATATAAAATGTAGTTAGATGGATGATTTGACACCATGAGTAGAAAATAAATTTTAAGTTTTTATGATCTCCTCCCTCTCCTTTCTCTCCTCTCTCCCTTGTTCTCTCCTCTCTAGCCATGCTCCCTCTCTTTCTCTGTCAATTTTTTTTTTTTTTTTTTTTTTTTTATAAAAAAAAAAAAAATGTCTTTTGAACTTTACATTTTGTGTTAAATATATTTTTGAACTTTTTCTTTTAAGTTGAAGAGTATTTTTTTAAAAAAAAATAAATGTTAAAAAATAAAATAAAATTTTCAACTCATCTTAAAAAAGTATGTCCGGCTGCCTTTTTTTTTTTTTTAATCATTTGAAAGTTTAAAAGTATTTTTTAAATAAAAAAACTAACAGTTTATGTATATTTTTTTACTTTTTCTTTTAAGTTGAAGAGTATTTTTTTAAAAAAAAATAAATGTTAAAAAATAAAATAAAATTTTCAACTCATCTTAAAAAAGTATGTCCGGCTGCCTTTTTTTTTTTTTTTCTTTTTGTTATGAAAAGATTCCCTTGCTACAAAAAAAAAAAAAATATAATAATAATAATAATAATAATAATAATAATAATAATAATAATAATAACAACAAATAAAAGAGGAAACCAACAAAGGCTGGACAATAGATGAAGATCAAAGCCTGGTCTATTATATTTGCCTCCATGGTGAAGCTTCTGGTACAAAAATTACGCATTTCCCACTTTCCTCCTTCTTTTCCATTCATTAGTTAACTAATTCATTATCTTTTATTTATTTATTTATTTTGGTTTCAGGATTGATTCGGGTTTGCAAAACCAAACTTTAGACTTCACTGCATGAATTGCCTTTCCCTTATTTCCACTCTGGCAATTTCATTTGAAGTTGAAGATGAACTCATCATCATTAAGATCCAAAGCCTTCAGTAATATCAGGAGAAGTTCATATATTTTCTTATTTGGGTTTGTGTAAATTTGTTCAATCTGATTCTGATTTGGATTTTTATTTAGATATGGTCTGCGATTGTGGGTCTCTTTCTCACCGGTTATGCTCGAAAATGTTGTGTACGTGATTTGAGGGGCTCAAACGGTGTGTGTTCATTGAGGGAAAGACAGAGGAGACAAAACAAGGGAGAAGATGAGAAAGGAGATCATAAAAATGTTAAAAAATAAAATAAAATTTTCAACTCATCTTAAAAAAGTATGTCCGGCTGCCTTTTTTTTCTTTTTTGGTTGAATTTTGGGATTAACCAAATTTTCATCCACTGCTGTGTATATATATATATATTCTTGATTTTATGGGTATAAATGAATCTAGGCACAAAATATATTTAAGGATAAATTATATAAAATATTTTGAATATTTGTACTTTGTAAAAAAAATATTTTTTAACATTTATTTTTTTTTAAAAAAATACTCTTCAACTTAAAAGAAAAAGTTCAAAAATATCCATAAACGGTTAGTTTTTTTATTTAAAAAATACTTTTAAACTTTCAAATGATTAAAAAAAAAAAAAAAGAAAAAACTTTATAAAACACTAGTATATAAACACAAACAATTAATATACGTTAAAAAAATATCCTTAAATTTTCAAAAGTTGCTAATACTCTTAGAAGTGTTTTCAACCTTTTTATACATACATACAATACATGCATAAATGCATACAATATACATACATACATAAGATAAAAGAATTTGTTGATGTCAAATCAGGACAAACTAGGTAAATACACATGAATTTGTAATTTAGGGAATAAAATGATTTGCATGCCAGTGTAATACTTGCCACACAAACTTTGATGCTTACTTTTGTCTAGTTGTAGTTACTTAGAACCTTCCCCTTGGGGTTTAGAGTTAGAATTGGAATTCGCTTTTGACTTATTAGGATGGGCATGTGAGATGTATGCCCCATCTAAGATATCTCTTGGGTCGAGCCATGCATGAGGCATGCCTTAGATGATGTTTGTGAGGCTCAAACTTGACCATGTTGGTTTAGGCTAGGCCCAGCCCCTTTCAAAATGCTTAGTTTGGTCATAAGTTGTTATTTTTTGTCCAAGTAATGCTATCTTCCTGACTTTGTTATCTCGGTTCTTTACTAAATTTCAATTGTGTTATCTAGTTAAAAATCACCCATAACAATAGTGACGTAACTTTTGAAAGTTCGGAGGTATTTTTGCAATGAAGTATTAATAGTTACGGTTCATATATTAATAGTAAGAATATTTTTTAACTTTTCTTTAAAGGTATTTTTGAAACAAAATACTAATGGTTTTCATTCAAAATTGATCAGGGTATTCTTGAACTATTTTCCTAAAGTTTAAAGATATTTTTTGAAAGTTCAAAAATATTTTTAACACAAAATGTAAAGTTCAAAAGACATTTTTTTTTTTAATATAATAAGACCTAATATGTCTTTTTGAAAAATTAATTCATGAGACTTGGATAATAAATCTTTTGGTTCAATGTTAAGAGAAAACCACTGAGAGCAATATGAGTATATATATATTTCAGAAAATATATGTATGTATATATTTTTAGTCTAAGTTTGAAACGTTATACTTTTATTGATGAGTTCTGATTTAGTTTTTATTTTTTCCATGGGTAGAACGATTTTACAGGTTTACCCCTCATAATAAACACTTTTAATCATTTGTGTTAGTTTTATATTAATTAATTTTAAAGAATCAAATTAATTATAATTAAATTAGTATTCTTAATCTTCAATTAAAAATTATCATTATAATTAATTTAAACTAATTAATTGAAAATTGACATTAATAATCAAAAGCAAACATACTAGAGAGAGAAAAATGTACCTGTCAAGTCCAAGAGAAGATTGGCAAAAACAAAGAAAAAGAACTAAATAATAAATAAAAGTTAGACATATGTATTTAGGGGGAGAATGGGATAGAAGTTAGGGAGGATGAGATAGAGTGTACCTTTTATTTTAAGATAGGGATAGATTTGATTGATAAATGATTTGTTGACAATTTATTTTGAAACTAGTCCACTTTATCTTGTATTTATCTTTTTATTTTATTTTTATTATTTACCTTTACTTGATTGTTTTTTTTTTTTTTTTTTTTTTTTTTTTTTTCTTTTTTTTTTTTTTTTTTTTTTTTTTTTTTTCTTTTTTTTTTTTTTTTTTTTTTTTTTTTTTTCTTTTTTTTTTTTTTTTTTTTTTTTTTTTTTTCTTTTTTTTTTTTTTTTTTTTTTTTTTTTTTTCTTTTTTTTTTTTTTTTTTTTTTTTTTTTTTTCTTTTTTTTTTTTTTTTTTTTTTTTTTTTTTTCTTTTTTTTTTTTTTTTTTTTTTTTTTTTTTTCTTTTTTTTTTTTTTTTTTTTTTTTTTTTTTTCTTTTTTTTTTTTTTTTTTTTTTTTTTTTTTTCTTTTTTTTTTTTTTTTTTTTTTTTTTTTTTTCCTATTTTGGCAAAGTCTAAATTTCCCTACCACACTTGAAAAAGCTTCTAATGGACAACAACTGAATGACAGTCGACACATATAGAACCTGCAAAACAAAAATTCGTAAAAAGATGAGTCGAGATTCCTATAAGCCCAACTTTCCTATATCCTTACCTTTCGTAGAACATGGGTAGTCCTTGGGCCCAACCCCAAGTGTATTAAGGAAGTTAATAAGGAGAGACCCACTCCAAAATTAATCCACGTGGGATTCTCATTTTTCAAATTTTCTTATTATTTTAAAACAAAATTTCAAATCAAATAAAAAGTAACCTTTTAAAATATAGGGTGAAAAATAGGAAACTAATTTTGAATTTTAGGGTTCTTTTTTTTAAAACATAAAAAAGAAATTGTTTGGAATAGAATAGCAATACAAGTGGGCCACGATATAAAGAATCTCCGATTCCCCTGTTCTTTGAATTACCCCCGTTTGACTCTCTGTTTTAGAGATTGGATTGTTCGTTTCTTCGGCCAAGTTCAGGCCAATCCTCCAATTCCACAAGTTTCTTCCCCCACTACAATCTCCCTCAAATGACTCATATCCTTTTGAATCTTCTATTCTTTTTTGTTTTCTTCTTTGTTTTTTGATTTCTGATTCCATGAATTGATGATTTTTCAGGTGTTTTTGATTCATTGATTTTAAAGATTTCTTCTTCTTTGAAGTTTGTTTCCCTTGACTCAGATCTCTACGCGGAAACCAGAGGGAGAAGGACCGAGAGAGGGCTCAGGCTCGCAACGGTGGCAAGGGTAAAACCAAGGACGATGGTTTGACCCCCGAGCAGCGCCGTGAAAGGTTCTTCCTCTATTTTCTTTCTTCTTTCTTCTTTCTTTTTCCTTTTTGTTTTGATTTGGTTTTTTTGATTGATATTGGATTTTGTTTAGGGATGCCAAGGCGCTACAAGAGAAGATGGCGAAGAAGGCGGCTCAGGCGGCATCCGGAGGTAATTCATCTGGAGGTAAAAGTAGCGCTAAAAAGTAAAATGGTCCTGGGTTTAGAATCCTGAACTATGTTGATTTTTTTCAGCTTTGTTCTTGTTTGGAACGCTGAGATCTCGTGGTTCTTAGACTGTTTGATATTGGAGAATTATCCTTTTTATGTTTCAGTAATGTGAATGGATATATGTATTATGCTGTCAACGTTAATTGTTGATTATTGTTTTTCATAATCTTAGTACTCTTTATATGTCTTCTGTTGAGGTAACTATGCTGTTAATCCGGATTTCATAGAGATTGTGGATCTAGATGAAGAGTTCTTGTTCATCTATTATCATCTTAGTATTAGTCTTGGGATAATAGCAAATAGTTATGATCCTATCATTGAGTTAGATTTCTGTAGTTACAAATTAAAATGATAGACCAATTGTCATTCAAATAAATGACAGAACAGAAGCAAAAGAAAAATTAGAGAAGGATATTTCTATTGTCAATAATTTAGTCTTGATCCCTAGAGTGAGGCATTGAGATGGGGTCAGATCCCACATCTTTTCCCCGAGGTCAGCACCTTTGAAATTCCCCCTGGTTCATTTCCAACTGTGTATCACAATCTAGCCAACAAAAAAAAAAAAAAAAAAAAACTAGCCAAGGTACAACACTTCATGTTCTAATCCTAGGCCAATACTTACTGACAAAAATCCTATGCTTGTACTTACTCTACAGAATCCTTTGCCACATTGCTTCAGGTTCTAAAGGGATACTTTCACAATTCATTAGCTAGAAAGGACATATTCTTGTGGGACCAATTTTCTACATCCAACTTGTGGTTCTCACACATTTTCTGGAAACGACCTCCCACTAAATCAAATGAGAACCACTCCTTTTATCTACTCTATGCGAAGGAGAAAAACCTCTCATAATATTCTCCTACTTCTTGCAAACTGAGGATGGAATCATAAAGAAAGATTAGATCAAAGAGAATCGAAGAAGATTCCTTCCAAGCAAATAAACGTTTTTAATCCTTATTTATTATTCTTTTTTTTTCTTTTTTTTTTTTTTT
>QLSR01000119.1:1001460-1064549 GCA_031780015.1 Citrullus colocynthis | reverse complement strand
TTTTTTTTTTTTTTTTTTTTTTTTTTTTTTTTTTTTTTTTTTTTTTTTTGTGATAAAAGTTTTTGAACCTTATCATTGAATCCTTGAACAATTAAGATCTAGGTTATGACTGAAGGGGAAGACTTAGGTAAAAGGTAGGCAAGACATATCACACCCCACCAAATAATCCCACCTGGAGACTTTAGTTTGACTACAAATTTTCCAACTACAAGTCTATAGTACAGTTTTCTTTATTGGTTTTAAGACCTGAAATGTAGTTAAAGACCTCTAAGATAAGATTGATATTAATATCTTCAAAGGTATTCTCATCGACAATGTGAAGGTGGGTAAGATGAACTTTATCCTTTCCTCCATGGCATTCTTCAGCTAAACCGATTTCTAATACCCTAGGAAACAATCTTGCCAAGGACTTAACAACAAAAATGGAAAAGGATTGGATACAAAGGATCCACAACCTAGATTATCCAGTATCCAAATTTACTTGAAACCAAAACCCCTTTTCCACAAAATTTTGTTAAAAAACTTAGGCAATTCCACGATTACTTGAATAAACATTCTAGTTACACTTGGACTAGATGGGGCATAAAGAAGATTAAAAAAGAAAAAGAACACAACCCAAACCTAGTTGAACCTGCAAATGATATTCATTTTTTTTCTTTGGGATTGAACCCAGTGTCATGGAAACGATATTCATCAATGTATTCACATAATAGCATTTGCAGATAGTGGCATTCTGGTGTGTTTTGAAAGTCATAATTTATCTCCCTGTCTTTGTTTTTCCTCTTGGAATTGTTGAATAACTTTTACTGCAATATTTTCCCCTCTCGAATCTCTTCTCTGAATCTGCCTATCACCTTGTTTATCAAACACCATTATGAAGAGAAAGAAAAGTTATATGTTACAAGTCTTGGAATAGTAACCTTACTAAAAGGGGAATGGATGAGATGGCCTCGTTGAGTGGCTAAATGAATAGTTCCAACTAACAGAGGCAAGGTGGGTGAAAACTTAGGCTACTGGTGTTGTCAATCCCGTGTCAGTTTCTTCGTTTCCAACACTACTCGAATGCAATGTTTGGATTGTTATGCATCTGTGTTTGGTTTATAACATTGCTTTTAGGAATCCAGGTTACCACTAGGAGAATAGATCTTGGTCAAGTAAGTTCGTGATGACAATATTGTCTTGCTCTGCCCTCTTTTGCATCTAGGAGGTGCTTATAGGCTTCAATTCCATGAGTCATCCTTATTGTCTGTAGTTCGATCAATTTAAGCTGTATCATGTGTTGAGCCAAATATTGGCCTAACTGCAGTAGATGTTTGTGGAAAGCCAGAGAGCTTTTGAAAGCATTCAGTATTGCTGACATTGGAATGGAAAGTCTAGAAATAAGAAGCTTGCAGAATGGTTAGTTTGAAATAAAATTGCTGAAAATGAGATGTTTTTATTATTAGTATGTGGGGAGTTGTGAGTTATTGGTATAACACAGGAATAAGATTTTGCTAGCAATAAGGTTGTGAAACTTGATTTCATCAACTTGCTTATCAAACACACTTATTAGGTTTATGAAAGCTCTTACCAAATTCAACTTCTTGTTAGTTGTCCTTGATTTATGTTTCATCTTTCTAAACAACACTAAATGTGGAATAAGGGCTTGAACCTCTGACCTGAAAGAGAGTAGATAGATACCGACCTTAGTCGTTTAATTATTTTCAAATTGACTTTAGGATAAAACCTGATCTTTGATTTATAGAGTATTTATCGTTATCACACACCTAGGGATGTCACACTGTATTTAATTTTTTTTTTCTTTTGAAAGATCTGTATTTAATTCTTTGACATATTAAATTGGATAAATATTTATAAATCTGTTAACATTAAAAAGGGTGCTTAACTTAACAAAGTTGATGGAATATGCTTTTATAATAAGGTCGAAGGAAAAAAAAAAAAAAGAAATTTAGTTGTGTGTATGACCATAAACTCCTCTAAAAAACAACACCATTAAACTCATATATTGAAAATGTTTCAAAAGTTTTGGAATTATTATGATTTAATCCATTTTTGTTTTATATCGATAGCTCTAATATTAAGAGATGTTTTCAAATATAGTTAAATGAGTTAACTTATTTACAAATATAGCAAAATATCATTATTTATCAATGGAATATTCTTATTTATTATCCTAAGTGATAGGATATTTCACTATCTATCAATAGAATACTCCCATTTTTACCGTAAGTGATAGATAGTAGATAGTGATATTTTGTTATATTTAAAAATATTTTCTGCAATTTTATCATTTAACTACTAGAAAATAAAATTGGTTTTTAGGTGGGGTTGCTATCTGGATTTAGTAATGAAAAAATTGGATGTAAAAAGTTTGGGCAAATTTTCAATCTTTAAGGACCTTAATTGCAACGATTTCAATATTTAATAATTTTAGGAATTTGGTTGACCAACTTGAAAATAGTGAGTTTATAACAATCTTATAGATTATGTGATTTTTAAAATAGGAAATTTACTTAAACGTTAATGAAACGTATCGTAAAAATATATATCCATCATTTACGTTTTAAATTGCTAAAATTGTTATATTAATTCTGGTTGAACAGTATTATATTAATTTATCTATGAGCAATATTTAGATGGTTTCTAAGATGCATCTATTTTTATACCTCTCATTCTTATTATGAATAAAAAAAGATGAATTAAAATGTGGAAAAAATTTGGATGCAACTCGACCAATACTCAGGGGGCGTGCAGAATTGAGTTGAGTTGGTAATAGTCATATAGAGAGTTAGATTGTTTGTATCTGGGGTTTTGAGTTGAGTTGGGTATTATGGTAATAATTATATAGAGAGTTAGATTGTTTGTATTTGGGGTTTTGAGTTGAGTTGGGTATTAGTGCAGTTTTTTTAAACAAATGGATTTTCCTTTTTATTATTATTATTTTTTTCTTTTTGGTATCTTTTTTCTGTTTGCTTTTTTCCTTTTTTATCTCCAATTGTATCCCCATTTGAATAAAAAATTTTAACACCAAAAAATCGTTGATTTTTCCTCATTTTTGAAACATAACAAATTCATACAAAGTAAAAATACATCGACAATTTTTCAACACTCAATTTACTTAACTTATATATATATATATTCCTAAGTTAGAAAAGATTTATGAAATAAACAAAAGCTATTTGTCATCTTACGTATAAAATATAAATATAAAAGCTAGATAGATGTAATAGAGAAACAAAAAATGAATGATTCTTTTTCTTTCTTTTCTCTTCTTTGTGATTCTCTCTCTGCCTCTTTCTTTTCTTTTCTTTTTTCTGCCTCTTCTCTCCTTCTCCTCCTGCTTTTTCCTCTTTTCACTTTTTTCCTTCTTCAACTCCTCTGGTTCTTTTTTCTTCTTCTCCTACATCTTCTTTTTCTCCGACTTCTTCTCTAGCTTCTTCTTCTTCTCCGACATGAAGAATCAAAACTCTGATGTGATCAACTCTGGTGAACGAGAGTGAAAGAGTGAGAGAGAGCGAGAGAGACTGAATGATTGTGAGTGAGGAAAGGAAACAAGAGTGAGAGAGATAGAATGATTGGGAGTGAGAAAATGAAACAAGAGCAAGAGCGAGAGATGCATGAGGGAGAGAGAAAGCGAGAATAATTACGGGGTTGGTCATTGGAAATTTGTGTCTGTAAAATGGTGGGTTATTAAGCTCACCTTTTTTCTTTTATTGTTAAAAAAAAAAAAAGCGTTGATTTCATTTTAAAAACTCACCCAACTCAACTCAAGTTGGGTTATCAAACAACCCCTCAATGAAATTATTCATGGTACATTTTTTGTTTTAAAAATGATTATTTTTAATTTTTTTTTTTAGTAAAAGAATAAGTGCAACTTAGGTTAAACCTTATTATTTTCCTTAAAATATTTCAAAAAAGAAGTTATTGATAAACTGTGATTGTATAATATGATGGAATGCATAAGTATAAATGTAATCGGATATCTACCTAACTTTTTCCATTGATAATTTGAACTAATAATTAGAGTACATCTTTTTCAAAGTGAAAAATAATAATAAATATAACATTAGTGTACGTCTTTGAAATAAAATGTTTTAAATATATCTATCATTGACGTTTTAAATTATGTACCCTTATTTGATTAAGTTATATTTGGATGGAGAGAACAACAAAATTAGTAGTATAAAAATATTTTGAAAAATGCATAGATAAATTCATGAGTAATTAGACACAAGTAATTTCATTTATCTTCTTTCAAAATAACTACAAATAGTTACATTTATATATAAAAATTGGTTATGTCAAAGTCTTTGATATTTCGGTCTAGTTTAACACATTCTTAAACTTTAAAAGGTATTTTACAATAAATAAGCAATCTATTAAACACTCGAAATTAAAAGTTAATAAACCTATTAAATAGGTTACTGAAAATTTGAGAACATATTAAAAACTTACTAAACATTTTTAATCTAACAATTAGGCTATAAAAGTTACGAGACGATAAAGTTACTAATTTTATTTTTTTTAGGAAGATAAAGTTGCTATTTAACTTATGAATAATTATAAATCATGTAATACTTATAAATATGGTTAAAGTGTAATTTCGATCCTGCTAAGGCGAACATAATGTTATTGGCCTAAATGTGTTAGTAACCAAGAAGTTTGTAGTTCAAATTTTTCTACCTCTTATTATATTAAAAAAATGTTATAACCTCAATTCTAAAATTGTGAAAGTTACGTTTCATCCGTCTTTGTATTTAAGATTTATTATGTTTAGTTTCTAATAGCCTATAAACCTACAATTTTATTTCTAATGAATCTATGACCTATTTGATATGTATTAAAATTTAGACATATTAAATAAATAAATAAATAAAATTTACACATAATAGGAGAATCTTTCAATTTTGTGTTTAATAATTTTTATTTTAAAAAGGGCTTTTTACAATAATAGCCTAATTAAATAGACCAAATAATTGGAACGTCTCAAATCCACTATATATATATATATATATATATGTATTTTTTTTTTAATTAAATGTCTAATAAGTTACACTATTATGTAAAAATCAAGCACAAAAGTCCATAATACTCATTAATTTCTGACTATTTAAAAAAATTGCAAATACACAAATATGAAAACAAAATATGAAAATCATGTGCATTGAATGGGTTCTTTTTCAAAATGTTTATTTTTCTCACTCTTCCTTAGTTACCTTATTTTTTTCTCCCTCATCCACCACCTATGGCATCTTTCCCTCTTCTCTCCGTAATTTATCGTATTAGCATTATTGTAATACAATATAAAGTATATATTTGCAAAATAACTAAATATACATGTGTATATATGACCAATTATGTAGATTTCAATAGAAACGAGACTAAAATTAAAACATGGAGTGTATATTAGTATGTGTTTTAAATGCATTTGGAATAACCTTGTATATATTTTAAATAAACTTTATATGTACACATAAAAAACGAAACACAAATGAAAACAAAGATTTATAACCATACTTCTACAATAAATGCAATCTCCAAAATTGAGTATTCTAAATTTTAAGTCAAAATTCGAAATCTGTAAATGAGAAAAAAATATATATTTGCAAAATAGCTAAATACACATTTCAATTTCAAATATATACATGACAAAGTATGTGGAATATCTTAATAGAAATGAGACTAAAATTAAAATGCGCAGTATATAGTATATAGCAACCTTAAATGTATATTAGTTCTAAATATATTTGGAATAAACCTTGTATATATACATAAAAACATGAAACATAGATGAAAACGAATATTCATAACAATAATTATGCACTAAATTCAATCACTAAAATTAAGGATTTTGAATTTTAGGTCAAAATCCGAAATATGTAAAAAAAGAAAAATTTGTGGCGAATTTGTAACTAATTGAAAAAAATATCCTTCAAAAGCAAAAACTTTCAAAATCAAAGGAATGATAGCGTGACAAATCTTGCATTAATAGAATATAAACCGAATCTAATAAATATTAAATTCGAATTGAATTTTTTAAAATATTTTGATTATAAAATAATATAAAGTTTTAATAAGAGAGAATGTAATATATAAAGTAATACAAACGTTCTTTTAAAATTAAGGGTTATATATAATATTCGTTATATACAATTAATGATAACATATAATGAAATTAATTGTTTTTAAAAAAACTCCAAACTATTATTACGAAAAACGTTTTCAATTATTATTAAATAATACAAACATTTAACATGAGAGAGGGTTATTAGAAGGTTAAAATTGTCCAAAAAAAATTCTAAAATCTATGGAATATAATTAAAAGTTTAAGAAATTTGTAAAATATTGCTTGTGAAGTAGGTCAATTTTACAAATCTTTCTTTTAAAAAATACATAATTGATTAGAGTCCATTAGACACGAGATTAAAAGTTTAAAGATCTATTAAACAAAAAATTAAAACTTTGAGACTTATATTTTTAAAGTTAAAAAATCTTATATTAAATTTTATGGACTATTTTTCAAAAATTCTTATAAATAACTAAAACAAGTTTGAGCCAACTTAGAAAGTCACAACATTGTGAGAGTGAAGAGTTGAAGCATTTTGATTGAAATTTTCATTAATCGAACTATATTCAAATTGGTTGATGGATTCAAATTATAGAACACTTAATTTATATTTTTTTCAAGAAAAAAATGTTAAAATATAACAATATATGATATTTTTGTAATGCTAAAGTTTCTTTGCTCTCATCTCACCTTTTTTCCATTCTTTAATGTGGTCCAAAATCCATTTGCTTTCAACTTTGTACTTCCAAAATTTTTTTTTTTTTTTTTTTTCTATTTTTTTTCTTTTTTTCTTTTGCTTTTCCCCCGATCCTCACCCACTTTGCCTTCCCTTTAATAACAATTTAACATGATTAAAAAGAAACTATTTGTGATTTATGTCATTTTCTTCTAAACAACCACATTATTTAGAATCATACATATCTTTAATTCCTCTTCCACTTGCTCTAATTAATTATGGCCTCAATTTGGTTTAAGACCAAGGTAGAGAGCTTCCTACCTAGCTTCCAAGTTTGTGTTAATTAAATGATATATATATATAAATTTCTTAGTGATATAAATATATTTTTTTGTTTAACAAATTTATAAATATGACAACTAATTTTGTCAACTAATATAAATTTCAACTTTTAATTGAAGTTTGGTTAAAACAATTAACGGTCTAGCTAGTATTATATTACTAGCAACATACATGATATTTAGTCTTACAATAATGTGTATTATCATACTTGACTTATCACCAATTAAGCTGAATTCCTTTTTAATTTGTGAACTTCTAAATGTTTCTTAATTTTTGAACTTTACAAACAGTGCAATTATTCATTATTTTCTCAACCCGTTTAATATATGATTTGGTGAACAAATATCCAAAATCATATTACCCAAAGAGTAAAGAAATTAGTAACAAAACGATGACAATAATCAAAATATTTTTGTTTAAAATAATGTTCAAAGACTAAAATATAAGGTTTATAATATATATATATATATATATATATATATATAAAATGTAAAGTTTGGGAGAAAGTGATTGCTTTTTTATGAAAACTAAAAAGAAAAATATTCTTTACTAGGAACTTGAAAGCACTTGCAAGTATGTTAACGTGCTATCCACGCCTCTTTCCTTACCAAAAAAGCCTACTTATTATTAATTACTATTTTTTTAAAAAATTATTTTTATTTTTCTAAAGGCCTGCATGGTTTAATACATGCATGTTAAAGTCTCATATGATATATATTTTTAAAGAGTAATAAACTATAATTTTGGTCTCGATATTTTCAATTTTGATTTTAGTATTTTTTTTAATTAAAATTTACAAAATGTCTTTGTCATTGACCATGAGCAAACAAAAATTATATATATATTTTTTATTGATTGACCTCAAAATAACATTATAGTCGTATGACAATTTATTTTGCTTTTCAATCAAAATAATGCTTTAAATTGAAGCTACAATATAAGGGTGTTTGGGGGATTGTAATAAGATGAGATTATAATTTAATGTAATTCAAAATCAATAATTGGATTGAGCGTTTTGGGCTCGATTTGTAATACAAAACTCATTCCGTTCCGACAATTTTCAACCCAACCCCATTTCCTACCATTTTCATACTTCATGATTTCGTTTTCGTTTCTTCCTTGAGTTCTCACACATTCCAATATTTTTATGATTACCAATAATCCTATTACATTCCAGCTCCCCAAACAACACTTTCTAGTTTTATCAACTAATGTGAGTTACCACATCAATAAAAGAGTGTTATATTATTGAGCTTCATCATTTTCAATGCAAAGAGGAAAAAAACTAATTAATCTAAAATTTTGTTATATTTGAATTACAATAACAATTAAGATCCATGTTCAGTAATTATTTGATTTTTAGTTTTTGGTTTTAATAAATTAAACTTATAAATATCATTTCCATCTTTTGATTTTTATATTCTCTTTTATACGTTTTCGGAGTGTTTTCAAAATTAAGGCGAAATTTGGAAAAAAAATAGTTTTAAAAAAATTTGTTTTTTAAAATTAGGCAAGAATTCAAATGTTCACATATGAAATATGAAAACCATGAGTCATTAAAAGAAGGGTTATTTGACGCACAACTTAACATGTGGCACACACAATGTTACACAATCTCAAGAACATAAAGTAAAACACAGATAATAAAGCTAAAGAACAAAACATAAGGTTTAATAACCCAATTCAGTGTAATACTAGCCACGTCTGAAGGGTAGTATCTGCCTTAAGAAAGATATTTTCACTAATGAATAGTTAAAACGATTAAAATATTATACTTATATGTAAATACATGGCTATTACAGTGACATGTGAACATCCAACTTAGTGAAAGAATACTTAGGTTCCCCCTAAGTGTGGACTCCCTCTCAACAATAACTTCTATCTTTTCACCTTCAAATGACGACCATTTCATTTAGAATACTTAAACCCTCCAAAGTACCAAGTATCAAAATCCCTTCTTAAGCTGCAGATAGTGCTTGATCTAGAGAAACACTCAAGATCTACTATATTAATTGCTTCACAATCCCACAAATTGATACTCTCAACATTCTCTACCAAAACACTAATAAACGACTCATGTCTCTTTTTTTAAAGTGATAACCCTAAAAAGAATAAAATAGTCCCTTAGGCATGGTAGACAAGGAAAATCAGATCAATGTCGTAACATGTCAAACCTAGAGAAGGAAAATTCCTTAGGAATAAACATCTAAAATTTTCCAGATATGGAAAAAAAAATTAGACGGAACTTGCATTATTAGAGACATCCTATAGGCATCATAATGGGCAGGATGACAAACATATCTCATGAGACAAGATGAAGCACAAGATTCCCACCAACCACGACACACTTAAAAAATATAGTCAACACCAAATCTCCTAACAGTAATAAATTGTGAGAAAATAAACACGATTTTCAAAAAGTAAAAATAAAAAAAACCAAATAATTATAATGAAAAGGGGCCTAAGTAAATCAAATCAAGTTACCATTTTTATTTCGTATCAAGTCCCATCCTAAGAAGAGGTTGTTGTCAATTTGAAAGTAAAACCTCATTATATAGAGAGAAAAACTTAGGTGCTACATGAGTTACACCTATATTTATGTAGCCCAAACTATTATTGAATTTTTCTTCTATGTAGTTAAAGTGTAGGTTACATAACGGTACGGATTACTCAAAATGGACTCAAGTATTACTATATCTAATGTAATTTTCCAAGTCATCTTTTTTGGGTGATAATAATCTAAAGTTTTTTAAACTAAAATTTGTCTTTAGGTTTTTTTTTTTTTTTTTCCTCTATAGATGAGAATTTCAATCTTTGATAGAGTAAATATCTACACTGTTGCACCATGTTTATATTAGTTTCTCCTATCAAGTCAGAGATCAAAAGTTTATTTCTTTAAGATTTTGACTTCTATTAACTTAAAGCATATTTATATTAAACACCTCAAACATCACACACCACAATCATTTTTATGAATAAAAATAACCATGTTATAGGCACTTTTGTTTAAATTATTACAAAAAACACAAATTAAAAAAAAAATTAATCAAGGAGAGGGGAAAAAGAGCACACTTTTGTTTAAATTATTACAAAAAACAAAAATTTAAAAAAAATTAATCAAGGAGAGGGAAAAAAGAGCAAAAACTAAGGTCAATGTGGGGTGTAATGACAAAAGATTAGGATTAACATTCTAAGTTTAAAATTTATTTAGGGGAGTTGTTGGGTATTTGGGGTGTAATGAATTGGGAGTTTTGTTCAATTTTGTTATGTATTAAAAAATTATGGGAAAAAGAAGACATGAAATGATGATAGTTTTTGTCATTTTTAGAGGAAGAAAATGGTATGAAATATTAATAAATTAAGTTATCCTAAGACCTTCACTTGTCAATGGGGAGGGAATGTGACCACATAAAAACATCTACTACAACTCATACAAACATAATTAATCATATATTTACAGATATTGTTTCTCTCTCCTTTTCTAATGAGAAGAAACCCAACAAAAGCTTAGATCAACTTTCTCTATCACCTTGTAAGAGAGAGAGAGAGAGAAAGAAAAACCTTTTGTTTTCATCCATTAATAATATTTTCTAGCAAAAAATTTAGACACAATTTCTTAGGTGGAGGGACTGAGGAAGAGTGCTACTTTTCTAATAAAATAATGTAATGTTTATCCAATTAAATTCGAGTAGCATATTCAATTAATTTTTTTTTCTTTAAAAATATATGTTTTTTTTGGTGTATGGATTTCGGACTTAGTTTCTATTTGGTTATTAGATTTTAAAATGTTACATTTTTAGTCTTAACTTTTGAGTTGGATTTCAATAGTTCCTAGGTTGAAACATTGCAATTTTACTCTTAAGATTTGAGCTTTGTTTCGGTTTGATCCGTAGGTTTTAGGACTTGCACTTTTAATCTTTGTTTTTTTTTTTTCCACTAAATACTCACTTTTTGGTTTTAGTGTAAATGTCTATTAATTAATTTAAAAGAATATAATTAATTAAGTTTCACTATTTTATATGATTATTAAAATTAATTATTTTGAATTAATTAATAGACATTAATGCAAATGACTGAAGTTAATATGCATTAAAAAAATTGAGGTTAAAAGTGTAAATCTTGAAACCTAGGGATCAAATTGAAACAAAAACTCAAATCTCTAGGGTAATATTGTAAAATTATAAAACGTAGGGACTAAATTGAAATAAAACTAAATACTTAAGAACTAAAAATGTAACATTTTGAAATTTGTGGACCAAATAGACATTAAATTAGAAACTTAAGGACCAAAAAAATATTTAAGGAGCCAAGAATTTTAAATGCATGACACATATATTGAAGCAAGATATGATGTCTAACCACTTAAATGATACTTTGACTTTTTTTTTTATGAGTTTAACAATGACATGATAAGAAGATCGAACTATTGACATTTGAGATGATAATTGATGTGTTATTTATTGAACTATATTTGGATTTACATACTCTAATTCATCTTTCTTGAAAAAAAAGTATTAATTGGGTAATTTTTATTAGCTTTCTTCAATAAAATAAGTACAAAAAGTAAAGTCTTAAAAATAACATTTAATAACAGAAACAAAATTATCTTACAAACTCCTCTCATGGTTTGTTTATTGCTAATTTGCTATATTATGCAAAACACAAACAAAAACAAACTCATAAAAATATCAACACATTTATTGGCAAAAAAGAAAAAAAAAAACCTCAACCACACAAATTTAATCAATTAAACTGGTGGCTCCAAGTTGTTGACCACCAAAAAATTGACAAGTGGAAGAAGCTCATTGGTCAATGGTTGCACTTTTTGACATGATCATTTCCTCCACCCAATTCTGATTATTCCAATGAGTAAGCCACTGGCTGTCCTCCAATCCCAATTAGACCTAAATTAATCACAAGAATATGATAACTTAAATAAATGCTCAACATTAATTTAATTAAATCCTAAACTTTTCTACCTATTTTTATATATTCTATTCCATTCATAATTTAAAACTTTAAAAAAATCGTATTTTTCCCACTATTTTTTTTTTTTTCTAAAAAACCAACATTTCAATTCATAGCCCAAATTCTATAAACAATAGCAAGATATTAACTTTTTTTTCTCCCCTCTAATTTTCAAATTTTAGTTTGAAGTTTGAAAGCATCCCTAAAATATAGATAATAGGACAAAGAAACTCATAAATGGAAGCATGGCTTAGAAGCTTAATTTTCGAAGTCTAAAACTAAAAAACTAAATAGTTGTTAAATTGGGCTTAACTCCAAAATGTTATGTCTAGTACACACGTTTTACTTTCAAATACTATAGCTAGTTTTTAAATTATAAACCCAATTTTAACCTTTGGCATTGAATCTCTACACATATAGCTTAAAATACTTGACCAATTATATACATATTGAGGGCCTTAATTTGGGTTTAAATATTATTTTTCTAAAAGAAATTAACTACAAAATCTATGAATATTCAAGAACTAAAAAAATTAAATATGAAAATGTAGTAGGGTCTCGCAATTGTCCTATGAGAATTAGCCTAATTTGTAAAGCAAAATAGTATCATAACCCTAATTATACAATTAAAATATATTTGTTTGACAATTCAAATCCAAGCTGTTCAATAATATAAGTAAAAAAAGATCACTTTTTTTTTCCAATTCTTTGCACTTTCATCTCCTTTGCTTGTTAGTTAGGTGGGAGTGGAAGTCATGATGGCTTTGTTAGCCAATTGCTTATAGTTTGGGATCCACAAGCTTTCATTTGTTTTCAGAGCAAAGGGATAAGTTTTTCTAATTTATCTTCAAAATGTTGCCTTTTGCTGCTTTCTCAAGTCTACTCTTAATCATATTTATAAACATTTCTCTTAAACTTAATCTAAGTCTAAATAGAATAATTAATCTAATTATTTTTTTTCCATATATTGATCAGGGAATCTAACTATTCTTTCATGATAGGATACAAGTTGACTATCCCAATGCCAAGTAAACACGACATCGGGAGAGCTTCTTTTTTGCGATGGTATTTTAAATTAATCGAATTCGATAAAATTTACAAACATATAAATATATATATTTTTTAAAGAATAAAAATGATTATAGATAGATGATAATATGAGTGTGTGGAGATGTTTTAATTTGGATTGATAGATAATGCAAAGATTCTAGATTCTGGTATAAAGATGGATTCTATTCCATTTGAAAGAGCTCTTACATTGACGAAGAAAAAGAGGGGAAGAAGATAATGGAAATTCTATATAGAAATATAGGGAAAATAAATAAAAAATATTGCTTAGGGTTCAACTTTGGTTCAATTCTTTCTCTCTTTTTACCCTTACTTTTTTTATTATTATTATTATTATTTTTTTAAATTTTATTTTGTGGCTTTCTTTTCTTGCCTTAATTTAAAATAATAGGGTAGTTGTAATAGGTAGTACTTTTAAGATTAATAATTAAGTGTATAACAACAATTTCACTTCTAGGAATAATTAAGTGTATAACAACATTTTTAAAAAAATCACAAATATAGTAAAACCTATCAATAATAGACTCTACTTCTATCAGTGCTATGGTCTATCACGGATAGACTTTGAAAGCAAAATATAAATTTTGCTAAATTTACAATTTTTTTTTTTTGCATTGTGCCATATTTGCAAATACTTTGAACCTCATTGCTATATTTGCAACTACCCTTTTAAAAAATTGTAAATATAGCAAAATCTATCTGATAAACTCTATCGTTGATAAACACTCCTATCAACGATATAGCCTATCACTAATAGACTCATAGAGCTTGATCTAAGTTTTACTATATTTATAAATCTTTTTGCATTGTGCTATATCTCTATTTATACTTTGGATATTTGGTTTTGTACTAGTGTTTCACACAATGAAGATAAAAAGATTGAAAGAATGTTTTCGAAGTGGTAGTTCTAGAGTTGTTAATTCTATATATAGTACATTTTTTTGAAGTTATTTTAAAGTTAGTAAGTTACTCAAACAATAGTTCTTCACATTTATAATTAATTCAAGTTTTATATAGTAGGACATGGTCTCGTGAGTAGATTTTTCATATAACTTTTATTTATATATATATATATATATATATATATATATATATATATATAACATTTTTTTTTATTTTTTCATATAACTTAGCTTCTAGAGGTAATTAACTAACATCGTCTTTGATATTGTGCTCTATTATTTATTTTTATTATGCTATGTATCTTTAATAATATAATAATATTTTGAAAATTTGAGTTTGACTATGACAGTTGTTTAAGGTTAAACTAACTCTAGTTAGATAGTTGGGTGTACTCCTCGATTCTTAGATAATATATAATTGGGTGTAAACTAATTTATTTTTTAACCAATTTTGATATTTTTTTTTATAAAAAAAAAAAACTCCCTTAACTTGATAAGAAATTTTAATTATTATGTTCTTTTTTTTTTTTCCACTAGTGTATAAATTGAAGTGACTCAGCTAATGTTCAATTTTATACCTTTTAGTACAATGTTTTGCAGCTTGAATAAGCATTAGAATTAGTGAAAAAAGAAAAAAGAAAAAAAGGAATTAGGTGAAAAAGGAACATAAACATGGTTAGAATTGAGGAATTATAAACTTAAAAAAGGAAGTCAATTTGGTTAGATATTAAGAAGTGGGGCTTGGTTGATATTTTTGGAGTTAGCTTAGGCCTTCTTTGAATAATATTATTTTAGTTTATTAAAATGAAAAAGCCACATAAACACTTCAACCAAAAGGTTTTGGAGGGTAGTTGTGAAGGTTGAGAAGCCAACATCTTCCAAAGTCCAAACCTCTTAATTCTTATTAAGAAAATGACAAATCTACCCTTCTTTCTCTCACTTTTTTTTTTTTTTTTTTCGTTTTTTAATTCATCTCCCTCTCTCTCTCTCTCTCTGATCTATTTGGTTAAATGCAATGAACACTAATTGTTTAGAGGGTAAAAATAATACTTCCCATGTCTCTATATTCTCACCCAAAAGTTTAGTTATTGATGCATTGGCCAATGCCTCACGAGAGAGACATAAAACAAAGACAAAAACCAAGTCATCTTTTTGATAAAAATATTGTCCAAATAGGACCATATTGGAAAGTTCTCATAAACATAAGAATGTCAATATAATGTGTCCTTTTATTAGAACATAACTCATTCTTAATTGTCATTTATTGGTTGGTTCAATTAATCACCTCTCCTAACTACCAGCCTAATCATAATGGATATGTTCTTAAACTTTCAAGTAATGACAATATTAATGAAACACTTAACCTGTCACTAAGTTAGATCTAGTTAATCTTATAATTTTCTTGCAAGAGAAGTAGGATAAATTTAAAGTCGTCTTTTGATAAAGGATAAAGGATATATATATTACATTTTTTATTA
Organism: Citrullus colocynthis; assembly: GCA_031780015.1. Lineage (NCBI taxonomy): Eukaryota > Viridiplantae > Streptophyta > Magnoliopsida > Cucurbitales > Cucurbitaceae > Citrullus > Citrullus colocynthis. Next base: position 1,049,048 of record QLSR01000119.1, on the reverse strand, counting down.
TTATTATTTAATCAAAATTAATCTAGGTAAGAAAGAACAACCTTAATTTTGTGTTTGGTATAAAAGTGGTCCATGATTTGCAAAAGGAAGCAAATAAGAAGGAGAAAAGGTAAATTTTTTTTGAAGGAATAAAGAATAAGTGTGTGGGAAAAGAAAAGGCAAAGAAAGGCAAAACCAAAGGAAGAAGAAGGTGGCCCCTTGTGTTTTTGCCTTGTTAATTTATCTATTATATTAGACAATTAGCAAATTAAAACATAAATAGAGCTAGCTTAGCTTGAAGGCATGTGCTAACTCAATTATATATATAATACAACATAGAGAGAAAGAGAGAGATTCCCCAATTGCCTTTTTCTCACTTTTTGACATTGAAATTATTCTAATAACCAAATTCTTCCAAAAGGGTTCTCTCTTCTCTCTTTTCTTTCACATTCTTTCATTCTTATAATTTTAGCTTTGTTTGGAATAGCTTATCCCAAAAATGCCATTGACCAAAGGCAAGTAGCTTAAAATGGTTGCAAAACCACCACCACCCAAAGGGAATTATAATCATTTCAAGCTCAAATTTTGGAGCTTGTCTATTGTCTCCTTTTTAACATATGAGGTTCTTGATTGCCCCAAAACCCATCCCAAAAGGCTCCCCTTTCAAATAAAAATTCATCCACACACACATATATATATATGTACATGCCTTCCTCTTCAAACTTTCTTGTGGCCCATTTGTTTATTCACAAAACCCACCAATGATTTCCTCATAATAACAAATTAAATTTCCTTTTGATCAGCATTTCCAAATTAAGGTCTGTCCCAAGTTAATGATTTTGCTTGTGATAATATTTTAAATAATTAAAAAAAAAAAACCCAATATCATATATTTATGTATGGTGCTAGGTTTTGTGTCTCTCTCTCCTATTTGATTATATTTTCTATAGTATAGGACCAATCATTCAATTTCCAACCATTTGGGGCCATTTTGATAGAGATAGTTTTGTGCCAATATTAATAGGTAATTATGATTATTATTTTTTTTTTTAAACTTTTTAGATGACTTGTTTTCAAATTTAATATTGAACTTATAATATATATAGGGTTACAATATAAATTCAGTAGATAACCTATATAATTTTTTTTTAAATTATTTTAAATGACAAAATTATTGAAAATATTTTAAAATATAAAAAATGTCATAGTCTATCCGTGATAGATATTGATAGATTATTATCATTTACCACTGTCTATTAGTGATAAACAGGATAGATTTCCATCAATGTCACTATATATTTATAAATATTTTGGCTCATTGTATTATATATATATTGATATTTATAAATATTTTGGCTCATTGTATTATATATATATATATATATATATATATATATATATATATATATATATATATATAATGGTGAAAACACATTACAGTATTTAACAATATATAAAGATTAAAATGAACTAAGATTAAAATGAACTAAGGATAACATTTCAAACAAAAATGAGGATTAAATTATTAATATTAAAAATGTGTCAATCTCATTAGGCTCAGTTTCTTTTATTTTAGAATTTTATGTTCACGAGTTCTAGCAAGCTCATTTAAAATTAAAACTCTATTCTGTAAGAAATTGACAATGATGAAACAATTCTAAATGTATTTTTTAGCCCTATAAAAATTCCGATTTTTCACCTCACCTAAAAAATTTTAAGTTGTTTCAATAAATTAATACTCGTTAATGTTAAAATGAACTTAACTCGAGTGCCATATAAAACGTGTACTATCTCAACTAATTTTTCTATGTAATAATTATTGTCGAATTTATAAAAATTTCAAACATTTTTTAAAAAGTTAATAAAATTGGAACAAAATAACCTAGATAAATGTGAGTGATATTTTTGGGATACATTTGGTGATAGATATTTTTTTTTTCTTATGTTCGAAAAGATAAATTTGTTTTGCAACTAATTTCATTTCTACATTATTTTCCATTATTTTCAAAGGCTTATGAATGCCATAATACATCTTTTGTACATTAAAAACAAGAGGGAAAATAAATACAATTGTAGTACTAGGTTTACAAAATTCTTTATAGACTAGCTAGAGACATAATGTTGTAGCACTACAACATTGAATCACATGCATATATAATAAATTCTCAATGTTTTTTTTTTATAAATTTTTAATTAGGGTTTATTAGATTTTTCACTTTAAAAAGTATCCAATTTTGTGTTTAATAAGTTTTTATAGTTTAAAAATGTCAAATATGTTTTTGAGTCTTTAATTGTGTTGAATAAAGTCTCTCACTTGTACTACATTTGTATTAAATTAACTAATTAATCTACACATTAGACAAAAATGGAATGTTGTATCTAGTAAGATATCAAACTTTTACATATGCGTCCACTAGGATCATAGTGTTTAAAAATGTTGTATGAATTACTAGCCTATTGGACACAATATTCAAAACCTAAAGACTTATTAGATACAAAAATTGAAAGTATCTTCTAACTTTGGTGATAGTTTTAAAAGTTTAACCGATTAAACACAAAATTTAAAGTACATAAACCTATAAATATTTTTTTAAATTTAGGAACTTATTAGATACAAAGATAAAAGTTTGGGGACTAAACTTGTAATATAATTTTTTATACATCTTTTAAGAGATACTTTTCTTTTGGTTTTTGGTTAGGGGTTCCTTTTGTGACAACTAAATGTGAGAGTTAGCATCAAATTCTCAAGTATTCATGTCATATTCTTCTCTTATTCGTAGAAAAACAATTCAAGAATGTGCCAGAATATAGTTGACAGTTTTACATGGTTGAATATATAAGAAAGAATTATAAATGTACTTTAAATTTATATATAATAATTATTAGGAGACATGTAGATTCTCAAATCTACATCAAACAATTATTGAGTAATTTGTCTTGTAATTTTCGTTATGAGCTAGTGGATGTACACAAAACCACCAATGTCATATCTCACACAAAACCACCAATGTCATATCTCTTTCTTTAATTCTCTTACAATTATCAATACATCATATTCTTGTTTGATACTTCTACTTAGGATTGTTTCCATTAATACTAATTTAGCTTATTAAGTACAACCAGTAAAGTAAAAAAAGTAAAAAAAAAAAAAGTAAGAACTTTGACACATGGGTGTGTGAGAAAACCCACATGAGAAGTGACTAAAGAGGAAATAGAGCACTAAGTGCTGCCGTAAAAGCTTTAGCTTTGAGGTTCTTTAAGTTACTTTCATGGTGGATATTCAGCCATCTCCATCAAACAACCCTAGCTGACAGGTCAGCATAAAAAAGCTGACCTGTCAGCCTCTGATTGGACAACCATGAGGAGAGAAGGAAAAAAAAAAAGAAAAAAAAAAAAAAACAGAGAAATGGCTTGCACGAACTATGGAGTGGAAGCAAATGGAATGAGACGATTCTTTTGGGGAAAACCCACAAAAAAATAAAGCCCAAATAAAACTTATAGATCTGACTCAGATGATAACTTAAACTTTATTATGAACAAAAAGTAGATACCCATCACATGAATGTAAAATTTCTTTCTATATCTCTCTGTTTTTCTTATATATATATATATAAATAGGTAAAGCATGATTAATGCCTTGAGTTTGCTGTATTTCCATTTCTTTTTATTCTTCTTTGCTTGCTTCTGGTTTCTTCCTTGGGAAGTAGTGTTTCAACAATGGAGGATCAGTTCCCACTCATTGAAGAACAAAAGCCCATCAATCAAAAGTATTTTTCATCTTCTTCTTTACAAGAAGAATTCGTCTCTGGTTCTTACTTTTATGGTGATCCAACTCTCTGGGGCTCCATAGTTCAATCCTCAAGGTCTGAAAATGGTGGTTTTAATGGAAATGTTGATCAATCAAAATCCCCATCTTCTTCTTCCTCTTCTTCTTCTCCTAATTCCCCTTCTCCTTCTTCTTCTTCTTCTTCGTCTTTTAGATTGTTTTCGAGTGAAAAATCTGAGATTTCTGGTGGGAATTTGATCGACAACATTCATGGAATTGAAAGTAATCTTCAGCCAAATGGACAAAGGTTCGTTCCTTTGAATTTCTTGGAGACTTTTCCCAAACAAGAATCTGAGTCTTTTTCACCTTCTCCTCCTCTGGTTCAGTCTCGAATAGATTCAACAAATCTGACTCTGTTTCTTCACGAACCCGCCATTGTTGATCCGTCCCCTCCAAACCCATTTCAAATTCATGCTCAAACAGGGCTCCAATGGCTGAAAAGCAGCCAAAATCAGAACCAAGCCGCTGCCATTTTTGCGGCTGCGTCGAGAAATTACAGTGATTTCTTTCTCGGGGCGACGAAGACGCAGCCGATGAAACAGATTGGAAGAAAACAGGGGAATCTCAAAACAGAGTCGTCGGCGACGGCAGTCGGAAAGTTGTTTAGAGGTGTCCGACAGCGGCACTGGGGGAAATGGGTGGCGGAGATTCGGCTGCCAAGGAATCGGACGAGGGTATGGCTTGGGACCTTCGACACAGCCGTCGAAGCCGCCGTCGCCTACGACACTGCCGCCTACATGCTAAGGGGGGAATTTGCACATTTGAATTTTCCCGATCAGAAGCACCGCCTGAAATCCAACTCTCTCAACCGGACCACGGCGGCGCTTCTGGAGGCCAAGTTGCAGGCGATCACACAAGGGAATTCCGGTAAGAAAAAAACCACCGCTGCCACCATATCGACCATTGATTCTTCTTCTATTTCCGAGAAGGGATTGTTGGAAGGAGATTCAAAGGTGTTGAATTTGAGCAAGAATCCGGCGAGGTTTTCGTCGGAAAACATGGCGGGGAGTGGCGGCGGAAACGGTGGGGGATCTGAAACAGGGGAATTGAAGAGAAATGTAGAAGGAAATTTGGAAATTGAACAACATTTTCAACTCAGCAGAATGCCATCTTTGGATATGGACATGATTTGGGATGCTTTGTCAGTTTCTGATTCATAAATCTCTCTTTCTTTTGGTTTCTTTTTGTTATTTCTTTCATTGGCTCTTCTTTGCTATAGAGATTAATGCAATATTTTTCTTTTCTTTTTTTTTTTTTTTCCTTCCTTTTTTTTTTTTTTTCCTTCCTTTTTCTTTTTAAATAACAATTTTAGATGTGTATAATAAACAAACAATGAGAAGAGAAGGAAAAAAAAAAGGCTAGATAGTTATTTTTTTTCCTTCCTTTTTCTTTTTAAATAACAATTTTAGATGTGTATAATAAACAAACAATGAGAAGAGAAGGAAAAAAAAAAGGCTAGATAGTTATTTTTTTTCCTTCCTTTTTCTTTTTAAATAACAATTTTAGATGTGTATAATAAACAAACAATGAGAAGAGAAGGAAAAAAAAAAGGCTAGATAGTTATTTTTTTTCCTTCCTTTTTCTTTTTAAATAACAATTTTAGATGTGTATAATAAACAAACAATGAGAAGAGAAGGAAAAAAAAAAGGCTAGATAGTTATTTTTTTTCCTTCCTTTTTCTTTTTAAATAACAATTTTAGATGTGTATAATAAACAAACAATGAGAAGAGAAGGAAAAAAAAAAGGCTAGATAGTTATTTTTTTTCCTTCCTTTTTCTTTTTAAATAACAATTTTAGATGTGTATAATAAACAAACAATGAGAAGAGAAGGAAAAAAAAAAGGCTAGATAGTTATTTTTTTTCCTTCCTTTTTCTTTTTAAATAACAATTTTAGATGTGTATAATAAACAAACAATGAGAAGAGAAGGAAAAAAAAAAGGCTAGATAGTTATTTTTTTTCCTTCCTTTTTCTTTTTAAATAACAATTTTAGATGTGTATAATAAACAAACAATGAGAAGAGAAGGAAAAAAAAAAGGCTAGATAGTTATTTTTTTTCCTTCCTTTTTCTTTTTATCTCACCATTTTAGTTTTCATTTTTCTTAAATTAACATTAGAATTTTTAGCACAATCAAAAAAAAAAAAAAATTCTTAATTTTCTTTCGTGAATTACATAATGATAAAAATATTAAGAACAATTACAAATATAACAATTAGGTCTAAAATATTTGCCTATATAACATAATTTTTTTTAAACTCTCAGAGTCTATTATTGATAGATTTTGCTAGATTGCAATGTTTTTAAAATGTTGCTATACACTTAGGCCATGTTTATGTCGGGTGAATGAAAAATGGTGTAATCTAGGATGATTTCAATTGGACCATCAATTGGAATGACTTGAAAGGTAAAATAATTTTATTGTATTTGTTGGTGTTTACTCATCAATTTTTACAAAAGCAGTGTCACTCTCATTGAGGCGGTTTATTTCACATCATTAATTGAAATGTAAAATTAAAAAAACTAAACTACTCCTCATTAAATGTTTTTCGATCAATGATACGTCCATTAACGAGCATTTCAAAAAATCTGTTGACTGTTTAAGACTATTCCTCTTCACTTCATCGAGCTTCACTCTGCACTTCCATTTTTGTAAGTTGAACATTTTCTGCCATTAAACTTGTTTTTTTTACTTTGTTTTATATTGCAGTTGTCTTCAATTACCTGTTCAAACAACCACATTTTAGTTCAAACAACCTTTAGAATATACAACAGAGTGACTAAAAATATAAGGAACTAGTAATAACACATGCATGCTGTAACGACCCGACTAATACATCCTAATCAGACCATTACTCAATGCATGCAAATTTCAAGAAAAGACACGACGCTGAGTAATAAGAAAGAAACAATGCTACTTACGAAAATTTCTGTTTTATTTAACCCAAGAAAAACAATGAATAACCATATAGAAAGAATTTTTGGTTCGGGATACCCCTAGTAAAATCAACAAAAATTCCGTGAACAGAAAAAAAAAAAAAATACAAAATAGCAGACAAGCCTCAAAACAAAATTTGACAAAAGCTTATAAAAAAAAAAACAGTGCTAGGCGGAAGCTGCTACGGGTCCCGTGAAGCCGTCAAGGATTCCTCTTGTCATTCGCCAGCACGTTCTTTCCCTTACTTGAAAAAAAAATATAAGATGAAAGGGTGAGCAATTATATTACTCAGTAAGTGACCCCACTACCGGAGCCGGGCTAGGCACCCAAGTCCTTTAAGTGCATTAGTCATACGACAGGCATATCAACATACTTCAATAAGAAACTGGTGATACTGGCACCCAAGTCCTTTAAGTGCATTAGTCTTAAGACAGGCATATCTAACATACTTTTATAGGGAACTGGTTATACTCTCCCTACAGTTGGATTTGGATGTCCACAAACCTCTGGAGCCCCGAAGGAACTCTTACCTCTGGTGATCCTAAAGGATCACAAACCTCTGGTGATCCCGAGGGACCACAACCTCTAGTGAACTCGAAGGAACACATCCTCTGGTGACCCCGAAGGACCACAACCTCTGGTGAACCCGAAGGAACACAACCTCTGGTGGAACCCGAAGGAACACAACCTCTGGTGAACATCCAACCGACGTAGGGGAGTTACCACTACCCAGTACTCATGACCAATTTAAATTCTCACTCCTTTCCTTCCAAAGATTTATACACTAACAGCGCTGTTTACAAACATCTCATAATATAAGCATAAGCATTTCACATACATCCTTTAAAACATGAGAATCTCATACAAGCATGCTATATCACATGGGCTTAGGAATTTTACTCATCACAGCAACTCAACATATGGCAATTTCACACACATCCTTTAAACATGGGTAATTCATACAAGCATGTTATCTCAATAGGGCGTAGGAGTTTTACTCATCATGGCAACTAAACATAAGGCGGGAAGGTGGTTCAAGTAGTAAAGTCACTTACCTGAGCAATTATATTAACTTATCCACACGGCAGTCTGTTGGACAGTTCTTGGTCCACCAAGTGTGGCTTAACTCGCAGTTGCTCCAATCCTTTTTTTTACCCAACACAATTCCCGGCCACTCGAACGTTACAGGTTTGGTGTCGAGTAATCAAGCGAGTGTTTGATTGAAACGGCAGCGGATGAGCACCGGCGGTGGAAGTGAGAGAAAACCGGTTGCGGAAGAGAGAGAAACCGGCGTCGGCGGCGGCTGCCGAAGAGAGAGAGCGAGCTATCCGCGGCGGTGCTGAAGAGAGAGAGATCGGCGCTGAAGAGAGAGAGAGATCGGCGCTGAAAAGAGAGAGAGAGACCGAAACTGGTCGCGGTGGCACTACAGCCGCGAGGAAGCAGGGGAAGATCGACGGCGCGGTTGGCGGCGACGAGAAGGAGAGACAATCGAGCCGGCGGCGGCGGTCCAGTTAAGAGGAAGAAGAAGAAGAAGAAGAAGAAGAGAGGGAAGCCGGCGCTGGAGAAGAACCGGGGGGGGGGGCGCGCGAGAGAGCGAGAAAATCCTTTTTCTTTTTCTTTTTTTTTATTTTGGCACGCAAATCGAGGCCTATTTATAAAAACCCTAATTCACTATTCCTTCCTATTTTTCCCCTTTTCTTTTCCAACCAAACAAAATAAAATCAAATAAAATCTTCTACAACCAAGATTTACTTCAATTATCCAATCCCACCAAAATTAATCACCTTATTTTACTTGCCCCAAGATAAAATTATCCTTTTTCTAAATTCCAAATTTTTCCTTAGCTCAAATTTCGAAATTTTCCATCTTAGCTTAAATAAAGGCATGAATACATAAAGATAACTATATATATATTTTTTTTCACACATAATAACTTAAACTTATTTACTAGGAGGATTTACCCCAACGATTTGGGGTTGTTACACATGCAACGAACAGGGTGACTCAAAACGAATTTGTGTCAGCTTATTGATATCGACTGATATAAACGGCAGGTCAGTAAACATGTAGAAAGTTAGAATTTGCAAAATTTATAAAACATTTATCGATCAACATATCAATTAACCGTTATCAACTCTATAATTGGAATTGGTACATCGATTGGTATAGAAGCGAATGTATTTTTAAATATTTACTAATCAATGCATCCATAAAGTTATATGTTATGATATCTGAGGGTAAAAGATGAAAATTTAGCATAAAATATGATCTCACTGCATATGCAAACTCACTGAGCACTTTCCAAACCTCAATCATTTTACAAAATTTGATTATAGATGATACGATGAACCCCACATCTAATTGCGATTACAGAGGGACGTGTAAATAACATCAAAAGCGATCAGATGGACCCACTAGCCAAAATAGCAATTGATTGATACCCATTCACCCGACGTAAACGTGACCTTAGTTATTATCCCTAAAAGTGATACTCATTATAATTACCCAATATGTTATTAACCAAAACATTTATTACATTTTAAAACAACAAAATATGATTCTTAGAAAGTTAGATTGAGTAATGAAAGTTTAAATGCACTTATAATTAAATAGATGAAAAGAGCATGAAAAGCTAAAATATACGACTTGTTTACCTTTAATTTTGTTATAAAATTTTAAAGGATGTTTGATGTAGTTTAAAAGAGTTTAAAATATTCAGTTACGTAATTCCTCAATTTCCTTTTTCATTATATATATATATAAAAACTCATTTTCCACATCCATTTTTATAATCAGCAACTATTTCTTTAATTTTTTTCCTTTCACTATTAGTTGAATGTTTGAGTTTCAAATATGGAATTCACGAGATGGAAACATAATAGTTTTGATTTATCAAATTAACAAAGTTGTATAAGAATAATTCTACTCTCAAAAGAATGGTATGATGCAAATCTTTTATCTTTCTCACTTTAGGTTATTTTATATCACATCATTATTTTTATATTTTAGATGTTTAGTTAGATGTTGACTTTGCTAATTTGATATTGATGTCTTAATTTTATTCAAATGTATATAGTCGAGTTCTCCTTTAATTGAATTTTAATTTTTATGATAATAATAATAATAACAAATATATTATTAGGACTTTCTACACTAATAGCCTATAAAATAAGCTCAACTAATTAAATGTCCTAAATCCACTGGTTATTTCGTGAATAGCTTATTTCATAAAAATTAGGTTTGAAAGTCCATAATACCCCTCTTGTTATTGTGACAATTTTTTTTTTTGAAAAAAGAAATATACTAAAAAGACAACCATGGAAAAAATAGATGTGCCTTAAAGTGATTTTTTTTCCAAACCTGTTTATTTTCAAATAACACACAAATGGAAGTTTTCTCCATTTGAAAAATTCCATTAATATAATTAATTGGTAAGATTCCTTGAATTTAGGAATCAAATTCACTAATTTTATAGATTTTGTAGTCATTTTTATCCTTCTTCATGCTATTGTAATATTCTTCATATTTTTCTCCATTTTTAAACCAAACTCAAACGAATTACAAGCACATTATTTTTTACATTCTTCACATTTTTATGCCAATTTGTTTTTTCATTTTGTTTCTCACATTTTGGCTATCTATTTTTGCTTTTTTCCCATTGCATTTTACAGTTTGTGGAGATTCTTTGATCGTAATGTTTCATTTCCTATTATCAAATCATGGTATTCCCTTTTTTAGTTCATCTTTTCAAATTGAGATCTCAATTATATGTATGCATTATACCATGATCTATTTTTTTTAGGTGTGTTTACAAATATACTTAAAAAAAAAAAAAAACATCACATATATTGTTTGATATATAAGACGATATATTGTACAAATTGTCATGTTCATACACTTATCAAATATACCTTAATTTATTTTTAAAAATATTCAAATATATATCAAATATATTGTGTTTTATGGATCAAATATACCTTGTTTTCTTCTACGTTTATGAGGGGAACAATTTTCGAATTTTTGGAGAAAATTTCTTTATATATTTTGAGAAGAAGATTGCTTTGGACATTCAAATTACTTGTAGTGAAGTAATGTAGAATTAAAAAAGAAAAACATGCCAAATGTAGTATATAATATATTATCCAACATCAATTAAAATATACATTGTAATTGTTGAATGAGAAATTTCGGACCAATCACAAATTGCCACGTCATTTACCAAATTGGTGACTAAATTACAAATAATTGAATTTGGGGACTACATGTGTCCCAAATTGAAATTGAAGACATAAATTAGCAAAGTGCGATGATGTCATGTGCTTTCGTCTTGATTGTTGGATTAAATTAGTTATTTATTTTGGTTCAATTAAATATTAAAGTTTGGGCCAAAGTCAAATTGAGCCCAAAAAATAGGCTTAATTTGGCCTAAATTCGATAAGTTGTGCCCAAGGGCTAGGTTCATGGACCAACCAGACCTCTATAAATAGAGGAGTTCTCTTCATTTGAAGGGGGAGAAAATTTACGCTCAGGGAGCTTAGAGAGAATCCTCCTTAAGACTCTCTAATTCCTAAAGCTGAACACGCTTTGAAGATACAAATCTCCTATTCAAACACTTCTCCAAGACTTCGACTTCAAGAATATCACATGTTCTACTTCCTCAAATCCAGTGTATGCATTCAAAGATTGAATCACATCCGCATTAAACCTACATCAACCAAATTCAACTCCACGAAACAAGTTTCTTGAAACCTTGTGCAAACAGTAATATTAAATATATGTTAATTAATTGACTGAATATCAAGTAAAATATACATTGTAATATATTAAATATACGTTAATAAATGAGATCCTGTCCATAAATGGCTAGAGAACTTAACGTAATTAGTATATTACATTCCTTATTTTTAGGGATATATGCCATATTAGTTAATAAATAAAATAAGAAATCATTAAATGATAACCCTCAATTAATTATGATATATAGTGTAACTAATGATTGATCAAAAAATAAAGTACATACTAAATATAAAATTGAACCGCATAAAGACTTAACCTAAAATATTCCTAAATTGAAAGGATAAATATCATATAAGTGAAAGAATAAAATAATACTTATTAAATAATATTCCAACATTACTTATAATATATAGTATTGACCTGTTAATTAAAAATGTTTGATATTTAATTGAATTTTTTATGATTATTTATGATATATTAAATTGTAAAAGAAAATTGAAACTTTAATAAGAGAGAGAATCAACATTAAATTTAAATTTGTCCAAAATTAAGCCAAAATATAGATATGAAATATTTTACAATTTTAAGATATTTGTGAAATAACGGTTGTGAACTGGGTTAAATTTCTAAAAGTTTCATAATAATAATAATAATAATAATAATAATAATAATAATGATATTATATATCATAGTTATATACCTTTTCAACATATTAATTCTATGAAACTAAATAAATAAATTTTCCATTATGTATTTCAAACCTTACTTATTATTTTATAAATATTTAATAAATATTTTTTAAATCTAAACAATCATATTATTTAATACGTATTCAAATTTCTAAAAAAATATAAACTTAATTTTAATATATGGTCAAATGAATTTGAAATACCATATGCAATACTAAAAGAGTAGTAAAATAAAAAGGAAAGGAATGAAAAGACTACAGGAGAAACACAAAAGAAATCTAATTAAATGACCTTTCTTCAAGTCTACAAAAGTGGTTAAAAAGAAAAAAAAAAATTGACGAGAGAAAGAGAAATGAGTGTATGTTTGAAATGACTTTTTAATTATTTAAACAAGTGTTTTTAAAGAAAGAAAAAGATCGAAATTATTTAGAAAGAAATTTTAAACAAGTTATATATGTGCTTAGTTTAAAACAATAAGATCAATTAATTGTCGTTGAATTGAATGGACAAGTTATAACTAGAGTAGATTCAATCAATTATACCAAACTATAAATAATTACGCAAACTAAAATCATTATACAATCAAATACAATGTTGGGCTTGGCAAAAATATTTAAATGAAAAAAATTATTGAAAATATTTACAACTAATAGCAAAATATACAGTCTATTTGCGATAGACCGTGATATATCGTAATAGACTACTATCTGTGTCTATCATGCCATAGATAATAGTCTATCACGATCTATCGTAGTCTATCGCAAATAGACAGTGAAACTTTGCTATATTCTTAAATATTTTGGTTCATTTTGCTATATTTAAAAAGAGCCCAAAATAATACAAAACATTCATCCCATATCAAAACCTAACTTTTTAAGGCCTATTTGATAACGTTCCTATTTCTAATTTTTTTAAAAGTAGACTTGTTTGATTATTGTTCTCGTTTTTTTTTTTTTTCTAAATTTCAAGAAACATTTCTAAAAAATGGGCAAAATTTAAGAAACAATAAAAAGTAGTTTTTCCTATTCCTATTTTCTATTTCTGTTTTACCGTTTCCACAAGTAATCATTTTTAGCTTTTGGTGTATTGATATTAGGCGCCCATGGTATCACAATTTTTTTTGGCAATTTCAATTTCAGTTTTTATTTTTATTTTTTTGAAGAATCTATTTTTTATTTACATTTCTTTATTTTTATTTTTTCTTTATTAATTTTGTTATTTACAAAAATGATTCTCATATTTATATTTATATTTTATTTTATTTTATTTTTTAATATGTATATTAATTTTTTTATATTTCAAATTTCAACTCCCAAGATGACACTTCTATTTTATTACTTTTTTTTCTTTTATATTTCTTTCCATCTTTTATATTTTATTTATTATTTTGCTATTTACAAAAATAATTTTGCTATATTTATATTTTATTTTAATTTTGAATTTTAAAATTCTCCAATATTTAGATTTATATAATATTTTAATTTTCAATATGTATATTATTATTATTTTTGTTATATATTTCAACTTTTGAGTATTAAATTTTGCAATATGCGTGTTTATATAATATTTTAGTTCTAATATTTTTAGTATATTTGAAATCGAGGAGATTTTTACAATATATAAATTTTTCTGACTAAGACATTCATTTAACTTAACTTTAATATTTTACAACTATGATATTTACATAATTATATAATTAAGTTGGATTTGACTCGACATAATTTAAGACAAAGGGCTCAAGTTAGAAATGACAGTGTCGATCAAATTTGGGCAACATATGAAGGATATGATACAATCTTGTTATTATATTTAGTTGTGATTGAGACTTACATCTATTAGATGACATAAACTTTTGTTAATATTTTTCTCGATGTTTAATGTATGAGATATCTTCTTTTTTATATTATATTGTTATAAAAAAAAAAGAACAAAAAAAAAGAACAAAAAAAAAGAACAAAAAAAAAGAACAAAAAAAAAGAACAAAAAAAAAGAACAAAAAAAAAGAACAAAAAAAAAGAACAAAAAAAAAGAACAAAAAAAAAGAACAAAAAAAAAGAACAAAAAAAAAGAACAAAAAAAAAGAACAAAAAAAAAGAACAAAAAAAAAGAACAAAAAAAAAGAACAAAAAAAAAAAAAAACAAGAAACAAGAAATAGTTATCAAACAAATTTATGTTTCTGTTTCTTTTTTTCAAGAAACAGGAAACAATAATAGTTATCAAATTTAGCCCTATTTCTTGTTCTAAAAAAAGAAGAAACATGAAACAAAAAATAGGAAATATAAAACATGAACGTTATCAAACGGACCCTTAAAAGCCCTAAAATCAATTGAATGATCATTCATTACATACTATTTAGTGCATATAATATAACTATTTACAATAGAATAGTGTTTGTTTAGTGATGAGATCAATTTGGCATTGCATATATTTTGGTTCATTCTCTTGCAATCTTATTGTAATTGAGCCAATTATTGAGGTACATTGTTGAAGCTTCACTAATGGAGTCTTGAGGGAAAAATCGATATATTCCACTTAAACCTAAATTTTAAACTAATAACTAAGTCGTTTAAAACTCCAAAATAAAATTATGAAAATAAACTTATTAAATTAGTGTAGGGGCAATTGCACTACCCACATAAAAATATCGAAAAAATTAAAGTTGTGATTCCAAATTTTCAAGTTTGCAAAAATTGCAAACAAAACAAGCCCGTTTGAAAAAGTCCAAAAAGTATTCTCTAAGCGGTTAAAATATGTGATTCACTCACTATACTTAATTGATATCCAATATACCATGGATATACTTGAAAATTAATATTTGATATATTGTTGATATACTCGAAAAATAATTGATATACTGATATACAACTAATTTGGTACAAATTTGACATATTGGTTATACATTTGATACACCATTAAAACTGGATTTAAAAACAGAATGATCTGTCAAAACTTAAATCAGAGAAAAAAATTACCAAATCCAAAAAAGGAACATTAAAACAAAACACAAAGATCTCATATAATCAAACAAAAAAAGGAATAAAAAATTCAAAAGGAATTGAACAAAAATGAAATACAACATGTGACCATAATGAAAAATTGGCTTGCAAATAAAATCGATATATGATATATACTATTGATATACTTCGAACTTGATTGATATCTGATGTGCATATCGTTGATATCTCATATATTACTTATATACTTAAAATATAATAATGGAGGTGTAAAATGTTAGCATAATTACTTTGAATCAATATTGAATAAATTGACCCTAGGATCATTCATGCCAAATTGTCAAGAATAAATAACATACCGGACTCCATTGAGAAATTGATGATAACATACCGGACTCCATTGAGAAATTGATGATAGCTTCAAGATGACTATTGTTTAAGAAAAACTAAGTGCTTATTGTTTTGGTGTGTTGGGAACCATAGCCTAAGGTCTCTTTATATACTAGTTTAATTAGGGTTCCCAAATCTAGGAATAGGCTTCTACCCATTAAGTCCATACTCAATTGGGAATCTAGGGCCTTTAATTAAATAGATCACATGATAGAGCCCAATCTAATAAAATAACCCAATGTGATAAAATACTAATCCACATACATAACCCATATTTTAATTATATGTATTCTAATTTAAAATATGTCTAACATAAAATACAATTAATATACTCATGGATGTATGATACATTACTCAAATACTTGAAAGTTGTTTTTGATATTTGATATGTTATTGACATACTTGAAATTTGTTTGATATCTGATATACTGATTGGGATTTTTGTACGGATAACCCCTTTTTAGGAGTCTAAATGAAAAATGGCTCAAGGTTTAAAAATGAATGAAAATGGTCTTTTGCTGACGTCACATACATGTGAAAATACCTATTTAACCTCAAAACGCGCACAAGGAGCTTCTTCATGCTCTAGTTTCTCGCTCTCGATTCTCGTTCATTCCTCCAATTCCTCATTAGATACAACTACAATTTTTTTCTTCAATTTTTTTCTTTGTTTCGATTCTTGCTTTAGCTTCTTGATTCTTGCTCTCGCTTCTCAGTTATCGCTCGCGCTTCTCGTTTCTCGCTCCTTCCTCTAGTTCTTCATTGGACATAACTATCATTTTTTTCCTTTGTTTGGATTTTTCCTTTCGCTTCTCGCTCTTGATTCTTTTTCTCACTTTTTGCTCTTGTTGGCTTTTTGGCCCTTAATATCTAATTAATTAATTTTAATTAATTAATTAATCATTATTTTGATGATAATAAACCTGAATTAATTTATTAACAATTTGAGTATTTTGAAGTGTCCATTGTATGAAGCTCAGAATAATGAATCCAATGCATTTTGAATCACTCAAATCGAAGTTCAAACGAAGAAGATATGATTGAAACAAGCTTAACGAAAAAATCCCAAGCTGTTGACGTGGTAGATTTTTTTCATCAAAGTGGACCAATTGAAAGGTGCCACTTGAAAAAATGGAAAAGTGACACTTGGTGGGTTTTTGATGTTTGGTGGTGTTAAAAAAAAATGAATTAAAAAAAACAATATTATTATATATGTTTGTGTCCAATGGCTAGTTGCTTTTAAAAATAATAAATTTAATACTATTTAATGTTTGTGACGAACGGCTAGTTGACCTTAAATCTCCACCATTCAATTTTATTTTTAAAGATCTAAAGGTCCAAATTGAATTTGGTTTTCACCTACTCTCATCTCTTTTTAAACACTTCATCTTCTCAAAATTTTAACAACTTTTATTATTTTCAATCATCCATAATTCACCATTGTTGCTCTCTACAATCTTCATTTTTCTTCTTTTCATCTTATTCTTGAGAGAGATATATTGTATTGTGAGGATTTATTTGTGAAGTGCTTAAACTTGTAAATTCACTCTATTTAGAGAGTTTGTCAAGTGTGCTTTTTATTTTTCCAAATTTTTGTACGGGTTGGCTCTTGATCTGGGAAAAAGAGTTGTTGTAACGGTTTGATCCTCAACCGTAGAACGGATCAAATTCGTTCTTGCGCTCGAAAAAAGAACGTTGTAGTGGTTTGACTCTCATCCATGGAAAGAATCAAAGACTTCTAGTGAAGTATCCAAGAACAGCTTAGGAAGTGGATGTAGGCCGGTTGTGCCAAACCAATATAAAATCACGGTGTCATTTTCTCTATCCCTCTTCTAATTTAATTTATTTTTGAAATTCATTTTTTGTTACTATATTTTATTGCATGAAATTAATTGCAATTTTTAATTCTTGAGATCAATTGCTCATATTTGTATATTTTGATTGGTCGTTATTAAATTTCTATATTCATTACCAATCTTTTTATAAGACTTAAATAGGGTGCTTTAAAGTGTAATTGTTAATATCCTATTTAATTCAAAGTGAATTTATTTGCATAAAATTATTGTTTAAACTACTTTTTTGCAAAAAAGTTTGTTAGTTTGTTTAATTGGACCCACATTAGTAAAAAGTTTTAATTAGTTTCAATAAATCCTATTCACTCCCTTTAGGATTGCTATACCAATCCTACAGCTCCTTCCTCTATTTCCTCATCAGACACATCTGCAGTTTTTTCATTTTATTCATTTGTGAAAAAACTGCAGAACAAACAAGGCAGAGAAAGCCTACAGAACGAATAAGAAAAAAAACACAGAATAAAAAAGGAAGAAGAAGAGAAGAAAAGCATAGAAAAAATTGAAGAAGAAGAAGATGAAGAAGGCAACAATGCACAACCAACAAGAAGTGACAGAAGAAGTAGAAGTGGAAGAAGAAGAATGCAAAAATGAAGAAGAAGAAGACAAACGCATAAAAAACGCTGATTTTTTTTTTTTTCCAGATCAAGCAACTGCAAAACAAAGAAGAAGGAAAAAATGCACTTGATGTCAAAATGGTAATTTTTCATGGTGTTGACATAAGTAAAAGGCGGAAATTCATTTGTTTTAAAATTTGGAGTTAATTATTATTTGGGCCCCAATAAAGGGGTCCTTTATGCAATTCTTCCATTGTGATTATATACTTGAAATACAATTATGGGTCTTTGATTCATGTCAAAAATACATATTTTTAGGCCTTATTTTAGTAGTGTTTCTTGGGGAATACGGTCCATTGCATGTTAAAATTCCCCACAATATGTATTAAATAGATTAAATAGTGAAGAGTATGGTCTTTTGGATGTTTAAAGTGTATTTTTGACATATTGAACATGTTTTAGAGGCTTTTACATTGATTTTTTTTGGCATTTTGCAAAAATCGCTATTGATGCGCTCACATCGCCAAAATAGGATGTGCTCGCATCAAAACCCTAGTTCTAGAAACGTTGAACTAGTCGGTCACAATTGCGATTTACTCAGTCTTTAGTCGTTCTTCAGCATCGATTCGACTAGGAAGCCTCTAGAACGTGGATTTCAGTCGTACCTAACCTCTCTTGAAGCCTATAAAAAGGATTGGAGCCTTTCTTTCAAGCATTAAGCTTATTCCACTCGAAATCAATCCACTCCAAGAAGATTTTCCACTCAACTTGCCAGCCTTACTCCAAAAACGGGAGTTTCTCTAGAGTTCTTAGGTTTTAGGGCTTCCATACCCCGTGAGAGCATGTATAGAGCGAAATGATTGGTCCTTGAGAGAGGAAAGTCCTTTCCTAGAGTTTATTAGAGAGTGAGGAAGTCATTTGAGGAGTGTTATTGTATCTTTCTTTGCTACTCGTGCACATTCATCTTGTACTTGTGATTTTGAAATTAATGGAATTGATTCATTTATTCTTTATCATGAACTAAATCCATAGAGGGGTTCAATTATGTAAATGCTCTAGGTATACATGGCTTGAGCAATTGCCAATGTGTCATGTCTAACATCACTTACAATTTTTCCTTGTTGATTGTATGGAAAGCTTTGTTAATTTGAATTGGCCACTTAATTTAGCAATATAGTTGAGTCCTAATATTGATAAGGTTTGGGTGTAAGCATATTTCGAAAGGAAATATATTCAGAATGAGAAACTGTCATCCCATTCAATCGAATTGGGATGCCCCGGATCTGACATGAAAGCCTAGAAGTAGGATCACTATGCAACCTTAGAGATAAGAGACACCATAGGGTATAGAATATGCATGAAATTAATCTAAGGCCTAGCTAACCATAGAGATTTAGGCTCAGCTCCTTAGATTCCTAAAAGATCTTGACACAAGACTGAATAGGAGAAGACTGCCCATGTGTAAGGTAATGCGCGGGCATAATACGACCGCTTCACTCAAGTTTTAATGAACTAAGGCAAAAATAGTTGAAACCCTACTTCAATCATTGATTGTCTTTATCCTTTTAAGCTTTCTTCACACCAGCTCACAACAATTTCACTTTAGTTACATTAGGTCACTTGATTGCATTGCTTTAAAACAAACTCAATTAGATAGCTAGTATCGTAAGATTCGACCATTGGAATACTCCAAGGTTATTACTTCACTGATAGTGTATGTTTGCACTAAGACCACTTTAATCTATAAAATTATCCCTCGTACACTTTTGTTCGATCAAGTTTTTGGTGCTGTTGTCAGGGACTAGATTAAATCTTTTAGTTTGTTTGAAGCATTGTCGATCAATGCAACCACATTAGCTCTATCTTAAGGAAAAATACTAACTTGCTTTTTTTGTGTTTGTTTTGCAAAAAGAGTGCTAGTGCATGAGAAGAAGGTCTTACCTTTTTTAACCAGATCCTAAGATAGAAAGAACCTTTTGTAAGAGTTGAGCACACAAGTTGATTTAGAGGAAGCTACGTTTGTGCAACAAATTCTAATGAATATGCTTGAAAACGATCCTCCTATTCTTCCTAGGAATAATGTCCAAAAAAATGAAGATCAACAACCATAACCTCAAGCTCAACCTGCTGTGCAACCTCAAAATCCCATTTACGTTGCTAAAGATAGGGATAGGACCATTAAAGACTATGCAACACCCATGTTCCAAACTCTTGACACAGGGATTCTTAAGCCCCAAATCGAAGCAACAACATTTGAAATGAAACATTTGATGTTTCAATTGTTGAATTCTTTTGGATAGTTCGTTAGACTACCCTATGAAGACCCTCATAAACATCTAAAACTTTTTATGAGAATTTTTCATTCTTTCAAAACAAATGGCGTTTCTAAGGAAGCCCTTAAATTGAAATTGTTTCCTTATTCTTTGTAGGGCGATGTTGAAGCATGACTTGATTTGCTCCCTCCAAATTCAATCACTACATGGGACAACCTTGTAGAGAAGTTCTTGGAAAAATATTTTCCCCCAAATAGGAATGCTAAATTTAGAGGGGAGATTATAGCTTTCACGCAAGCACCCATAGAATCAGTAGACAAAACATGGTTACGTTTCAAAAAGTTAGTGAGGAAGTGTACACACATGGACTCTTAGTAAGCATCATTATAGAACAAATTTACAATGGTCTTAACCAAGCTTAAAAAACGTTGGTTATGCTTCTGCAGGAGGATCATTATTGAAGAAATTTGTAAACGAAGCAGAAGAAATTATGGATACAATAGCCAATAACGACCAGAACTAGGGTGATCAGAGACACCAAAGTTTAAGACAACAGCAGCAGCAGCAACAGAAGTTCAAAAAGGTGCCACATTAGCGGCTATAAACCAACAACTAACAACCATTCAGAGCATTTTGCACAATTTCATGCTAGGACCTCAATCATTGGTTGCTATGCAAGCAGAACCTATGACACTAATGGATTGTGTACTACAAATCAATTAACTAATAACTGTTTGTATAATCCCCCAGTTTGTTTGTTATATAGGCTACTAAAAGGCATAGAAGCATTGAAATCCCTACTAAAAGACCTATAATCCAGGTTGGAGAGCACATATGAACTTCACATGGGCAAACAATAGTGGTAGCACATCTTGGCAAAATGTTGAACCAACACCACTGGCACTGCGGATATTTCCAAAGACGTAACCACCAGTACCACCATCGGCCCAAAATTTGAGTATGGAAGCTTTACTGAAAGAATATATGACACGGAATGACGCCACATTGAAAAATCTTGAGGTTTAGGTAGGACAACTAGCAAAGGAGATCAATAATAGACCCGCAAGAACTTTACCAAGCTCAACATAGAATCCACAAAGAAGTGGGAAAGGGCAGTGCCAAGCAATTACACTTAAAAATGGATTAGAATATGACGACCCTAGCATGCTAGTTGAGCAAGAACAGTAGAGAGTTGAGAAATTCAACTCAAATAAGGAGTCAACATCCACTAGTCAGTAGACAGTTGTGGTAGAAAAAGACACGCATAAAGAAAAAGAAAAAGAAAAAGAAAAAGCACCAGAAAATCCAAAAGAAAAAGAAGCAGTTCCACTTTATCGACTGCCAATCCCATTTCCGCAGAGGTTTAAGAAGGCCAGTCAGGATGCATAGTTAAAAAAGTTTCTTAACTTGCTAAAACAGCTCCACATAAATATTCCGTTAGTTGAATCTCTTGAGGAGATGAGAACTATGTCAAATTCTTAAAAGACATCCTGCCCAAAAAGAGAAAGTTTCCGGAGTTCGAAACAATTGCACTAACCGAGTGTTGTAGTGCATTGGTTAGTAATAAAATTCTTCCAAAACTCAAAGATCCAAGAAGTTTTACGATACCATATTCTATTGGATGAAAGAGTTTGGGGAGAGCTCTCTGCGATTTAAGAGCTAGTATTAATTTGGCGACTTACTCAATATTTGGAAAACTGGAAATTGGAGAAGTAAAGCTAACTACGGTCACATGGAAGAATGTTCATTTCTTGAAATCATTGATGAATTTCTCAATGTGCAGAAATTGTTGGAATAGATCGGTAGAGTTGATGATTCTGAAGAAGATGATGATGTCGAGGAAGAACAACTTGCTGCGGCAACAATAGCAACAACATTTGAAGAAGTGCCAAAGACATTAAAATCGTCAATCGATGAACCGTCCGAATTGGAACTGAAACCATTTTCAGCCCATTTTAAATATGCATATTTCAAGTCTACCTAGAAAATTTGGAGCAAGTATCGGAGCGATGTGAATAAACAAATCTAGTACTTAATTAGGAGAAATGTCACTCTATGGTGATAGAAGGTATCGTACTGGGGCATTGAAGGAATCAAATTCCTTTAGCGGTAACAACTGATCACTTTGTCCCAATTTTGTTAAAGAATTTTTTTTTTTCCAGAACACAGAGGTAATTATGAGATTTAATCATACCTTTAAGATATAGAAGAAAAAAAATATTTACCTTTGTTGAACTCTTTTATTTTCTTCACCCAAAAGTGATGAAATTTAACGCATGTACAAAATTGAAACACCACCACTTTATCTTCTCTGATAGTCTCTTGGAACAAGGTGGTTTGTGGGAACCTTGTCAAAGAGAAGAGAATAGAATTTTCGAGAGTAAAAAAGAACAGGTTCAAGAGAGTAGAGAGAGTTTGAAGGCCTTTTGGTTCTTTCTTTTAATGTAAAAACCAACAATTTGGATTGCAGACATTCTGCAAAATATAAAGGTAGAGAGGGAGGGAAACTACCCTCTCTCCACTCCCCCAATAATATATTAAATAAAGTGATATAATTTATTAATTAATTAATTTACTAAATATCATATGTTTAATTTAATGTATATATGAATTAAAATCTAATATACATATTCTCTCTTAACCAATAGTTTTAATATGAAGCCAATTCACATTAACTTAGTATGAATCCAATTCATATTAATTTAATATTTAAAATTTATTAAAATATTAATACTCATTATCTCATACATTATTTTAATCTTATCATATACAATTAATTCCCTTCATCAATTTGAATATTCAAACTCTTTCAACGCTTAGTTTTCTTTTTTAACCTATTGTGAGCTACTAGCGGAACCTAATGGACCTATAGTTATAAGCTCAAATGATCCGATATTAATTAATTATGTTATTTAATTATATTAAGCAATTTTCATTAACTATGGGGCATACCACTAAAGAACCATAGCTGCACTCTTATGAATTGCGGTATATTTATATGTCCATTGACTAACCATATTTTGTAATTAGTCAATTCTTCACAAGTTGTTCGCCATTACAGTTTGGTCAAATTACTGTTTTATCCTTGTGATTACCTCTTGCACCTTAAGCATCACAGATTTTCTAATGAGCAATTATATTTATAGTCCAACCATAAACAAAATCCCTCCTGAACCAGAGGGTAAGGCCTCATTATTCAAGTCCCGAAGTTAGCACTTAAAGAACAATCTATCTACTTTTGCTAAAGTCAGGAAGGAGTGAATTTCATTTTGTGAAATTATGTTCCTAGCTTTTCACTCGGTGTCATTCCCAAAATGAGACATATTGAATCGACAACTAAGATGACTCTCACCCATTATGATGTATTATTTAATTCATGTCTATGCCAATTAAAGGATTAATTTTGCATTACACTTGCGGCAAAAGATATGATTTACTGACCCATGTTAAAAAATTGTTGGCACACAATAGCACATGATTCAAGAATTCAAAATGATTTTTTTTTTTTAAAAAAAAAGAGCTTAAAACCATATTTCTCACATAAAAAATGTGAAAAGTATGTAAATTATGACTTGATGCAAAGATAATGAATTTTCATTGGCAATGAAAGTATCATAACTTATGCCTATGCAAGTTAAAAGAAGGTTTATGAGCATGACAGTTGTGAAAACAAATGACTCAATAATGCATGCAAAATAAATGATTGGCTCTGTATTTGCGTTTGCTCCAGTATTCAATGATATGAAATGCCTTTTTATTTCAAAACTCATGATTCCTAGTAATGCAACGATGATATGTATATATGTGAAGACTATACTAGTATAGTAAGCAAAATTTATGTATGAGATTAATAAACAAATGATTGAGTGTGTATTTGCAGTTGCCCCAATATTCAATGATGTAAAATGCCCTTTTGTCTCAGAACTCATGATCCCTAGTAATGCAATGATGATGTGTATGTATGTGAAGACTATACTAGTATATGAAATGCATATGATAAGCAAAATTTATGTCTGAGACTCATGATGCATGTTGAATGCTAGAAATTTTTCGATGATCTTGGCCAAGATTTCCAAAGTCTAAGTAGAACCCAGTGCATAAAGACTTTTGGTATGACTAACCAAATGCAAGAATTTTTTTAGTCATAACTACATGTTGGCTTGAAATGAATGAACAATCTTCGCATTAAGAAGAAACTATTTTCTTTCATTTTTAGAAGAAAATTTTTGAATTTTTTTGAACCACATTAAGTTTGATAAGCTCATCTGAAAAGTATTTTGAGATCTATGCAAGGATAATCTCATTTGTACCAAATAGGTGAGTTCATTTGGAAAGGACTCTGTGTCACACCCCCTCCCTGATTACCTACTTAATCTAAAAGGAGATGTGAAGACAATAAACATCACCCCTCTTGTGACGCATATTGTCCCATTTTACATAACTTCCTGTACAAACATTCCATACGTATACAGTCATAGAATTCAGCCATATTAACGCATGATCATAATATAATAATCCTTCATGTACACAGTACACTTTTATAACATACTCTCTCATAACCTACTTATAAACAACTAAATCTACATGCCACCGGTGTTAAGTTATTTACATGTACAACAATGAGAAAATAAACGTTTTCTGAAAACTCGAAACTTAAGCAGGGCAAGTTGGCGTAGGCAATGCACCAGGAACATCCTTGCTACCTGGAGGGAAAAGGAAATTTGAAAACATAAGCTAATAGCCCAGTGAGTGACTAATTTAGTAAAACTAGTTTTGTATAAAAATCGTTAAGGCTTAAACAATTTCTATCATCATGAGTAAAACATCAAATCATATCATTTCCATCCAATAGATCACGTTTAGATGCCCTTTTCAAATCATATATGGTTTTAAAACCATTCGTAAGTAAAACAATACGGTTACGATACTATTCCTTAGTTGAGATGGAGCAAAACTCAACGTTCCAACGTCGAAAACAAGTAAGGCTCGATGCGGAGCAAAACTCAACGCACCAACATATAACCTCTATGTGCACATAGGAACGTGGCGGGTTGCCCAAGTACCTTCTCCATGTCCATCAGTTCTGGGTCCTGGGGAAACTCACATGCCTTCTCATGTCCTTCAACATTGAGCTTCCTCTAAAACATTTTCCTTTAGTTTAATACAATGCTTTATACAAAACCATTCAAAATCAACACTTCATAAGAAAACAGGGCATTTCATAAATCAATATCAGTCTATAAAACTGCTTTTCAATATTGCTTAGCCAAAACATCAGTAAATAAGAAAAACCAATCTGTCATGTATAAAAGAATTGTTGGACAAGAAAAGAAATGTCACTCACAACTCTTTTCTAGGCCTTGAATGGATTATACGCCTTTCCTATCTCCTCTTGGCCTGAAAATACACATTTTTTGGGTTAGGCTTTTTCCTAAACTTCCTTTCCATAACCAACCAACTTAAATCATTCATATTAGATCAATATAACCTTAATGAGCGAGTTTCAATTCTACGAGCGAGACACTAGCGATACTGGATTTCACTACACGCCACAGCGATACCAGGGTGAGCAAGACTAGCGATACTCACCTGATCAGCGATACCCAGCGAGACCCAGCGAGAATTGTGAGACGCAAGGCTTCTTGCAACACCTGCATTACCCGTCTCGCTTCTCACGCTTAAAGTATAGCGTTACTTATGTTCCACAACTTCTGCCTTCCCTCTTTTCCATTTGTTCTCCACTGCTGTCGATTAAAAGTTATAGTTCCAACCAAAATTAGAACTTTTTCCTTCTAAAAACTTGTAGAGAAATATGTCTTCTAGCTTACCTCAAATTTTCGTAGCTTAACTCGTCCTCGTTCGTCAGATATTGCAAGATTTCTCCAGACTACTACAGATTGCACAGAAATTCCTTATCAGTCACTTCTAGTTGAAAGTTTACATGTTTCTAATCCATTTCAACTCAAACATCCTTCATAAAAGTTGTTCAAAATTGAGTTAGCTTACTAACCTTAAAATTTCAGCCTTAGACTCGATCTCTTCGATTTGTTTTACTCCAAACATCTGATACTGTCCGACTTATGGATCCACTAATATCGTGCTGTTCCAGCTTAGATTTCGATATCAAAACGTGTAAAATTCTATCCGAAATCCACAAAAACACCTTCTTCTTCTTTCCTTGTAGTTTATTTGAGAAATGGAACCGACTTAAGTTTCTCGAAAATGTCTAAAAATGATTAATTATTATTCAAGCTACTCACCTATATATATATTGCCGACTTAACTTTCTGGTGCAGGCTGGCGCGCGGGGTTTCCCTTCTTAATTCAAGATAAGGCGTTCAACGCAGCCTACCCTCAACGCCCTTAGCAAATGGCCACCCCCAACGCCTCCTACTTTTGACGCATACAACTCAGTCATTCACACCACTATCTTCGTCGCATCGAGACCACTATCTTCGACGCAAGGTGACTTCAACGCAGCAAAGTGACTTCAGCGCCTGGCCTTACCAACGCATAGTGGTTCAAGCATATTTCTTCCCTCGCCAATGATCACTTATCCTCCCACGTGGGTAGCTAGTTCAGCTCAACCCTTCGTGATTCCATCAGCAACGCATGGCCACTCAAAAGTTCACCTTTCCTCTTCATTCATCAACGCATAGTCTTAGCCAACACTTAGCCAAAATTTTGCTCTCATTCTCAGCTACTTCTCCTCTAACAACGCATGGCCACATTTCAATTGCCTTGCCTCAAGACTTAGTAATAGGAACGAATGCTTACACTTGGGTCAATATAAGGATAATCAAGTAAGGCTGATATGGAGAGAATTTTATACAACGATGTTTTCAATCATATTTAATTTGGTGAACTATTTTGGAGTGGTATTCTATGTATTACTTTAGATAGCTGAAAAAGTAAATCAATGTATTGCTTTATTAAGTTAAATTATGTCACATCCTCCCCTAAGTCACCCTCTCAACCTAAGGAAAGATGTGAGGACAACAAGTATCGACCCTCTTATGACACTTACTGACCAACTAGTTCCTTCTTCCTTACCTCTTAGGAAACCAGTTAGACAAACAAACTTTAGAACATAATATTCACGACATAATAGATAATTCTTCATATACTCATATAGTCAAATTGACACACTGCTTATATACATACATTTCAGCAACAGATGCATATGAACCACCTTATAATATATCCTTACAGACTTCTAATTCACCCTCCACTAACTTATATGTACAAGATAGACTTATGCTCGAAACATACAAAAGTTTACTAAACAAGTCAGAAGCTTGCAGCAGAAGCAGACAAGGTTGAATACGGTAAGCACCGTGAACTCGTTCGCTGCCTGAGGGATAGAATACACACAAGAAAATGGTGAGCTAGGAAGCCGAGTGAGTAATCGTAATAACATAAATTTTAGCAAAAAAAGAAAAAAAAAACCTTTATCATATAAAACAGTTGCCAGAAATTAATGAAATCATAGCATGCAACTTTGATATCATTAAAACATAGAAAACTTGTATCTTAAAACCTTAGTTGAGGTAGAGGTTCAATACTCTCAACTTTGAAAATATTCTTTAGCTGATGTAGAGTAATCTCAATACAATCAGCGTCAATAGCTCTCTTATGTGCACATAGAAATGCCCCTGGGGCTAGCACCCTAACACACGGTTCAAAGCCTTTTTGTGTGCCAAAGTGGGTTCCAAAGAGCTTACATATTGGGCTGTATAAATACCTTTTCCTTGTCCTTCGATATTCGATCCTTTGCTTCATCAATATTACACTTTAACAGTTGAAGCAAACCTTGTATAGTATTCAATACAGTAATGAACATAGGTAATCACTTCTCAAACATTAAATAAAGCAAGCTCAGTCATAGCCTTTAAAATAAATATAGAAACAAGCTTTACATAGCAAACTTCAACTTCATGAAAAATAAAGAGTAATAACATTAAGCACTTTAATTTTAAAAACGTTTGTCAATCCCTCCTTCAAGCTAGGTCTCAATGGGTTATAAGCCTTCCACACTTTTGTTTGACCTGAAAATAGATTTACTTCCCCTAGTTAAAGTCTTTTTACCTTTTTTAGGCTTTAACTAAGCCATTCTTGTTTTCAAGCTAAATTAATATTTGAATTAACTCACCAATGCCAACCAAGTTAACCAATGCCTTATGTGGCTTATGATGTAGTTAGACATACAACAAGGCTGGATGTGGGCACTTGCACACGCACACAACACTGGCTACTCATGCATGCGGGCACAGCATATGCACAGGTCCTGTGTAGCAACTTTTGCACACACACTGACACACGGGTGCACACTCTGGGCATTGGTTGCACACACACTATGCGGGGTTGAGCATCACTCTATGGCTTACTGTGCGTTAATCGTGCGCATGGACCAGATGTTTTGCCATACGACATCAAACACCCTGGCACTTAGAATGTGCGTGCCCCAGTAACCTGCTTTATGCTGTGTGCAACTTGTGTGTCCCTACTGTTGGGTTTTATGCCCTAAAACTCTGTAGATTGTAAATATAATAATTTGACCGTAATTAAATTATTAATAAAAAGTTATTGATGTGTTACTTTAATAAGCGTTATTGATTGGTTTTGTTTGTTTTGTCTTAATAACCCTAAATCCAATAAACTAACATCCTAGGCTGTTTTATGAGTCTTGAACTGTATGTGGGGACATATGGAAATCAATGTTCAAGATACAGTTTAAATGGTCTATAGCGTAGGGATAAGGTTGGATACCTTATCCTAGTAACACTATGGATATGGCCCACTTTGTATTTGATACAAACACAATGATTTAACGCATTCATGTAGGTGACATGCGAGTGGAGGTATCCTATGCAATGAGTTTGGATAAGATCGAACTACGAAATAGTAAACAGTAGATGTAACTCTGTTGACTAGTTATGTTTCTATTTCAATAGGATGACCTAGGTAACTTAGTCTTAATCCTGAGTATATTATGAACTCCTGTCCACCAGGGATCGTCCTTTGATTTGTGTGGGTCAGAGTGGCCATTTGCCGACTCAATATGCCTACCATCTTGGGGAAGACCGAGCGGGGAGCTAGGGACATAATTATACAAGATGAAATTCACTCATTCCCATTTTTAGGGTAAGTAGATAAGTGTTCCCTTAAGTGGTGTCTCCGAGACTTGAACAAAGGGCCCTACCCTCTCATTGGCCTAAGACGGGTTTCTGTTTAATGGTTGGACCGCCATAAACAGGTTGTTCATTAGAGGAGCACTGATACTTAAGGATTTAGAAGTAACCTAGGCGTAAAACGGTAATTTGGCCCCTGTTAGTGTTACGAACACTTGTGAACGACTAATTTGCTATTATTGGTCTATATCCATAGTCACAGAAATATATTTACAGTGAGAAAAGTGCAGTTGTGGGTCTTTAGTGGAATGTGCCCACAGTTAATAAATATTGATTAATGTGGTTAATGAGTTTAGCCGATTAATCTCATATCATTGGAGCTTCTAATTTGTAGGTCCATAAGATCCCCTTGCTAGCTCACTATGGATCAACAAGGAACTATGTTGAAAGAAAAATTTGAAATGTTCACATTTCTGAGGGAAAATATTAATTGCATTGGATACAATTAATTTTCATGATTTAACATAAATTTTATTTGAATGTTATTCAAATTATAATTTCATAATATGAAGAATTAATTTATTTGAATGTGATTCAAATAATTAATTAATTATTTGGATAAAATTCATATAAATAAATAGAGAGAGAATTAATTAATTAATTTAAATTGGATTCAAATAATTAATTATTTAATTTGGATGAGATCCAAATAAAAAATTCTGCAGAAAATAAATATTTAAATAAGATTTAAATATTTTAAACCATTTAATATGAGATATTATTTTGGTAGATATTTATTAATATTGAATATTATTAAATATTTAATTTAAAATCTCTGCGGAGGGTTTATCCTAATAGGATTAGAGTAACTCATAGAGTTTTATAAATAGGGTTCTTGAAAAATCTTCTTCTACTAATTTCCCAATTTTCTTAGAAAAATTCTAAGAAAATTCTTCTTGGAAAAGGAAGACTACAAAGAGAAGACTATCGGTTCGAGAATTATAGATTGGCAAAGGTGCTTAACCTTTTCTTTACTTTTTGTATTTTTAATTCTTTTAATAAATCAAAGAACGCTATCACACACTTCCGCTAGGATTCAATTCCCTTCACCTGCATAGCCATATTGGCGTGCAAAACGCCTCATTAACCTCTAAACAACTTATGACGTCCAAGCCACTGACAGCGCCCTACGCACACCTTTTTCAACCTTCACTTGGCTGGCACCCGGTTGCACCTAAAGACATTGTTGCACTTTCCGCCACCAAAATTAACATTTCTAACCATTTTAATTACCAATTCCTTTCAAAAACCTCATCTTATTTAACTTGCCTCCAAATATGGTCTCTTAATTCTCACTCAACAACTCAGAATTCACCAATCTTCCACCCTTACTCGAATGTGCTCAAAATCTGAAACCTCTTTGCTTCTCCATGAATTTCCATCCCTTTTCCGATTGAATTTCCTTCTAGTAGCTTTCACACATTAAGAACACTGACCAAGGAAAGTTTTGGTTGAAGAAACTCCCTCTTGGCTCGAGTAAATTGCGCAAATTGAGCCCTTTCTTCTTAGCTTCTATTTATCCCACTTTCGACATTCCTCATGCAAAACGTCCTAACAACACCTCCTGCTTATTAATTATTTAGAAAGTAACCAACCTAAATTTAGAGAAGCTGAACGCCCACCTTTTGGCTTCAATTCCTTCAACGCCTAGGTCCACACTTGGAGGTTCTTCCTATGTCAACCTCAGCCACCTTGTCTTAAGCTTGACAAGCCCTTGCCATCAAGCTAAGCACAAGTTCAACGGCCAACAAATGCTCACAATCTCCGCACCTAGCTTGCACTTAACAACATAAAATTTAGCTAAACCCACAAGCATTTAGCCACTACACTCAAGCTTACTATGAATGAGCTAGGGTTTACAAATTGTGCCATAACCTCAATCCTTGCAATGATTGTTAGGTCAAGGAAACAAATCTGACTTTAAGGTTATGCATTGGAATGGAGTTAGAAAATAAGAAAGTAGAATAGCTTTTATTTGACAAAAATGAAGCCTAAGAATAACTCTCTTGAAGAATAAGAGATTGCTATTTTTTTTTTTCTGTTTTTTAGTATAAATTGGGGATGGGGGATTTGAACCACAGACCTCTTAATCCTCAACTTACGTTGATGCCAATTGAACAAGAGTAGAAAGATATTAGAATGTGAATGAAATTGGAGGAGAAACTTGAATTCTCTGTTAGATAATAATTTTAAAGGCAGATGGTTGTTTCTCAAGATTTTATTTGATATATATCTCATCATATCTGGGAGTTGGCTCAAGACATTTGGAACAAAGTATTCTAGTCTAGTCTTCAATAATGTGGCTCTATTCAACTTTTGTTGTCTTGAATGTGAATTCAAGTTTCCTTAAAAATAATGATGTCAATTTTACCTAATGAGCTTGATAACTTTGCTAATTTGATGACTTTTTCAACTAGATGAATCTCTAATTTCTACTTTGCTCTAGTTTGTGGGATCTTTTGTCGACATTGAGTACTTTATCTTGCAAGCTTGCTTTTGTCCCAGTTTGATGAATCTTGTCACAACCTTGCTCCAACTTAATGAACCTTGTGCAACTTTGGTTTGTCTCAAGCATCTCTCAAAATAACTATTAATTTGTTTACACGGATTAGATTGCTTGAATTATAACATGGGTGTTGTCGTGGCCTTTTTTCTTTTCTTTTTCTTTTTTCTTTTGCTTTTGTTCTTTTGTTTTTGTTTTTTTGTTTTTTTTCAACATAACCATCGTAACAAAATAAATCGGGATGCACTCATATAAAGAATTGATCACGTGTATTTCATATCTAGTAACTCTAAAATCTATCTTGTGATATCTGCTTGAAGCCACATCTCTACATTTAATGCTCCACTAAATCTTTATAAAGTTTTATCTCGAGCAAACTCATCGATATGAAACAAGGATATCAAGATAATCTCTCAAATTACTACTTATCCCATTCTTAAAATCATTGTCCAAAATTTATGTTTTACCACCATTGTAACAAAAGATATGAAACAAGGATGTGAGGAAAAAAAAAATTGGACAAGACTTGAATGACATAGAGTCAAGACACTGGATCATGTAACAGAATTACAAGTATTGAGCTATATGGAGAAATCGAGCTCATAAAGTTTACATTATTTCATTACTTTCCAAGCTTTCCTAGTAGTGCATAAGGTGAGCAATTTTAGGAATTTGGTCTCAAAGTTAGTCGGGTAGGGATAAAAATAGACATTAATTTGCCCCCAGTGTATGAGCATATTCATTGGGTGGTACTATGATAACGTGGTGAATATACAGTAAGCCAACTTATAAGTTAAGGTAGCTTGAAAGCTAGCATAGCAAGTTATGTACCAAGTTGTCTGAATAAATTTATCATTGTTCGCACATAAATGAAGGCATTCATAAGGCTTTTTTTCAATTTTGTTGGGCCTTTGTTTTTTTTTTTTTTTTTTTTTTTGGGCTTTTTTTTTTTTTTTTTGGGCTTTTTTTTTTTTTTTTTGGGCTTTTTTTTTTTTTTTTTGGGCTTTTTTTTTTTTTTTTTGGGCTTTTTTTTTTTTTTTTTGGGCTTTTTTTTTTTTTTTTTGGGCTTTTTTTTTTTTTTTTTGTCCTTTTCTTTTTGTTGACTTGTTTTTGGCTCACTCACTAAACGTGATTCACCCTATTTGTTTATGACTTTAATAACAAGGATGGTGAGAATAAATTTTTAAAAAAATAAAAAATAAAAAATAAAAAAATATAGTAATATTTCTATTAATGAAAGAGAAATGAAAGCAATCGAAAGTACAGTAATATTTCTAGACTGATGATATGTTTTGAAGTTATTTTTTTTAAAAAAAAACAAATGTAGGAAAACTTGCTTATCGTGCATGCAATAACTTGGTGAACAAGGATAAAAAATGATTGGAAAAAAATAAAACTTTGGTATTTATCCCAATATGCGAAATTATCTCAATGCATGCATAGACCTGGCTCATGAATCATATGATGCATGAAACCATTAATGACTGAAATGGAAGCAACAAACAAAAAAATGTAAAAGACCAAAGATGCATGCAATTTGTTTTTTTTTTTTTTCATAAAAAAAAAATTAGTTAATCGAATGAAAGTGAGGTAAAATTAATCAAAATTCTAGCTACGGTATGAAAATGATGCAAAAATGCATGATTCTATAAGCAATTTTCTTTTTTTATTTTTAATTGCCCAACAACGCATGTTCGATGCATAGCATGGATACAACTATTGATTTATTGTTTTTCTTTTTTCTTTTTTGTATTCCTGAACTTAATCTATGTGAAGATCAAAGGGATACTAATAGCATAGTGGTGTACGAATTTTGAGAATTAGTTAGATGCATGACATGAATGTACTACTCATTGTTTCAAAATCTATGTGAATAACGCTGAAATGATGTAAATGAATTTTGTTTTGGACATAAATGAAAAAAAAAAAAAATTGATAAATGGGTGATGCACAAAGACAATGAAAATTAATTTGATGCATGAACATGAATGCAATTCAAATATTTGTTTATATTTTTTAAGAATTTTTTGTTAGACGTATTTTAAATTAAAATGTATGTGGATTAGTATTTTATCATATTGGGTTATTTTATTAAATTGGGCCATGTTATGTGATCTATTTAATTAAAAGCCCTAGATTCTCAATTGAGTATTGACTTAATAGGTAGAAGTCTATTCCTAGATTGATTAGGGTTTAATGGGAACCCTAATTAAACTAGTATATAAAGAGATCTTAGGCTACGGTTCCTAAAACAATAAGCACTCAGTCTTTCTTGAATCCCATCTTGAAAGAGATCCCAATAAGGTATTCGGAGTTTTGGTTGAGGAATGACTATATCATCAATTTCTCAATGGAGTTCGGTATGTTATTTATTCTTGACAATTTGGCATGAATGATCCTAGGTCAATCTATTCAATATAGATTAAAGTAATTATGCTAAAAAGTGGTATCAGGGCCTTAATTTCATGTTGGATTGTTGGATTATATTTGGTTTTCCATTGGTATTGTGGTTCAATTTTGGTTCGGTAACAATGCTTAAAGAATTAAAAAAAAATGATTATAATTTTGTATTTATCAATAATTGGAATTATTCAATCCTGTGTTGGTTCTTATTTAATTAGAAATTGCTTAATATTCTAGTTCTTAACTAATGATTTTGTGATTTTAAAATCTAGAGTTTTAATGGGTAGTTTTGTGAATCCATTCTAATTTGATTATCATTATTATAGATTTAAATTTAATTTTGATCAATCACGTAGTGGTTTTAAATTTGATTATCCATTTGTGGATTTAAGTTTAAATTTTGATTAATCATGTTCTAGATTCAAGTTTGATCCATCAAGTTGTGGATTTTAATTAGAATTTGATTGATTATTTTGTGGACATGAATTTGAATTTAATTGTTAATTTTGGTGATTTAAATTTAAATCTTAATTGATAATTTGGTGATTTAAAATTTAAATTTTATCGATAATTTGGAGATTTAGAATTAAATCAGATCAATAAATTTTGGTGATCTTCTCCCATTGTGTACAATGATATTATTATATCATTATGTCTTATATTTTGGATTGAATTGATCAAAATAATATGTTACCAAAGTAGCCTCTGTTATCTAGATTAGTTTAATTCTAAAATATAAGATGTGCATATTCATAGATGTATGCGAATATTTATTGGCGCAAAGGAAGATAATTATTTGGCCACGTTGTGGGTATGCATGTGGTAATGAGTGTGTGACAATTATAAGGATTGCTCATGTGAAAAATAGTCAGTCCAAAGAAAGGCTATTTTTTTACGGAGTTTATGGTCAATACCTTGATTACTACGTTGAGAGTACCATTTACAGTTGGTGCCTTTTGCCTAAAGGCTAAACATCAGTATTGTGTTAGGTATCTTATTAAATGGGCCCACCATATATGTAAATTTCTTTTTGTCATATTTAATTTATTACATATTGAATTAACTGTGAGTATATGTTTCATTCACTTGTTCCTTGTTTTAGTTCGTCTTACTCAAATATCTGGAAATCTGAGTTCAATCCCTAAGTTGTGGACAGGGAAGAAGCCTAGTATTAGGCATTTCACATCTGGGGTTGTCTAGCTGAGGCTAGGCCATACAGGCCTAACGAAAGAAAATTGGACTCAAGAACTATTAGCTGCTATTTTTTTAGGTATTCCGAGCGCTCTTGGGGTTTTAAGTTGTAGTCCTCGTTGTTGAACTTGAAGTTCAAACTTAATAACCTCAAGAATTGCCACTAAGGAGATCTACTAGAGAGAGAAGAAGTACAATTCTAGACGATTAGATTGTGTTTCTTCAAGTACATCAAGATGATATGGGTGTAACGGAAGATATCCAATCAACTTTCAACAAGCACTACAAAGTTCTAATTCTCATAAGTGGATAAATGCTATGGAAGAGGAAATAAAATCCATGAAAGAAAATGACGTTTAGGAGCTTGTTGAATTGCCATCAGGAGTGAAACTTATAGGTTGTAAATGGATATTTAAAACCAAAATGGATTCACAAGGCAAAATTGAAAATATAAGACTCGTCTTGTTGCAAAGGGTTTTACTCAAAAGGAAGGCATTGATTACAAAGAGACTTTCTCTCCAGTTTCATTGAAAGACTCTTTCAGGATAATCATGACACTTGTAGCTCACTTTGATTTAGAGCTACATCAGATGGATGTAAAAATTGCGTTTCTCAATGGAAACATTGATGAGACAATTTATATGGTGCAACCAGAAAACTTTGTGTATGGTAATTCAAAGTCTATGGTATGCAAATTGAAGAAATTCATTTATGGTCTCAAGCAAGCCTCTTGTCAATGGTATCACAGATTCCATGAAATAATTATTTCATTTGGGTTTGAGGTAAATGTAGTGGAAGATTGTGTATATCACAAGTTCAATGGGAGTAAATCTATATTTTTGGTGTTATATGTCGATGACATATTCATAGCAAGTAATGATGTAGGTTTATTGCATGAAACTAAGAAGTTTCTCAAAAGGAATTTTGAGATGAAAGATCTCGGTGATGCTCCTTTTGTATTATGAATTGAAATACTACGAGATCGTTCTCAAGGTATTTTAAGATTGTCACAAAAGAACTACATTAAAAAGATTTTGAGTAGATTTGGCATGAAAGATTGTGCACCAGGAGATACCTGTTGCTAAAGGTGATAAATTTCATTTAGGTCAATGCCCTAAAACCATACTCGAGAGTAAGGAGATGCAAAAGGTTCCTTATGCATCGGTTGTTGGAAGC
Organism: Citrullus colocynthis; assembly: GCA_031780015.1. Taxonomy (NCBI): domain Eukaryota; kingdom Viridiplantae; phylum Streptophyta; class Magnoliopsida; order Cucurbitales; family Cucurbitaceae; genus Citrullus; species Citrullus colocynthis. The sequence continues at coordinate 1,012,394 of QLSR01000119.1, read as the reverse complement.
CTAATGTACGCTCAAGTATGTATGTGACCAAATATTGTATTCATAGTTGGAGTGTTAGGCAGATATTTGAGCAACCTAGGGATGGATCATTGGAAAGAAGCCAAACGGGTTATGAGTATTTGCAGAGAACAAAAGATTATATGCTTACTTATCAGAGATCAGATGTTTTGGAGATCATTGGGTGTTCTGATTCCGATTATGCTGGATATCAAGACACTTTGGGATCCACTTCAGGCTATATCTTCATGTTGGCTGGAGGAGCTATATCTTGGAAAAGTGTTAAACAAACACTTATGGCTTCTTCTACCATGGTTGCGGAGTTTATAGCATGTTATGAGGCATCCAATCATGGAACATGGCTGCAAAATTTTGTCACTCAGCTGCGGATAGTGGTAGGTATAGAAAGACACTAAAATTATTTTGTGACAATAAGTTGGCAGTGATATATTCCAACAACAATAGAAGCAATACAAAGTCAAAGCATGTAGACATAAAGTTTCTAGTTGTGAAAGAAAGAGTTCATAATGGTCAAATTCCGATAGAACACATAGGAACAAACTCTATGGTGGTAGATCCATTGACTAAAGGCTTACCACCTAAAGTTTTTCATGAGCACATTGCTCACATGGGTGTCAGTCACTTTTCTGATCCCATAGTTTAGTGGGAGTTTGTTATTACGGATGTTCTTTGACCTTAATTTGTTTGTTTTCTATATAGAATAAAGTTAATGGTTTATGTTTTATTTTATGAACTTGTTTATCATGCATGCGGTTAAGCATAAAGTTTTTCTTTTTTTTTTTTTTTAATGATCTCACTAAGAAATTTGGACCAGTTGGAAACAGGCATGATCTAGATCACTTTGCATGTAGTTTCCATGCTATCCCATCATACTTGATCTATTTCATTGAATATATTGAAACTGGTGATCAAGGAAGGTTTAGTTACTATGGTAGTAACAAAAGCTGCCTTGATTCCGTGTTGATACAGGAGATGGACCAGATCGAACTAAAGAGGAATTATATTATTGAAATAACCTGTTTATGCGCGCTTAAGGTTCATGTGATTTAATTACATCAAGTACACAAACATAGCCCAAGTTGGAGATTGTTAGATGTATTTTAAATTAAAATACATATAATTAAAATATGGGCTATGTATGTGGATTAGTATTTTATCACATTGGGTTATTTTATTAGATTGGGCCTTATTATGTGATCTATTTAATTAAAAGCCCTAGATTTCTCAATTGAGTATGGACTTAATGGGTAGAAGCATATTCCTAGATTGATTAGGGTTTAATGGGAACCCTAATTAAACTAGTATAAAGAGATCTTAGGCTATGGTTCCCAACACACCAAAACAATAAGCACTCAGTCTTTTTTATAAGGCATTCAGAATTTTGGTTGAGGAAGATAATAGCCATCTTGAAGCTATCATCAATTTCTCAATGGAGTCCGATATGTTATTTATTCTTGACAATTTGGCATGAATGATCCTAGAGTCAATCTATTCAATATAGATTTAAAGTAATTATGCTAACATTTTTTTACCTATCTAAATGATGCTGAAAAATAAATATGACAAATCCAATGGAAGATAGGAGAAGATAAAATAAAGTGTGTGATTTATTCAAATGCATAATATGAAGAAATGGAAAATGTTTTTAATTTTTTATTTTTGATTTTGAAAGAAAGATACATTGCATTTATTAACCTAAATAATTCTAGCCAAATGCTAAAAAAAATGATCGAAATTGACATAGGGGTTAATCAAAAAGGTGAGTAAGATGACAATATGCCATTATTGATGAATAAATGTCATAAAAAATTAAAGGAAAAAAGTTATTTATTTTTCTTTAATCATTACTTTGTAAATGAAATTTGGCATGAGATATGAAATGATATTTACATATAAAAAAATCATTGATCAAGAAAAATATGTGATATAGTTAAGTTTTTTCCTTTTCATTTTAAGGATTAGAGGGAAAAAAAAAAAGAAAAAAAGGAGACCAAACAAGATATTTACAATAAATTTAATATGTGCACCTTGAGCTAACCAACTTTGAGTACATGAAGGAAATAAGCAACATGTAATATGAACAAAATACATGAAAATCAAGTACGTAATATCAACAAAATCGGTGTATCCTAAAGTTCTAAACTTTGGATAATTACTGGCTAGCTCTACTATGCATGATAGTGTAAAGTTGGGTTCTAACATTCCTAGAAAATGAAAAAGACAACTCAACTCTAATGTCATTGTCATGAGAATAACAATGGAAATAACTTGACTGAGAATTTTTCATGCACTTGCATGGGAGTTGACAACTCCTCGAAGGTCGACATTACTCTATTCTCAATTCTAAAATTCTAATCCTATAAGAAAGTAATCCGAGTAGAGGACTTGCGCAAAGAAATCATAGTACAAAAAAAGCAATAATCAAGTGAACCAACAAATTATAATAGAATAATAAAAGATGAAATGTAATGGCTTGACTCTCTTAGGGTGGTCTCCAACAGAGTCACCAAACTATCGCCACTTTATCGCAACGCGGAGCGACCAACATTCTCTTGTATGGGTCTCTTAAAATAATGAGTTTTGGAAGTCGCCACCAATCATATTAAAGGCATAATTTTCACCTAATAAAAAATGTATTGGCCTATGTAAATTCAGATTTGAATTAGGGAGTCATTTGTGCGTAGGAAAGATGTTAGCACTATACAACACCCGTAAAAACGGTTACCAAAATTTATATTTTATTATTCAATTGAAGAAATTGAAGATCCATAAATATTGTTTTACATTGCTTTTAAAGTCTCACGTTTATTAATTTACATTTTTAAAATGATACATGAATTAACAATTATGAGTGGCTTCAAAACTATTAAGAAAATTGGAAATCTTTTTTGAGAGAAAAGAATAAGTCCTTCATTCAATTAGCAAAAGTGAAAGGAAACTTTTGCGGATTTGTGTATTTTGGGCATTGTGTAATTGTTTTGGGAATGAAATACAAAAAACAATTTGTAATACAAATTAGAGGGCTTTTCTACAAAGATGATTTTTTTTCTTTGTAGTTTTGTTGATATTCAAACATACATATGCTCATCTTTATTTACTCGAAACTCTCAAACTAAGTATATATGCAACAACCCAACTCTATTCAAACATGTTTTAGACTCTCACTACTGAATGACTTTAATAAATGGAAGAAAACAAGAAAAGGAAAATACCAAAACTTTATTCGGATCCCTAAATCAAAATTTAATAACATCAATCACATGTCACTCTCTTAGTGAACAACCACAATCAGTAATAACATCACAATTATTTCCTCATATAAGATTTATACACATGTGTATTTATATACATATAGATGAGAACCGTGTACACCACATGTGTTACCGAGGTTCCTGATCGTCATTGAAAACCTACTTACCTCAAATGGAGACCCAAAGTGTCCAAACCCCCCACAACCTAATTGAAAAAGGCCTTGTTTCAACCCCCTTCGCCCCCATCCCAAACCGTAATTTGGCAATCTTGTCATATAACCTACAAATGTGGACAAGAACTTGACTATAACATGTTTAAGGGACAAGTTCCACAAATTTCAGCAACCTAACAAAACAAGAGAGAGCCCAAATGCCAACAACTTATCAAAACGAGGCTACAGACCACCAAACAATCACTGCATCATCGCTTTAAACTCAATTCTGACCTAAAATCAACATGGGCAAACCAATTAGAGGTCAACCACGCCCACAAAACTAAATCAGAATACACAACCTGTCGAAAACCGTAAAACTCACCTGCATGATGCTAGCTAACGTTCCCAGCGAACTCACAACGACTTCGACGGGGACTTGCGGCTACTATGCACCCGATGTCGGCACAAACACAACTTGGATAGAGGGGACCAACTAAGAGTCACGCGTTAGGGAGATAGAGAGAGACGCACAGAAGGAAGAGAGAAAGAGATCAGCTCCAACTCACCTAAACGGACGGCAACGATTAACCACGATCGACGACCGGCGAACTCACGGCAGTGTTTGATGTATGGCGGCAGCTACGAGGATAGGCAGAAACGTGAGGAAGGTAAGATGGCTACCATGCGAGAGGAAGAAGTAATCTTTTATTTTGGAAGGAGGGTTGCAGCTGTTAAAACAGAAGGTGTGAGAGAAATAAAAATAGTGTGTACTATTTCCTTCACTAATAAGGTAAACCCTAACTCACTTTGGGCTTAAGTTAAAGCCAAATGCTCTCCCTTCCTTATCCCAAGCCACAATTGAGCCTAAAACATTAAGAAAAGAATACCAACAATGAGAATGACAAATAAATAGGTGAACACGTGGGAACGACCCAATAATTCAACCACCAACGAATTAACTCACCTAAAAGTGAAATTGGGGATGTTACATTCCGCCCACCTTAAGAACTTTCGCCCCTGAAAGTTCCTAGTTCATGAACAGTTTTGGGTATTTGGCCCTCATCTCGTCCTCATGCTCCCCCGTCGCTTCTTCAACCTGATGATTTTGCCATAGTACCTTAACCAATGCTACCTCTCGATTGCAAAAGACTTCAACTCTCTTGCCATAATTTGCTTCGGCTTCTCCTCGTAACTCACATTCTCATTCAACTGCAATGATTGAAAATCCAACACATGGGCAGGATCTACTATGTAACTTCGCAACATAGAAATATGAAATACATCATGCACCTTCGAGAGCTTCGATGGCAACGCCAAGCGATAAGCTAGCAGACCTATCCCCTCTGAAATCTCAACTGGTCCTATGAACCATGCGCTTAATTTGCCTTTCTTTCGAAATCTCAAAACCTTTTTCATGGGAGCCACCTTCAAAAAGACCTTCTCACCGACAGTAAACTGCAGGTCCCTTCTCGAAATATCCGCATAACTCTTTTGCCTACTTTGAACTATTAGCATTCTCATTCTAATTCCCCAAATTGCCTCTTCATCACCTACACCAAATCTTGCCCCAATAACTTGCGTTCTCCAGTCTTTTCCCAACAAACAAGGGATCTATTTTGAGCAGTGTCGAGTGATTGGAACTCGACTGCATATAAATAGAAACTATTGATTTTTAGGTTGTTTTATTCAGATACCATCCGATTGGAACTTAAATTCTCTCAATTTTCTACATCCTCTTGGTCTGTTTATGCATCAAAACTCTTTCCCATTAATTGACATGTCGATTATGAGCTGAGGTATCTCTATCTAGCTTGAGTTTAGGAATCTTCTTCTACTTTGATGTGTTTATGAGGTTTTTTAATCGAATTATATTGTACGTGTGATTCAATTCGGTGTTTTAATGTATTACGATCATTTTATTGGATGCTTGTGAATATTATGATCATTACTTTAGATTGATATATGATTCATGACACTTGGTTAAATGTTGATCCATAGGAAGCGATAGGTTAGATTAGCATGCAAATCTAACAAGATAAGTATTGTCCTAATTGACCTAAGATTAAGTCAAAAGAATATTTAACTTTGACCTTTCCAATTGAATATACAGCTTAATTTTCCATAGAACTTAATGCAATTAGAGTGAACTTGAAATTGCATGTCTTTCATCAATTCAATTTTGTGCTAATTAGTTGTTTAGGATAATTTAACTGGACTTTCCAATTTAAAGAAAATTCCATGATAACCCAAGCTAGGCATTTCTCGGACTGTTCTCACAACCTTTCTCTTTAGTTTTATGCAATTTAAATTTTACTTTCAGACAAAATAATCACAAAACCCTCCTATTTTAATTACCTTGAATTGTTAGTTTTTTAACTGAGAAATTCTACACTACTATGGTTTTGGTGATCACGATTATTTATTTGGCACGAACTTGGGCGACGAATTCTGTCCGCCAAATGTCTCTAGATCTTTAAAGCAAAAACCACTGCTGCCAACTCTAGATTGTGGGTCGGGAAATTCTTCTCATGGACCTTTAATTTTCAGGATGTATAGGCAATGACATTGACATACTGCATCAAGACACATCCCAATCCTTTCTAGGAGGCATCACTGTAAATGATGAAATTTCCCATTTCGTTCGAAACCGTAAGTATTGACATAATAACCAGTCTTCTCTTGAACTCTTGGAAACTCATTTCGCAAGCTTCACTCCAGGAAAATGTACTCCCTTTTCTAGTCAATTGGGGAGCAGCATCATTATTTTGGAGAAGTCTATAATAAAACGCCTATAATATCCTGCCAGTCTTAAGAAGCTATGCACCTTAGTAACTATAGAGGGGCGAGGCCAATCTGTCACAACTTCGATCTTTGCAAGATCCATTGAAACTCTGCACCCTGACACCACATGCCCAAGGAATGTTGTTAGATGCAACCATAACTCACATTTGGAGAACTTGACATACAATTGATTCACTCGAAGGGTTTCTAACACCCTCCTCAAGTGATCGTCATGCTCTGCCTCTGTTTATCATAATGTCATCAATAAGAACTATCACAAAACTATCCAAGTACTCATTGAAAACCCAATTCATCAAACCCAGAACACTGCTGGTGCATTAGTCAAACCAAAAGACATCATCGTAAAATTGTAGTGCCCATACTTGGAACGAAAAGTTGTTTTGGGGATATCCTCAACCTTAATCCTCAACTGGTTGTATCCTGACCACTGGTCAATCTTTGAAAACACTGTTGCCCCTTGTAACTAGTCAAACCAAGTCATCAATCCTGGGGAAGGGATACTTATTCTTTAGCGTCACCTTGTTTAACTCCTATAGTCTATGCACAGGTGCATGGCCCCATCCTTTTTCTTAACGAATTGAACGAGACGAACCAGGGTGACACATTAGGGCGTATGCAACTGTAACTTGAGTTCTGTTAATTCCTGGGGTCATTCTATACGGGGCCCTAGAGATGGAGGATGTTCTCGGCTCTAACACGATGCTAAATTCCACATCCCAAACCGGAGGCAAACTAGGAAGATCCTCAAGGAACACATCAAGGAACTTCTACACCATTGGCGCTGAGTTTATGTCTTTGCCTCCACCACGAGTATCAACCATGTTGTCCAAAAACGCCAGGCCGCTTGGGTGATCAACTTCCTAGCCTTTAGGGCTGACACCAACCGGGGACATAGCTTTAACTTGCACCCCTTGAGTACTACTAGCCACCATATTAACCCCTACCGGGGTAAGACTCTAGCTCTAGCTTGGCTTGGTTCACAAAGGATGTAGAAATAAAGGAATGAGTAGAACCAGAATCAAATAAAACCAATGTTAAATGGCCAAGAATCGATAATGTATCTGTCACCACAACACTAGACTTGTCCAACTCTCCATGGTTTGTGGCAAACACCATGCCCCTAACCCTGCATGAATAACAGACCTCACTATTTGATTGGCAGCAACCCCAATGCCTGAACTTGAAGTTTTTACAAAAAAAGGCTACTATTGCTCGACTGATTGTTGTTGTTATCTTGCTAACCACCTCGATCTTGAGGTTGCTTACCCTTATCCTCAACTACACTTATTTGGTCAGCCTTTCTTGTCTGACCTGCAAGCACAACCATTCCCTTGGATTCCTTGGCCTTTAGGAGTGCCCAGTTATCCAACATTTTTGCCAACTGTATGGCGATACCATAGTCTAATGGCCTGTATGCAGTCACCGAGCCCTGAATTTCAGATCTAAGGCCCATAACGAAGAAATTTACTTTCCTAGCCTCGTCATCTACTACGCCAGAGGAGAAACAAGAGAGTCGTGTAAACTTCCTCTTATAAGCCGTAATCGACTTGTCTCCCTACTTTAGGTTTAGAAATTTTTGGAGTTTTAGATGTTGAGCAACAGGGGTGAAATACTTTCTAAGAAAAACTTCCCTAAACTGGGTTCACGTGACAGGTTCGCCCAAGGCACTCGTAGCCCAATTGTCGATCTGCCACCAAAAATACACGTCTACTTTCAAGACGAAGGTGCCACATCGCACCTGGTGCTCCTCGGGACAGTTCATACTTCGATATTTCCTCAATAGTTGTTAACCAAAGCTCTACTTCAACTGAATCATCTGATGACTCGTCAAAAGTAGGGGGATCCCATTTTTGGAAGTCCTTCAGGTACATCCCCTTCTCTGTAGCTTCTATACAATCTTGTGCTAGCCCAGCCACCTCTTGCCAGACCAGATCCCGTAAGGTTTAAGCAAAATTTATTGCAACAGTTGGACCCTAGGGTTAGGCTGGTGGCTTCCTTCTACTCCTCTAGGTTCAACTAACGTGGGTCCAGTTCTGGGTCGATAGGGAAACCCATGTTCCCTCCTCTTCCTCTAACACCTCTATGTTGAGGAGGCATCTTGCTAAATCACTGTACCAAAAAAGAATTCTCTATAACTACCTAGATGAGGAGAAAAAAGATACAATCCAACATCTTAAACCACCCAAAACCTAAGCAATATAACTTTTCAAGTACTTATCTCAAAAGTTCAACAGTTCTCTACAAAGTTTTATTTTCTGGAATGTACCTTGCAGTGCTGGGGTTTCTTGTATAGCCATTGGAAACGAGCTTAGCATACATGGTAAGCAAGTCTACATAACCTCTAAACTTAGGCTCTAATACCAAATGTAATGACCCAACTCTACCCAAGCATGTTCTTGACCCTCACTACGCCATGACTTTAATAAACGGAAGAAAATAAGAAAAGGAAAATAACAAAACTTTATTCAAGATCCCTAAATCAAAATTTAAATCAATATAAATTTAAGTCCAAAAGAATTTAAATAAACGTTAAGACAAAATAAACGGTAAATAAAAAGATTAAGTGAATAAATAAACTCTGTCAGCATGCCATGCCCTGTCCTCCCACTTGCACCGTAACTCAGTTTTAGAACAACTACTCCAAATATATATATATATATATATATATATATATATATCAACTAAATAAATGAATAAAATATTATGTGGAAGCCTATTGATGAGTTTCTTGGCTCACACAGTGGAGTCCCATCAGCCACCTCGTATGCTTTTGCCCCTACTTGGGTAAGCAAAAAAAAGAAAAAAAATGGTGAGTACATTTAAATACTCAGTAAGTCACCCCTACCTTACGCACACATGTCATATCAACTTAGTATATAGTCAACACATAAGCTACCACAATAGCCCATGGGTTTTGGCACGAGGTCACACACACCTATCACAAAGATTGGTGCCATCACCTACTATAGCTCAATAGATACAGCACGAAGTCTCGAGGACCTACTATCACAAAGATTGGTGCACATATCTCATAGCTTGGGGCTTGTGTCATGCGCATTCACGTCACTAAGACTCGTCATATAGACCAATAATGCACATGTCACTCTCTTAGTGAACAACCACAAAGAGTAATATAACATCATAATTATTGCCTAATATGAGATTTATATACATAAAGTCGGAAACCGTGCACACCACATGCATTACTAAGGTTCCTGATCATCGTTGGAAACCTACTTACCTCGAAAGGAGACCCAAAGCGTCCAAACCCCCTACTACCTAACCGAAAAGGGCCTTGTTTCAACCCCTCAAACTATAACTCGACCAATCTTGTCTTATAATCTACAATTGTGGACAAGAACCTAACTATAACACGTTTAAGGGACAAATTCCACAAATTTCAACAACCTAACAAAATAAGAGAGAGCCCAAATGCCAACCAACTAACAAAAAGGAGGCTACGAACCACCAAACAATCATTGCACCACCACTTTAAACTTGATTCTGACGTAAAATCAACATGGGTAAACCAATTAGCCGTCAACCATGCCCACAAAACTAGATCAGAACATGCAACCCATCGAGAAACCCCAAAACTCATCTCGCGTGTTGCTAGCCAACGTTCCAGGCGAACTCACAGTGGCTTCAGCGACGACTTGCAACTATGATGCACCTAATGTCGACACGAACACAACCTGGACAGAGGGGACCAACCAAGAGTTGCGTGCAAAGGAGATAGAGAGAGATGCAAAAAGACGGTTGGGGAACTTACGACGGCATTCGGCGTCCGACAATGACTGCGAGGATCGGCAAAAACATGAGGAAGGCAGGACGACTACCACGCGTGTGAGAGGAAGAAGAAATATATTTTTTTTTCTTTGGAAGGAGGGTTAGGGTAGTTAAACAGGAGAGAGGGAAAGAAATAAAAATAGTATTTACTATTTCCTTAAACCCTAACTCACTTTGGTTTAACTTAAACCCAAATTATCTCCCTTCTCTATCCCAAACCACACTTGAGCCCAAAACATTAACAAAAGAATACCAACAATGTGAATGAAAAATAAACAAGTGAACATGCAGAAATGACCCAATAATTCAACCATCGAAGAATTAACTCACCTGAAAGTGGAATTGGGGATGTTACAATATAATTGATTGTTTCACATATAATCACACTTGAAACTCTTGTTTGGATGCTACCAAGTTGGATGGGACAGTTCACATAATTAAATTCAAGTCAAATTTGTGTACTTTGCCATCCTACTTTCAGAAGCTTCTCACTTTCAAAAAAGAAAAAAAAAAGCATAAATTAAAAGGTAATTGTATTGGGTAATACTTTTAAGAATAATAGTTAATTGTAGAATAATGTTTTTAAAGAATTGCAAATATATAGCAAAATGTATTAATGATAGACTTTATCTCTGATGTCTTTCTACCAGTGATATGGTCTAGTAGACTCCTACTAAATAGACTTCGAAAACAAAATCTAAATTTTGTTATATCTGCAAATTATTTTGTATTGTGCTATATACATAAATACTTTGGACTTGGTTGTTATATTTGCAACTACCGATCCTAAATTAAAAGGAAATAACAATCCACCAAAAGGAACTCTAATATATGAACAACTACTACAATTACAAAATCTATATTTGTCGCCTCTATTACTGAAAAAATAAAGAAAGAAAGAAAAAAAAAAAAAAAAAAA
>QLSR01000119.1:988446-1001175 GCA_031780015.1 Citrullus colocynthis | reverse complement strand
AAAAAAAAAAAAAAAAAAAAAAAAAAAAAAAAAAAAAAAACTTAAAGAGCTTTATTAGAAGAGCAAACTTAAAACAGAACATAATTGTTATCAAACAGGCCCTTAAGAAATAGTTTGGGAACGAAAATCTCTAAAAAATCTATCATAGATAATGGTTGGTGAGAGAGTTAGGGCATGTTTGGATTGACTAGAGGAAAAGAAATGTTTTTCAACAAATTCATTTTTATTTAAACACTTCTGAAAAAAAATTGTTTAATATACGCTTTAAAAGTATTTCAAAAGTTATTTTAAGGGGTTGTTAAACACTTCAATTTTTTCTAAATGACTTATTTTCAAAATTAAACATTTGAAAAGTTAAACTTGTTGGAATTTATATTCTAAAGCCTCATAGTTAATTAGTTATTAGACATAATAGTTGATTTTTTTAAATATGCAATAATAAGTTGTCCATTATAGAAAAAATCCAAAATTATTTCATGAGACTTGAATAATATATAGTAGACATACAAGTGGATAATGTTCAAGTAGTGACCTAAAGGGTCTATAGTATATGAGTTAAGGTTAGATACCATATCCTAGTAATACTATGGACCCAATTTATAAGTGTTACAAATGTTGTAAATGTTACAAACGATGTCATCCAAATCGTTAGTGCTTTTGCAAGTGGAGTATCCTATATAATGAGATTGTATAAGATCAGGCCGCAAAATACTTTTAATCTCTCTTTGTAATGTTGTTGACTGAAGAGATTAATATTTCATAGAATAGTCATTGTAATTCGATCTCAATTCTAAGTGAGTCATGGACTCAATAAGCCTACCATTTTGCAAACAATACCGAGTGGGGAGCTGGAAACATAACTGTATAGGATGGAATTCCTTTCTTCCGCCTTTAAGGTAAATAGATGAGTAGTTTCTTTAAGTGTTGATTTCGGGTCTTGAACAAAGGGTATTCGCCCTCTCACTGGCCCAAGAGGGACTTGTTTATGGTAGAACCATATTGTTCATTAGAGGGATCAGTGGTACTTAAGGAGTAAAAGGTAATTACAGGAGTAAAATGATAATTTGACCCAACTGTAATTACGAACTGCTCATGAAGGATCAACTTATTGTAATAGTTAAATCCATAACGTAGAAATATTCTACAATGTAAAGAGTGCAATTGTGGGTCTTCAGTGAAGCGACCCATAGTTAATGAATATTCATTAACATAATGAAAGAGTTTAATTAGTTAATGTCAAATCATTGGAGTTTCTAATCTATAGGTTCATTAGTTCCCCTACTAGCTCACAACGGTTAAGCAAGAACTAGTTGTTTTGAAAGAATTTGAATAGTTTAAATTATTTAAAGGAATAACATTCATTGTATATGATATAATTAATATAATATATTAAGATACATTTTAATATAAAGTTAATTTTGAATAATATTCAAGATTGACCTATATAATAAAAGGAGATTTGACATATTTGAATATGATTCAAATATTAAATTAATATGAATAAGATTCATTTTAAAACTAAAGGTTAATAAATTAATATGAATAAGATTCTTATTAAAACTATAGATTAAATTTAATATGAACATGAGTAAGATATATATATAAATGAAAAAATTACATGATTCATATTAAAGCTATAGGTTTAGAGAGATTTGTGCATTTGAATAGATTTGAGTGTACATTTAATTAAATATGAGATATTTAATTTAAAAATTAATTAATTATTAATTATTAATTAAATAAATTTTATTTCGTTTTAATTTAAACCTAAAAGATGTGGAAGTTATTTTATTATTCCACTTCACATATTAGCGTGGAGGGGAAGTTAATTTTGTATGAGAGTTCCCGATGTTACTCTCTCTTTTTCCTCTCAAATCATGTTGATCTCTCAATATTCATTCTCTATGAAAAAATTAGCCAAAAACCAACATTTCATTCTCTTCTTTCAAAAGTTGGTTCCCACAAACTAGTCCTTGCCAAGAGAATAGCAGGGAAGATCAAATGGACATCACGGGTACCGTTCGAGAGGAGATCTGTAACGACACGACTAATACATCCTAATCAGACCATTACTTAATGCATGCAAATTTCAAGAAAAGACACGACGCTGGGTAATAAGAAAGAAACAATGCTACTTACGAAAATTTCTGTTTTATTTAACCCAAGAAAAGCAATGAATAACCATATAGAAAGAACTTTTGGTTCGGGGTACCCTAATAAAATCAACAAAATTCCGTGAACAGGAAAAAAAAACCATATACAAAATAAAAGACAAGCCTCAAAACAAAATATGACAAAAGCTCATAAAAAATGCAGTGCTAGGCGGAAGCTACTACGGGTCCCATGAAGCCATAAAGGATTCCTCTTGTCATTCGCCAGCATGTTCTTTCCCTTACCTGAAAAAAAAAATAAGATGAAAGGATGAGCAATTATATTACTCAGTAAGTGACCCCACTACCGGAGCCAGGCTAGGCACCCAAGTCCTTTAAGTGCATTAATCATAAGACAGACATATTTAACATACTTTTATAGGGAACTGGTTATACTGGCACCCAAGTCCTTTAAGTGCATTAGTCATAAGACAGGCATATCTAACATACTTTTATAGGGAACTGGTTATACTCTCCCTACAGTTGGTTTTGGATGTCCACAAACCTCTGGAGCCCCGAAGGACTCTTACCTCTGGTGATCCCAAAGGATCACAAACCTCTGGTGATTCCGAGGGACTACAACCTCTAGTGAACCCGAAGGAACACATCCTCTGGTGACCCCGAAGGACCACAACCTCTGGTGAACCCGAAGAAACACAACCTCTGGTGACCCCGAAGGACCACAACCTCTGGTGAACCCGAAGGAACACAACCTCTAGTGACCCCGAAGGACCACAACCTCTGGTGAACATCCAACCGACGTAGGGGAGTTACCACTACCCAGCACACATGACAAATTAAATTCTCACTCCTTTCCTTCCATGAATTCATACATTAACAGCGCTGTTTACAAACATCTCATAATACAGGCATATGCATTTCACATACATCCTTTAAAACATGGGAATCTCATACAAGCATGCTATATCACATGGGGCTTAGGAATTTTACTCATGAAGGCAACTATACATATGGCAATTTCACACACATCCTTTAAACATGGGTATTTCATACAAGCATGCTATCTCACATGGGGCTTAGAAATTTTACTCGTCATGGCAACTAAACATATGGCGGGAAGGCGGTTCAGGTAGTAAGACCACTTACCTGAGCAATTATATTAACTTATCCACACGGCAGTCTGTTGAAAAGTTCTTGGTCAACTGTGAATAAAATTTCCCCAACTTTGATTAGTCCACAAGTCTAATCTCACCATAAGTTAATTTCCAAGTAAATTAAAAAGTGTTCTTACCCAAGCGTGGCTTAACTCGCAGTTGCTCCAATCCTTTTTACCTAACACAACTTCCGGCCACCTAAGAGAATTTTTATCACATAAGTCTCAAGCATCAACAGTTTAACCAAATTACGCCATAAATTTTCCTTGGGTCCGAGATACTTACTCGAATGTTACCGGTCTGGTGACGAGTAATCAGGCGAGCGTTTGACTGAAACGGCAGCGGAGGAGCACCGGCGGCGGAAGAGAGAGAAAATCGGCGGCAGAAAAGAGAACCAACGTCGGCGGCGGCTGCCGAAGCGAGAGAGAGAGAGATATCAGCGGCGGTGCTGAAGAGAGAGGGAGAGACTGGCGGTGCTGAAGAGAGAGAGAGAGATCTGCGGCGCTGAAGAGAGAGGGAGAGACCGGCGGCGCGGCTGCTGGTTCGGGCCGGCGACGAAAAGGAGAAGGCGACGGTGGTCTCTAGTAGAAACGGAGAAGAAGAAGAAGAAGAAGAAGAAGAAGAAGAAGACGATCGCCAGCGGCTTGCCCTGCGAGGAAGAAGAAGAATCGGCGAGGGGGGGGGTGGCGCGCACGAGAGAGAAGGAGAAAAAACCCTTTTTCCTTTTCTTTTTTTTTTTTACTTTGGCACGCAAACCGAGGCTTATTTATAAAAAAAAAACTAATTCCCTATTCCTTCCTCTTTTCCCCTTTTCTTTTCCAACCAAATAAAACAAAATCAAATAAAATCTTCTACACCTAAGATTTACTTCAATTATCCAATCTACCAAAATTAATCACCTTTATTTTACTTGCCCCAAGACAAAATTATCCTTTTCTAAATTCCAAAGTTTTCCTTAACCCAAAATTTGAAATTTTCCATCTTAGCTTAAATAAAGACATGAATACATAAAGATAACTATATTTTTTTTTCCTTTTCACACATAATAACTTAAATTTATTTACTAGGAGGATTTACCTCAACGATTTGGGATTGTTACATTCTTCCCCCCTTGAGAAACTTTCGTCCCCGAAAGTTTTTACTGTTGGAACAACTCTGGATACTTTGACCTCATTTCATCCTCTCGTTCCCACGTTGCCTCCTCACGCTGGTGGTTCTGCCAAAGGACTTTCACCAATGCTATCTCCCGGTTGCGCAGAACCTTCACTTCCCTTGCGAGAATTTGCACTGGCCTTTCCTCATAACTTAAATCTTTGCTCAACTGTAATGGCTCAAAGTCGATCACATGGGATGGATCTGCCATATACTTTCGAAGCATGGAGACATGGAACACATTATGAACTGCGGAGAGCGACGGTGGCAAGGCTAAACGATAGGCCACGGGGCCAACTCCCTCCAATATTTCAAACGGTCCAATGAACCGAGGGCTTAACTTCCCTTTTTTCCCGAACCTCAAGACACCTTTCATAGGTGCCACTTTCAAGAATACCTTCTCACCTACCTCAAATTCCAGATCTCGCTGTCTAAATCGGCGTAACTTTTCTGTCTACTCTGAGCTGTCTGCATCCTTGCCCTAATCCTCTGTATAGCCTCGTTGGTGAGTTGTACTAACTCTGGTCCTAACAGTCTTCGCTCCCCAACTTCATCCCAGCAAACTGGAGATCTGCAACACTTACCATATAAGGCCTCGAATGGCGCCATGCCAATGGTAGCTTGATAACTGTTATTGTAGGCAAACTCCATCAAGTGCAAGTGGGAGTCCCAACTTCCTGGAAAATCTAGGGCGCAGGCACGTAACATGTCCTCTAGTACCTGGTTTAAGCGCTCCGTTTGTCCATCCGTCTGGGGGTGAAAAGCCGTACTAAAATCCAATCGAGTGCCCAACGCAGTCTGGAGACTCTTCCAAAAGTTTGACGTGAAACGAGGGTCTCTGTCAGACACTATAGAAACTGGCACTCCGTGTAGCCTTACTACTTCCCTGATATAAATTTGTGCCCACTTACTTACTGAAAAGGTGGACTTTCCCGGAATAAAATGTGCTAACTTGGTAAGTCTATCCACAATGACCCATATCACTGTGTGACCTTTCGCTGTTTTGGGTAAACCTACAATGAAGTCCATAGATACATTCTCCCATTTCCACTCGGGCACCGACAGGGGCTGCAACAATCCTGCCTGCTTCTGCCTTGGGGCCTTCACCTGCTGGCATACGAAACACTTACTAACCAAATCAGCCACTTCTCTCTTCATATTGGGCCACCAGTAGTGACGCTTCAGGTCCTGATACATCTTGGTACTGCCCGGATGTATCGCAAACGGGGAGTTATGAGCCTCCGACAACAGTTCATCTTTAACGCTGCCTGCTGGAACACACAAGCGTCCGTGGTAGGTAAGGCCACTATCAGAGGATACCAACAACTCACTAATCTGCCCCGACTCCACCTGGCGAAGTTTTTCCTTAAGGTACGGATCCTCCTGCTGGGCGTCTATGATCCTTTGTCTCAAGGTGGGTTGCACTGATAGTTGAGCTAACTGAGAAGTGACTTCTCCTAGCGCCACTGCAATGCCTGCTCGATCAAGGTCCTTGCACAGTGGGGCCTGGTCGGTAATCAAAGTTGCTGAATGAACTGCCTTCCTGCTCAAGGCATCTGCCACTAGATTTGCCTTTCCGGGATGGTACAGGATCTCCACATCATAATCCTTTACTAACTCTAACCACCTGCGCTGTCTCATGTTCAACTCCTTCTGAGTGAAGAAGTACTTCAAGCTTTTGTGGTCAATGAAGATCTGGATTCTTTCCCCGTACAGGTAGTGCCTCTATATCTTCAGAGCGAAAACAACTGCTGCCAACTCCAAATCGTGAGTTGGGTAATTCTGCTCGTGGCTTTTTAATTGCCGGGATGCATAAGCGACCACCTTGTCGTGCTGCATCAACACACAACCCAGTCCCTTTTTGGAAGCATCACTATAAACGACAAAACTCCCTGATCCATCTGGAACGGTAAGTACTGGTGCAAACACTAGCCTCTGCTTGAGGTCTTGGAAACTCTCTTCACAGGCCTTAGTCCAAACAAAGGAATTACCTTTCCGGGTCAACTGAGTCAACGGCCTGGCTACACGAGAGAAATCTTTCACAAACCGACGGTAGTAGCCAGCTAAACCCAAAAAACTACATACTTCACTAGCTGTTGTAGGGCGAGGCCAGCTCGTAACCGCCTCTATCTTGGCAGGATCTACCGAGACACCATCCTTGTACACCACATGTCCTAAAAAGGATACCTGCTTCAACCAGAATTTGCACTTAGAAAACTTGGCATACAACTTATGTGCCCTTAAGGTTTCGAGAACTTTTCGCAAATGCCCCTCGTGCTCTTCCTCCGTCTTGGAATATATCAGAATATCATCGATGAATACGATGACGAAAGCGTCAAGAAAGTCCTTGAACACCCGGTTCATTAGATCCATGATACTGCAGGGGCATTTGTCAGACCAAAGGACATAACGATGAATTCGTAGTGTCCATATCGGGAACGAAAAGCAGTCTTAGGAACGTCGCTGCCCTTTATTCTCAACTGATGATATCCTGAACGAAGGTCAATCTTTGAGAAAATCGTGGCTCCCTGCAACTGGTCAAATAGATCGTCAATTCTGGGGAGAGGGTATTTTTTTTTTATAGTCACCTTGTTTAGCTCTCTGTAGTTAATGCAAAGCCGTAGCGAACCATCCTTCTTCTTCACGAATAACACTGGTGCCCCCCAAGGCGACACACTCGGCCGGATAAAACCCTTGTCAAGCAACTCTTGCAGCTGCACCTTCAGCTCTTTTAGCTCTGCTGGAGCCATACGATAAGGAGCCTTGGATATGGGAACCATACCGGGCTCCACTTCTATGGCGAAATCAATCTCCCGAACCGGTGGTAAGCTTGGAAGGTCCTCTGGAAAAACGTCCGGATAGTCTCGTACCACAGGTTCTGAAGTTAAGGTGGCCTCATCCTCTCTAACGTCTACCACACTGGCCAGAATACCCCAGGTACCCTAATTAAGTAGTCTGCGGACCTTTAGAGCCGAAATGACCTTGGGTAGGACCACCGTCCCTGCTCCCTTAAATTTGAAGTTAGGCCCCGACGGAGGAGTGAAAATCACTTCCTTTCTTGCACAGTCTATACTGGCATGGTTAGCAGCCAACCAGTCCATGCCTAGAATGACGTCGAAGTCCCGCATGGCCAAAACGATTAGGGTAACCTCTAACTCTTGATTTTCTATTTCTACCCGACAGGCCTTTATCTTTTCTTTTGCCAACAAGATCTCCCCGGATGGGGTAGAGACCGATAATACGAAAGGTAAGGGTTCTAATTCTAGTGCAGCATGCTCAACAAATACAGCAGAAATAAACGAGTGTGATGAGCCTGAGTCAAACAACACTAGGGCATGATACCCCAAAATAGGAAGCATACCTGTCACCACCGTGCCTGCCTTATCAGCCTCCTGCCGGGTTGTGGCATAGGCCCGACCATGCTGTTGCTGCATTCTGCCAGAGTCCCCACGGGAGGTACTTGCATACTGCTCCTTACCATCTGCTGCTCCCTTCCTTGGATACTTGCTAGACATGTGCCCCTCCTGGCCACACTGAAAACAAACTCCTGATCCTGCTAAATATTTCCCCCAGTGACTTTTTCCGCAGGAACCACACACTGGCTTTTCTTTCTCTATTAAGCCTGAGGCCGAAAGCTGTTGTCTAAAGTGCTGTATGGGCTTGTCTGCCCGGTTCTTTGGAGGAAATTATGGGATTTTCTGCTTAAATTTCCTTTTCTGGCCTGAGGAGGTCCCTGAGGTCACAGCTTTGACATATTCTTCTCCGGCACGGGAATCAATCCTCACTGCTGCTCGAAATGCTGCTGCATAACTACTGGGCTCCAGGGCTTGCACGAAACCCCTTAACCCATCCTTCAGACCTTGCACAAAGCATTCTGTCTTATCTTCCTCAGTAGCCACCATCTTGAGGGCGAATCGAGATAGCTTAGTAAACTCTTGCTCATACTCCTCAACGGACATAACTCCTTGCTTCAGCCTCATGAACTCCAGCTGCTTATTGTACCTCGTGTTGGCGGAGAAGTATTTCTCATAGAATCTTTCCTTGAACTGAGCCCAGGTAATCGATCCTCCTGTGGTAACCACTGACCTTTCTGCCGACTGCCACCAGATCTCGGCGTTATCTGTCAAAAAAATACCGCACACTGAAGCTTCTGGTCCTCTGGGCACTTCATATATCGAAAGATAGTCTCGATGGATGATAACCACATCTCCGCCTTGGTAGGGTCCTTCAACGACCCGTCAAAAGTGCGCGGATTGTACTTTCTGAAGTCCCTCAGATGTTTTGCTTCCGGGGATAAATCCTGGTAAAACTGATGCTGGGCCGGCACTCGTGGGGGCGGAATTGGCTGCTCTGGCGCCTGTGGTACTGAAGGTTGTTGAGCTAACTGTTCTGCCACTGCGGCGCGAGTTAGCTCCTGAATCTTACTTAGCAAAGTGGCGGTAACCGTCTCCCCTATCTGAGCCACTACTGCAGCAAAATCGGTCTGGCCCACTGGCGGAACTTGTGCCTGGGGCGGCTCAGGCACGTTACAAGGTCGTCCTCTTGCCCTGGCTCCCCGCTCCTCTTGCCTAACGGGATCTTGCGGCGGTGGAGGTCCTTGTGGTGCAGGGATGTCTTGCTCCATAGGGTCCTGGACTTGGGGGTTTGGTAATCCCCTTGCCCCACCCCTCCTGCCTCTACCTCTTCCTCTACCTCCACGAGCCATTCCTGATTTACGGACAATAAGCACCATCAATTTCCTTGCTAAAGGTAACACTTCAAGGTATCCACACAAGGGTAAACTAACACGTCATAAGTATAACATTCTAAAGTCATGTACTAGAAAATACGTACCTGGCGATGACGAAGAATCCTTTAACGGTCATGGGAACCCCTCGACTTACTTAGTAAGTCAGTCTACAGAACCCAAAACTCTAGGCTCTGATACCAACTGTAACGACCCGACTAATACATCATAATCAGACCATTACTCAATGCATGCAAATTTCAAGAAAAGACACGATGCTGGGTAATAAGAAAGAAACAATGCTACTTACGGAAATTTCTGTTTTATTTAACCTAAGAAAAGCAATGAATAACCATATATAAAGAATTTTTGGTTCGGGGTACCCCTAATAAAATCAACAAAATTCCGTGAACAGGAAAAAAAAAACCATATACAAAATAAAAGACAAGCCTCAAAACAAAATTTGACAAAAGCTCATAAAAAATGCAGTGCTAGGCGGAAGCTACTACAGGTCCCGTGAAGCCATCAAGGATTCCTCTTGTCATTCGCTAGCACGTTCTTTCCCTTACCTGAAAAAAAAATAAGATGAAAGGATGAGCAATTATATTAGTCAGTAAGTGACCCCACTACCGGAGCCGGGCTAGGCACCCAAGTCCTTTAAGTGCATTAATCATAAGACAGGCATATCTAACATACTTTTATAGGGAACTGGTTATACTGGCACCCAAGTCCTTTAAGTGCATTAGTCATAAGACAGGCATATCTAACATACTTTTATATGGAACTGGTTATACTCTCCCTACAGTTGGTTTTGGATGTCCACAAACCTCTGGAGCCCCGAAGGACTCTTACCTCTGGTGATCCCGAAGGATCACAAACCTCTGGTGATCCCGAGGGACCAAACTCTCTAGTGAACCCGAAGGACCACATCCTCTGGTGACCCCGAAGGACCACAACCTCTGGTGAACCCGAAGGAACACATCCTCTGGTGACCCCGAAGGACCACAACCTCTGGTGAACCGAAGGAACACAACCTTTAGTGACCCTGAAGGACCACAACCTCTGGTGAACCCGAAGGAACACAACCTCTAGTGACCCCGAAGGACCACAACCTCTGGTGAACATCCAACCGACGTAGGGGAGTTACCACTACCCAGCACACATGAACAATTAAATTCTCACTCCTTTCCTTCCATGAATTCATACATTAACAACGCTGTTTACAAACATCTCATAATACAAGCATATGCATTTCACATACATCCTTTAAAACATGGGAATCTCATACAAGCATGCTATATCACATGGGGCTTAGGAATTTTACTCATCAAGGCAACTATACATATGACAATTTCACACACATCCTTTAAACATGGGTATTTCATACAAGCATGCTATCTCACATGGGGCTTAGAAATTTTACTCGTCATGGCAATTAAACATATGGCGGGAAGGCGGTTCAGGTAGTAAGACCACTTACCTGAGCAATTATATTAACTTATCCACACGGCAGTCTGTTGAAAAGTTCTTGGTCAATTGTGAATAAAATTTCCCCAACTTTGACTAGTCCACAAGTCTAGTCTCACCACAAGTTAATTTCCAAGTAAATTAAAAAGTGTTCTTACCCAAGCGTGGCTTAACTCGCAGTTGCTCCAATCTTTTTTACCCAACACAACTTCCGGCCACCTAAGAGAATTTTTATCACATAAGTCTCAAGCATCAACAGTTTAACCAAATTACGCCATAAATTTTCCTTGGGTCCGAGGTACTTACTCGAACGTTACCGGTCTGGTGACGAGTAATCAGGCGAGCGTTTGACTGAAACGACAGCGGAGGAGCACCAGCGACGGAAGAGAGAGAAAACCGATGGCGGAAAAGAGAACCAACGTCGGCGGCGACTGCCGAAGAGATTGAGAGAGATATCAGCGGCGGTGCTAAAGAGAAAGGGAGAGACCGGCGGCACTGAAGAGAGAGAGAGAGAGATCGGCGGCGCTGAAGAGAGAGGGAGAGACCGGCGGCGCGGCTGCTAGTTCGCGGCGGCGACGAGAAGGAGAAGGCGACGACGGTCTCTAGTAGAAACGGAGAAGAAGAAGAAGAAGAAAAAGACGATCGCCGGCGGCTTGCCCTGCGAGGAAGAAGAAGAATCGCGGGGGGGGGGCGGCGTGCACGAGAGAGAAGGAGGAAAAAACCCTTTTTCCTTTTTTTTTTTTTATTTTGGCATGCAAACCGAGGCTTATTTATAAGAAAAAAACCTAATTCCCTATTCCTTCCTCTTTTCCCCTTTTCTTTTCCAACCAAATAAAACAAAATCAAATAAAATCTTCTACACCTAAGATTTACTTCAATTATCCAATCTACCAAAATTAATCACCTTTATTTTACTTGCCCCAAGACAAAATTATCCTTTTCTAAATTCCAAAGTTTTCCTTAACCCAAATTTTGAAATTTTCCATCTTACCTTAAATAAAGGCATGAATACATAAAGATAACTATATTTTTTTTTTCCTTTTCACACATAATAACTTAAATTTATTTACTAGGAGGATTTACCTCAACGATTTGGGATTGTTACAAGATCTTGATGTTGTCAATAGAGATTGGTTCATTGAGGAATGACTACTGAATTCTTGGAGAGTGTCTTCAAAGGAAATGTTTTCTTCTTTCCTATGTATTTCAAAACATGTTTAGCCTAGTAATTCTCTGCATTATGAATGTTGTATTTTTTGTTATGTGTTGTGATTTTCAAACAAAAATCGAAAGCAAAACGATCACTTGTTTCCGTTGCGAGATTCGATCCCTTCAAAATTAAACACCTTTGTTATCTTAGAATTGAGTTCCTACAAACCCCATCTCTCATGGAGAATAACTTTTTTAAAAATGTATTCTAACATTTCTCATTTTTTTAATATTTCCACAACCTTTCAAGATAAATATTGCAAAAAAAAAATAAAAATAATAATATGATAACCATGAGCCTTTTTATGAAATTGGATTAAACTATAGAATGGAAATCGAACCTTTTGAATTACATAATCCAATCAGTATCAAACTATAGATATTATATTAAAACTAAATCAAAACTATAAAAATTAAGAAATTTTTAAAATTGTAGGAATCAAATTGAAATTTGTGCACAATTATATAGGGACAAAAATTTGTAATTTAACTATATTATTTTAATCTAAACACTCAATAAATCAAAATGAGACATGTCATTGAAAATTAAACCTCATAACTTCTACAAAATGGAAAAGTTATAAAGAGTACAAGTGAAAGGAAACAAATAATGTAATTGGAAAGTTTGAAGTGGTTAGGAAGGAAGGAAAGAGAGAATGAAATGTTAGAGAATTATTGGAGTTCTCTCTTTTGGCCATTAGATTATTTGGAGCATCTTCCCCATTTCTTAAAAACCCTAAATTTCCTAAATTAAAGTACACTACTTTTTTTTTTTTTTTTCTTTTGAAACTAAGTACACTACTTTATGAAACATCAAAAAAGCTTCTATTAAAAAAAAAAATAAAAGAAAAACAAGCACAGAAATCGATGGAAGAAAGCAAGCAAACAAACAAAAAAAAAAAAAAAAAAA
>QLSR01000119.1:900570-981334 GCA_031780015.1 Citrullus colocynthis | reverse complement strand
AAAAAAAAAAAAAAAAAAAAAAAAAAAAAAAAAAAAAAAAAAAAATTTAAAAATTAAAATTAAATTAAAATAAAAAAAAGATAAAATAAAAAATAAAAATAAACAAATTTTTAAAAAATCATAGTCCTTATGCTTTTAATCTTCTCCTATTCAGAGGTTAACTTTTATCTATTTTCAAATTCATAACCATTATCACCTAAAATTTATTATATAATAATTTAGTTCCTATAATTTAATTTTTATCTTCACGAACTATTATCAAAATTAATAAAGATTTGTTTTTTTTACCTCCAATTGATTTATAATACATATTGTAAGAAATCTTATTAAATCCTTGCCATAAAGATAAAAAAAAAAAAAATTTAAATACTGAAACTAAATTGTTGCGTTTTATAATTATGGAATAAAATTGTTATTAAATATATATATATTTCTAAAAGATGGAAAGGATTTTGTTATTTTGGTCAAAAGTTTGAATTTTCTCCCCTATATTTTCTTTCGATTAAAGTATTTATTATCACAAAGGGAAAAACAATTACGAAAGTGAAAACAAACAAAATTATAAGTTGAAAACATATTATTTAGCACAATTTCAAAATTGAAAAGAAACACAGGAATAGGAAGGAAAAGAAAGCAGCAAAAGGACCCAAAGATAATTAGGAGTAAAGAGAAAGAAATAATTAATAATAAAAGGGGAAATTATTTAAAAGTCCAATGTCTTGAGATCGGAGAAGGTGCAGCATCAGCCACCACCCTCTCTAATATTAATCAAAAAGTACCAAAATAAACAAATCATAAACCCTTTACCTTACAAACTTACTTCTTTTGCATTAAATAATTCTTCCATTTCTGAAAATTTTGTGCACAAAAACTTTCATAATAATATTTTCAAAACTTATAAATAAATAAATATTATAAAATATTGTTTGGTAGATTAGTTCACGCGGCCTCTGCAGAACCCACATGCCAAACATCAACACAAAGCTTTCTTTTTTATTTTTAATTTTAAATAAAAAAATTTAATTTTAAATATTAAAAAAAAAAAAAAAAAAAGAAAAGAAAGAAAAACTATCTTCCTTTAACGTAACAAACAGTTGGTTCCCAATACATTTTATCTTTTTAAACTTCATCAGAATTTCAGAGAAAAAACAGAGACAGACTATAAAAGATTAAAGAATTACAAATCCATGCAGCTAAAAAAACCCTATCCATTCTAACTCTACTTTTTTTTTTTTTTTCTTTTACTACAATTAATATGGTGGTAGTGGAAATTCGAATTTTTGATTTTATAAAATATATGGTGATGACTGAAGAACGATATAGAAGAAACACTAAATCGTAAACCTAACGATTTAGTTGACGTAGGTCACTTATAAGTATATATGTTCATAAATTACTTAAGAATTTTAGGTTAAGTTACAAATTTTATATGAAGTTCCAATATTTTTCATTTTTAATGCGCTCTTAAACTTTAAAAAGTGTCTAATTTAACTATGTATGGATTTTGTATAATAAAAATTCATGAATATTTAAAAATTTTAATATATTTTTCGTGTGTAGTATGTCTTTTAAACTTTACGAATGTCTCTAATATTAGAGAGACATGTAGATACAAAATTATGAGTTCAAGGATTAATTTAGACACAAAATTTAGAGCTTTTCAAGAACTTGTCATATAGTTTTCACATCTAAAAATTTATTAAGCAGTTTCAAAGTTGGGATTTAATTATTTGATATTTTTAAAGCTCAAAGATAATTATTAGTTATGTATCCACACTCAAAAGATTCGAGAGCCACATAATGGAATGGTTTTCCTCTAACCTCTCATTTGCTTGTACACATCTATATTGAGCTTTTCTTAAGCTTCGATCCCCTTGTAATCACTTTTGTGATGATATAATTCATCTACTTCTAGTCTGGAATATGATAAGGGAACTATGAATATATCAATCTATTTAAAATCACCTACTATTTTTCTATTCTTGTCAGAAAAATTGAAAAACCTCAAATTTATTGTTTCTATGTTTATGTCAAGATTCATAATATCATACAAATACAGAGATATTAAAGAAACCAAAACTAGGTTTTGACCATTTTGTTTGGTTATATTTTAATACAAGAAAATAGTAATAGCAGAGGGACTAATTTTGGGTGCCCCACCAAGGGGCTGTTTCTCAAGGTTAAAAAGATTACTTCCTTTTAGTTTGGATTCAACTTTTTTTTCCTTCTCTATATTTACTTGGCCATTATTTCTTGTTTTGTCAGCTACAAGACAAAAGAAAAATAAAATGAATGTCATTTCATCTCCAATGTCCTTTTTGAGTTCAAAAATGGGTAAGAGAGCAAAGCCCTTTTTTCTCCATTCATATTGGAGAGCAACTTGAGTTTCAAATAATTAAAGGTAGGATGATGCAAAGACAAAGGTGGGCTCCCAATCCCATTTTTCCTATACAAACTATAGCTAGGCTTGGGAAAAAGATAGCCCTTCTACTTTGCCCTAAAAAGGCAATTTGCAAATGATTGATTAAATTAGAAGACCAATCCCATTTCAACTTATGCCATATGTACCACACATTGTGAAGCTACCCATGGCTGTATACTCAAGGGAAAGAGTCATATATATTATATATTACCATGCCATATTCTATAATACATCATCAAGATGTTTAATTTATTATGTTTTGTAGAACGAGTATTCAAGTTGGTAACATATATGTTACAAAGATATATAATAAGAAAACTTTTAAGACATGTATTGAGAGTGATTCAAAAATAGTTAAAATCACTTTTGTCATTTATAAAATCATTATATACTTAATTAATTAATAACTACTAATATAAGTTGATTGTCTTTTTTTTTCTTCCTTTTTCTTGACAAAGTTACAAGTTAGACTAGGTTAGAAACCTTATTCTATCCAAGGATTAAAATATCGATGCCAATATCAATATTAATATTTCAATTTTATGGGTATATCGACAGATATATCGACAAAATATCGATATTAACGGATATTTATGTAAATCATGAATTTTATAAAATTTATTTAGATTAATAATTAAGTTGTTTTTACTCCCGGACTAAATTATGGATATTGTTATTAGTATTACTATTCATATTGAATTATATAAATAAACTATATGTTAATATTGTACAAACATTAATAAAAGATATTGAAGATATTCATGGATATTTAACATTGATATCAAACCCTTAGATTTACAGATATATCGACATATCCACGGATATTTTCATCTTGATTCTATCACCTAGCACATAATCTATTGTCATTTTTAATGTCAATAAAGAATATATATCATATATTCTCGATATTCTAATAAGATTCAATATTTTGTGGATTCTCTACCTGCTTTAAATAGTTGTGGTGCTATTGAAGTTTTTTTTTCATTAAACATATAACTGTAATTTTGTGGTATACACACTTGTCTCTCCATGCTCGTAGAAATCGAATGTTGTTGATTTGACTTGGAGACCATCCCATACGTAAAATCTACTTAATCGTTGATTGTTTTTCATAGTTTTGTTTGTTTCTCTCTTTTCTTTTTGTAAGAAATGAGTTAATCATTTTTTTAATACTCAAATTTACTAACTTCAATTTTACTTTTTATTTCTTGTTTGGGATTATATATATCTCCCTAGACTTACTTTTTAAATACGATTATTATCAACCTTGATTATTGTTAACTCTCCTTGTATATGTGTTGAGAAAACACAGCAATCGATGGCATAGATAAAAGAAGAAAACAACAAAATCATATACATGTACCTAGAAAACTCTTAGCATAAAAAAAACACAGGAAAAAAGTCACTATATTTAAAAAAAAAAAAATTAAAATAAATAGATAAAAACTAATATAATAATATGTGTGGTTGTAATCAAAACCCTAAACCTTACCGACGAACATTGTAGCATGAATGAAATAGTAATAAATTCTAAAAGAATAAAGCCTTACCCAATTTAAAATTATAGCATTAAATGAAACAACAACATGTAGTAAATTCCTTATATATTCATTTAAAGGCACCAAAAATCAGAAAAATAATCTATAAATTTCTTTTCTGAAATATAATAATACTTGCCAATATTAGAGTGAATAAATGAGGATTAATTTGTCAATTTCTAAACGGTTGAAAATAATGGCTATTTGCAAAAATAAAAAAGAAAAAAAAATGGTGATTTAATCATAAGATTCAGACATGTCTAGATCAGACCAACCAGGTCTGAGCACATTTTAAGGACTTTCCTTAATCCTAAATTGACCAGCTTTTTAGCTATCTAGGAGTCATTTTAGCTTTTACCAACATTTATAAATTGTACCCAAAAGAGAGAAAAAAAAAAAAAAAAAAAGTGAAATAATGTGTGTGCTGTGTTATGTTGTGTTAATAATCATCTTACCTTACTTTGAAAGAAACCCACTTAGGTAACACACACAAACATGATATAACATCATATTTAGTACATATATTTCCACAATAAACATATGATGTAGATTGGTAATCAAGCAAAGTAATTTTTCTGCATGATTTGTAAACTAATGTCATGTGCATGGATGGTCAATACTTGTTTTATTGACTTTTTCATGAATAAATTTTTCTTTAGGACAGCCTTAAAATCTTCAAACCATATGCTGAATTCTTCTTTTTTCCTTTTATTGTTCCGGTATAAATAGGGGTAAACAGTGTTAAAAGTATTGATAAAAAGATTTAACTCATAAGCTTTTGAGTTCCTAATAATCTAAAGTGTCTTTTATATATATATATATATATATATATATATATATATATATATATATATATATATATATATAACTTAAGCTTGTTGTTGGATTTTCTTGAGCTTTCTAGGTTAAATTTTAATTTAACATCTACCACCTATAATAGAGTAGAAATGTCTTATGATAGACTAGAAATGTCTTTTAATTGTTAAACCATGTTCATCTCGGTTGAAACTATATATTCATAATTAGTATATGAATATCAAAAAAACAACTTCAATGAGAAAAGCATATTATTCTCTATTTTTATTTTCTTGGTTAAATTATAAGTTTAATCCTTGAACTCTTATGTTCTTGTCTATTTAGTCCTTAAACTTGTAAAAGTGTTTAATATGTTTCTAGACTTTTTAAATTTTTGTCTAATAGTTCCCTAAAACAATTGAAATTTTTCAGAATTAATTGATGTATTAGATAGAAATTTGAATTTTATGTCGAATGATATCGTAACAGTTTTTTTATGAATTTTTTAAAAAAATGTCAAAGTTTAAAGACTAAATTTGTAAATTTAAAATTTAGAAATGAAACAGACACTCAAAGTTTTAGGGACTAAACTGTATAACAATTTTTGTTTTCCTTTAAATGTCTCACTAGACATTCCATGAATTTTAACCAGCTAAAATACAATTTTAGTTCCTGTACTTTGAAGATTGTTCAACTTTAATCTCTAAGCTTTCAAATTTCAAATTTTAGTATTTGTATTTTCAATAAATCTTAAATTTGTCTTTTTAAATTAATTATTTTATCAAAATTGGCTAAATAATTACAATAATTTTTAGGTTATGAAGTATAATATGTGAATATATTTTTAAAATTTATATTAAAAATGTTAATAGATAACTAACTGTTTTTTTTATAAAAAAAAATCAACAATAAACAAGTGGTAGAGACTAAATTTAAGATTTATTAATAGTATAGAGACTAGAATTAAACAAGTTTTAAAGTACTGGAACTAAAATGGTATTTTAATCCTTTTAAAAAAATTAAGAAATTTTTTAAAATAATTATTGATCATATGAACATTAACATATTAACATATTAATAAGGATAAGAAATATTTTCAAAAATATAAAAACTGTTGAAAAAAATTATAAATATAGCAAAATGTTATTTTCTATATGTAATAGACTACGATAGACTTAGAAAGACATCTATCACTTTACCAGATACACGGATAGATGTCCATTTAGGTCTATCATGATATATCATAAATAAAAAGTAAAATTTTGCTATATTTATAAATAGTTTGATATTTTTTTTCTATTTATAATAATTTTCCTAAGGATAACTTACTCGAGATGTGTACAAATTTCATTTACTAATTACTTCCAACAATATTTATGTTTTGTTGGGATTTTCACTATTTTCTTGAAATATTCAACCAACATAGAATTTATCGATCCAAATTTTTTTTTTTTTTTTCCTTTAGTTAAACATATAGGTGTGAGAGGATTGAAAGTTCCTAACCATATTAAATATATACTCTAACAAGTTAAAGTTAGGCTTATATTAACTAAACTAATTTACAAAAATTGAGAAGTCGATTTCTTTATTAAATTTTGTCATTAATTTTAATAGCACCATTGTTATACATATATGTCATAAATAAATATTCAATTTATAAAACAAATCGAAAAGAAAGGGTAGGATTTATAGATTTTACCAACTTAAACACCGTCTGAAATCATTTTTAATATTTAATAGTTCAATTTCAAAAATAAACAAAATGCAGAAATATATGTCAAGCATAATAATTTTATTGTCACGCACCAGTAATTTAAGTCGATGTACTTGACATTTCAAAAATTAAAAAGAAAATAGTAATAATAATAATAATAAAAAAGCACAGGCAAACATTGGGAATAGATAAGCTTCATATGCATTTGTCACCCACTAGATCTAGCAATGTTTTATTCAATGGTTTTTTTTCTTTTTTTTTAATATATTTAATCCAACACTTTGTTTATGTGTTGAAGTCTTAGAAGAATTAAGACTTTTGGAGGAATCTCTATTCTTTATAATATACTAAGGTCTTGGTCTCGCCTTTCTTTCTTTATTTAATATGTACTTTAATTTATTTTAATTTGCTAGTTTATATAAAATATTATATTCTATTATGTGAGTCATAACCAGCATCCATTTTGGGATGACTCATATTAACATTGCATTCACTTGGGTTCTTCCCAAAAAAAAAAAAAAAAAAACAACTACTATATATATATATATATATAGTCTCTCTCATATACATATCGATATGTATATGAGAGAGACTATATATATATATATATATAGTCTCTCTCATATACATATCGATATGTATATGAGAGAGACTATATATATATATATATATTCTAATTATTCCACTTGTTAACAATATATGTGCAATATTGCTGAAGGCTTGGGTTTTCCCAAGAAACTGTTTATGAATGTTTTAATTAAATTGAAAATTTGAAATCGTGTGGAGTTTTTAAAAGTATTATATTATATGTCATGTTGTAAGATATTGACACTTTGTGGATTAAATTACAAAATTCCCTCTATCTATGATTAACAGTTTTATGAGTTTAGTAAATAATTTCGAATTCGATTTGACAATGAATCTCTATATTATATAACCTAGTTTTGAAAATTTATCTTAAAAAGAAATTGTCATAATTTTTTTTAAAAAAATGATGTTACAAAAAGCAAATATATTGTTAGTGAAGTAAGAAATGATTGGCCACACAATGGTTAATGGGAAATAGTCCATAGTTGCATATAAACTTGACTGGTTGTAGGAATTATACATCTTATTTCCTAACATTTGAGGTTCTGAACTCATTTCATTTTATTGAACTAAAAAAATATTGTATAAGAAAATGACATATTGCCATTGTTTCCATGTAAATACAATATCTTTTTTAAAGACTATTACATCATAGATAAAAATAATAATAAAAAAAAAAAAAAATTGAACCAAAATCTAAAGAAGGCAATCACTCTTTAAATTATGCACATGATGATCAAGAAGAATAGAACTCAAAAGATAAATCTAATAATAATCATAATCTTCAAAGATTAGATATATTTATAAAGTTTCTCGAAACAAAAGTTGATGGGTGTAGAGTTCATTCTCATTTGCATAGAAACTACTTAAATCGCTATTGATGTTTAAATGCCCAAGTAAATACAACTCAAAATATAGACCAAATCATGATCTTTTAAAGTTTTAGCCTATATGTACAATCACCTTAGGAATGAACTTATTGGGTCCACCATTGTTCACATATGCTTGGTCTTTATTTTTGGTATGAAAGAGCTGGAAAACCGTCGGGATCAAGTGCCTTAGTTGAGTGTATTTGCTTTAGAATATCGAAGACTTTAGTTGGAGTGAATAGCAATCCAAGTGTCTATTCATCTCCTCAACTTTTTTAATATAACAAATGTGGAGGTATGAAAATTTGAACTTCGAATCTTCCTCTCCCTTAATGAAAAAAGTACATGTTAATCATTGTAGAACTATGTTCATGCTGATTAATCTATTGTTATCGTTATTGCAGGGCTACCTAAGTGTCATTGACTAAATAAGTTAGAGTAGAAAATATAAGCTATGAAGGAACTTCTCCAACTTAACATCATATTACTAGGAGAGTAGAAAACCCAATAAAGAAAAAAAAAGGAGAAAAAAAAAAAAAAAAAAAAAAAAAAAAAAAAAAAAAAAAAANAAAAAAAAAAAAAAAAAAAAAAAAAAACTGATGTGAAAATGATGCTCCTTTAAATATGATCACATTCTCTAAAATTAGCCAACAATTCAAAAGATAAAATATGATCATAATCTTTTAAAAGTTACACAGTTAAATTAAATTTCTTGAACCAAACATATTAATGGCATTAGCATGTAAGATGAAAATTCTTTAAATTAATACATATTATTGGGGGCCGAATAATTCAATAAAAGAAAAATTAATATAGAAATTCTCATTTAAAGTTATGTTCACATTTCTAGGGTAATTCAAAAGATAAATCTTAACTGTAAAGTTACATCCACATTAAATTATTTTTGGTCAAACATACACTGATTTAATGATTAAGTCTGCATTCTATTCATTTTTATTCATATTTATAAATACTATATTATTCACTATTAGACTTAATATGACCTTAATAGAAAAACAAAATACCTATAAAGAGAGACTCATTTAAAATTATATTCAAACGGTAAAAAAAATACTTAACTTCCATTGATTACATGTATGCTAAATTTCTTGAACAAAACACAAATCCAGTCATCTTCATTAACATATCAACCCCAAATCCTCCATACTATGAACATTGTATTACTAAAAAGGGGAAATAAAAAGAGAGTAGAGGTGGCAATCATGTGAGTTTTAAAAACTCCCCCAAGAGCCAAAAGAGATTTTCAAAAAACAACCAAAAATTTAAATAAATATATAAAATAAAAAGACTTATGTTAACGGGAAGAATCATTTCTTCTATATGGGCTACAATATTAAACAATATCAAAAGAAGAAAAAGCAAATGGCCAAAAAGAAAGAAAAAATAAATAAATAGAGAGTTTTTGTTAATAAATTATGAGTAGAAAGAGAGAGTTTTTGTTAATAAATTATGAGTAGTGGTGGTAGCTTTGGACAACAAGAAGAACACATCCCAGATTTTGAGGCCAAGCACGTGACCAAGAGAATCATCTTTAAGAAAAATATTTCAATTTCAATTTCAATTTCAAAAGAGGGAAAAAAAAAAAAAAAAAAAAACTAATTACCATAATTTAATATATGGGTTTGAAAGTTCATTGTGAGCCCATAATCTCTTTTATTCTTTATTGTTATTTTAAGGTGTCTTAATTATATACTCCTATCTTATCTTATAATCTTAATCTTAATTTTATTATTTTTAAAAATTTCGACTTTTGTCATTAGTAGAGAGTAATGAAATCTTATTTTAAAATTATTTATAGCTTCGTGGAAGAGATAAATTATATGATTAGATTTATTTTATTTTAATGGAGCGATAGTCTAACAAGTCATATTGATTTTTTTTTTTAAAAAAATGTAAATTCAGGTTGGATTTTAGAGTATTAATGTGACAAAAAGTAAAGGAAGAATTGGACTCAAATATACTTTAAAGTGCAACCAAGATATATATAATACTTTCGTTTGATGCTTATTATTACAATAATTCTTAGTCTTTTTCCTTTTTTTTCTTTTTTCTTTTTCAACTCATTTTAATATATTTTTTCGATCATTCATAAAAAAAAACATAAAATTGTTCCAAACTAAGCATACTTAATTTTGAAAACTTTTATTATTAAGCCACTCGATATATTTTGCTTGAATTAGTAGTATTAATTTTTTTTTATCCTTTGTTAACTATACTTTCGCATTCTCACAATTCTTCTTATTTGGATGTGATCTCGATTTACTTCTATTGGGAAACAAGTTTTTTTAATATATATATTAAAGAATAAGAAGCATTAAATCCCACCTTACATATCTCTTAGAAAAAAAGTTTATAAGCATTCAACATGGTTAAGAATAAATTGAATATAATGGTATAAATTGAGTGAGGATAAAAACAAACACAAGACAGCGAGCCATGGACAAGAGTTAGTGAGTTTAGTTGGTCGGAAAGAAAAACAATTCACCAATAAATATATGATCAATATATGATATTATATGATGTATGCTCTTACATTTAGCTATGTCAATAAAAGAATAAAAAAAGAAAACCAAAGAATTGGCATGTATGTTAATCTAAATTGTCCATGTCCAAATTTATTTTTGAAAAAAGAAATTGCATATTTAAATTACTATATAAGGCATTATTTTAAATAGGTTTATAGTTTTTATTATTAATATTAGGTCAAGAATTAGTTAAATTTTTTATGATATAATAGATTTGTTGATTCACATTTCATGATATCGAATCTCTAAATATAATATAGCAACATGTGCCAACTTATTGACAAATATACCAAAACATCATTGTCTATTTAATGATGATGCTGATAAGCTACTATCTTTTATTACCATCTATCAGTAACAAACACCGATAGATGTCTATCAATGTCTATCACACATCATTAATAGATAGTAACATTTTGTTATATTTGAAAATATTTCAACAGTTTTGTCATTTAAAACAATTATCTTAAATATCATATAAAGAAAATTTTGATATATAGACAATAATATAAATTTTTTTATCTTCGGTTTAAAAATGGACACAGTGTTGATTAATTATATTTTTTTAATAATATGATTTAAGGGCTTTCTACATATATAATTCAAATAAATTGATTCAATTACACAATTGTCTAAACTTTTCTATTTTTTTATATGAATGTCTAATAGACTATTATTTTACCTAAAAACATAATCTAATTTACCTTTTCAGCCCTTCTTTCCTTTTAATTTTTTAATATAATAATAATAACAATAATAGTAATGATGATGATGATGAAAGATGTATGTAAAGGAAGTTTCTCGATTTTTAAACTTTACAAAACGATCTTCGTAAGTTTCTCCAAAAAATTCAAAAATTGTTCCTCCCATGAACGAAAACAAAAATTGACAAAAAGTTTCAAATAAGAAAGCAATGTATATGTGATATATACAGTGCAATATATTTGATGTATGTTCAAATTCTCTAAAAATAAATTAAGATATATATATTTGTTAAGCATATAAACAAGGCAACTTGTATAATATATTGTCTTATATACCAAATAAAATATGCAATATATATTTATATTTTTCAGTATGATTTTAAACACACCAAAAATAAAAACATCGTAAAGGTTATGTATACTTATATTTTTCAGTAAATTACCGATATGCCCGTGATTATTTTTGAAAAAAAAAAAAAGTAAACGTATAAATTACCAAATAAGGCATTTCTCAGACTTTTTAAATAGGTTTATATTTTTTATTATTAATATTAAGTCAAGGTTAATAATATTTTATTGATATTTATGTAATATTTGTCAATTTTTGTATGATACGTTGAATCACTCACCATATTCAATATCGAACCTATAAATATTATTATGTTTAAGAAAATGTTGATATGGAGAGAAAAATATAAGATTATGATCTTCATTACGAAGGTTTAAAAATGGACACGAGTGGCGCAATAATACTGCTTATTTTTCTAAATAAATATGGACACGAGTGTTGTATTAATTATATTTTTTAACAAATTGATTTAAGGAGAAGCCAAAAATCAAATAAAAAAGATGAAGAAAAAAGAATTTAGAAAAAGAGAAAAAGAAAAAGGTCAAAACGGCGCAGTTTGGGGGACCCTCCCCCCAAAATTAAGGGTTAGTGACGTTGCAGAAGGCTTTCCCTCCAGAATCTTCACACGTTCTTTTCTGCCTCTATCCTCTTACTAACCCCACCCATTTGCTCTTTACACGCTCATTTTTCCCCTTTTTTGTGTATTTTCTTGGCTTAGGTTTATGACCTTAATTTATAATTTATAATTTTTTTCCAAGACTATTTTCTAGTAGCTGAAATAGAATTATTATTATTATTATTATTCTTCTTATTATTATTATAAACTCATGACAGCTTATTGCTAATACACAACCGTGTCTATCATAGAAGCAAAATAGAAGCAAAATAGAAAAAATGAAAATTTTAGTTACCGTAGATAAAAATCGACCAAATAGTTATACCTTTTTCAAATTTGAAATGATTATTGTTTTGTCCTTTCTCTAAATAAGTTCTTTTAGTTCAATAAATGTAAAGTTAAATAATTCAACTCCCAACTTAAAAAAAAAGAAGTGTCAAAGTGGTGTTTGTCCTTACAAAAGCTATGAGATGACTTGTCACTCAAATACTGATGTTAAACAAGAAGCACAGACAAACTTTGGAACAACTGACGAAACTGATAGTAGGCAAAAAGTAATTGCACACAAGAGTTGATAACTCAATTCGATGATGAACCACCTACATCCAAAGAGCAACGTACCCAAAAAAAATAATCCACTAATATTAAAGTGTTAAGCGTTTATAACAAAGTACTTATCTATAGAGTAACAACTTCTACAGTAACTCTTACAGAACTTAACGTGCTAACCACCTAGGCTCCCCTAGATGTAAGACTCCCTCTCAAGTGTACTTAGGCTCCCTCTAAGTGTGATGATATTAGTGATGCACATTTTGGCTTTGGACAGTGTGAGAGACTTCTCTCAGCTTGATTATCTTCCTCGTGACTCAATCAACTCCCTTCACATGAGAACTTAGGTCCTCCTAAGTATCGAGAATTCCCTTCTCAATGAATGGCATCTTAGGTTCCCCCTAAGATCGAAAATCCCTTCTTTGTAGAGGTGCCTTAAGATCCCCCTAAAACAAAGATTACCTTCAAGGTTTTGCTCTCACAGAATAGAGAAGATGCACAGCGGAATAACAAGAGCAAATAACAAACCACACAGTTGTACAACTCAGCCATAAAGAACAGAATCTTCCTTCACAAAACACAGAATGCAACCCCCCTAAAAATCATTGTTAATCACCTTTTAAAAGATGGTGCCCATTATGGAAATAAGCAACGCAATCGGAAATAATAAATATCGCTTCCAATAAGGAAAAGTATAGGGCACAATATATCGACGGGAAATAACCAAATGAGGAAAGAAAATATTCTGCAAGAATTTCTAATGTCACATTCAAATGTTAAGAATATATTTAAGACAACCACTAGATCTCCACAACTGCCTACTAATAGAAAGCCAGCACACAGATCTCCAACAAACCCCCCCTTTGGCAGAAGATTTTTAAGGCAAAACAAATAAACAAAAGTTAATCACCAAAAAGGCAAAGTCTACAATATAATCTAATAGAGTCTTAACAAGTATCAAAACATCAACCGATATAGAGAACAGACATAGAAGATCACAAAGACAACCAACAACCAAACCAAAACACCATTCAAAGCAGCCCAAACAAACTAATCAACAACACGCTACCAAACCAAAAAATCATCTAGCCATCAAAACAGCAGCCAAGTCCATCAACAAATTCTCCCCCTTTCTATCCTAAAAAAATCGATCTATTCGTTCAGAAGAGGAACCACCAGAAGAATGTGACAACATAGATCACATCATTGTTAGAACGTCACCCACCTCACTTTTACATCAGCAAGCCTCTGAATCAAGTGATCAATTTACTTGGACTTATTGGACAGAAACTGCAAAATACCACTCCCAAAGGCTAAAGTAATGAAAGCTTGGCTAGGGCCATCAGTATGAGGTATAACAGTGGTGACGTTGATATCAGGCACATGGTGTCCTTGCTAGAGGGGAGGATGAATATTAAACAGAGCAGGAGGGGAGCCAGCAGGTTCTGAAGACATGAGAAGATCAGGCTTCTATGTAAGAAGAATCCCACAAATAAGCCAAGAATAACAGATAAGCAACCGAAGAGCTTTGAAACAATATAACGTTTGATCTGATTCAACATGAGTGCACCATAGTTGAATTGAGATTTGGTACCAATCTGATAAATCAAGGTGGCAAGAGAAATGGAAAGATCAGATCTTTGTGAGGAAGGACACTCGTTTATGATCCCAATTTTGTGGAGGGCATATTTGACACTAAGTACAGTAGTGGGTAGCTCTCCCTTCTTTGGCCATGAAGAGTGAGTGCCTCCAGTCAACTCAAAAACTAAATCTTTCAAAAAAATGGCGATGTTCAATCACATTTTCAGGAGTATTCCTATGCAAAAACTGGTTGATAATAGCAGAAGATAAAACAAACTAATGCCGACGGATATGGACTTTCTAGAATTATGGACTGGTGGGATCATCAAAATTAGCAGTCAAATTAACAATGAACTCACAAATTAGTTGGGGATAAAAGGGTCCCAGATTCAGTACAAAGTTAGCTTCTAGTATTAAGTCCATGAGATCCAGACATTCTTGAGCATTTTCAGACAACTTCTTTTCATCCACAATATTTCTTTTAACAACAAATTTCCAGAGGCTAGCACTTTTTTCAAAGTGAAAGGACACACCATCTAAAGGTACAAGAGAAACATTTGAGGTGGAGGTCTATTTGCTTTTGCCTTTAAGAGAGGTACGAATGATCCAAATAGGACCAATGTCTTCTTCATCAAAACTATTTCAAAGACCCAAGTCAGATGCTTCTTCAAAGGGAGATTTTTCAGATTTTTCAGACTCATGATCTGATGTCACTGGAGAGGCATTGACATCTTCATAATTCTTATCTTCATCATCATCAACACCATCATAACTCAGATGAGTCATTTCATCATCTTGAGCAGTGCCAGTTGCTTCCTCAAGATTCTTTTGACAAGAAGCACACTCAAACACATCAGTAACTTCACCTTCCTGAACCATAATAATTTTAATATCCCTCATATTTTCGACAACATTTTCAATACCACTTTCTGGATCAGCCATTTCAGATGACTTAGGAGAAGGATCAATTTTCTTTTCACTAGATTGCAGTGTCTCACATGTAACAGTAATTTGAGTATTCTCATCACCAGTGAGTTTATCCACATCAGGGGACTAAAAAAGATTGAAGTTAGAAGCAATAATTTCAAAAATAACAAGATCAACAAACTCAGTAACAGTTTTTCATTAGACAAAATGACATTTCCCTTTTCAGGCTATTCGAGCTTAGACACACTAACATTTTCTTTTTCAATAAGAACATATTCAGGCAAAATTGACTCATCATTACTAGGAATAGGAGCACTAGGTTCATCAACAATTCCACTCTTGGTGACCCTAACTTCCTCAACAACAATAGAAGACGATTTAACATTTTCACAAGGGTTTCTAGCAAGGGATATAAAGTCATGCATGTGACCAAATGACTCACTAGAAGTAGATTTATCTTTGCTAGGGTGAATTTCTACTCCTAGTCCTACAAGATTAGTTATATCTATGGCAGAAACACTTACTTTCTCTTTGCCCTTCTCTTTGGTAGAGAAACCAATACCGGAACGCCTTCGTTTGGCAATTGGGGGAGGAACACCGATTTCAGTACTCGAAACAAGAAAACCTCGAACCTGAACTCCATACTTGTTTCTAGTAGATGGGGGAACTTCTTCGACATACAACTTCCTCTTAGCCTTTTCCTTATACCTCACCATCTTCGTAGTAGAAGTCTCAGTACCCTGTTTTGTATTCACCATCTGAATAGGGGCAATATCGAATACTCATGGAAGAGTGAGATGGAGCAATAGAGAACCCCAAGCATCCACAATTCTTCGATGGAACCTGTCAGAGGATAATTACCAACATTTCAAATTCAAAAATAAATTTGAGATTAGAAAATAATTGAACCTGTTTAATCTCTCAACAATTGCAACTAAGGTAGTTAATGAAGTGTCTCCCCACATGGACTTCGATTACTGATGGGTCGTCTTTATCCTCAACTAGGCCTAGTAAATTAATTGTTATGTTTTCAAGATACACAAGCCTAAAGCAGCTCTTAGGAATTCAAAGCGAGTAGTATCTAGAGCCTTTGTAAAAATGTCAGCCAATTGATTCTTGGTGTTGATATGTTCCAAAGAGATTTGTTTGCTTTCAACTAGATCACGAACAAAATGGTGTCTGATGTCAATATGTTTCCTTCGATTGTGCTGAACTAGATTTTTAGAAATATTGTTAGCACTCATGTTGACACAGTAGAGAGTCATGACATCTTGCGAGACATCATACTCTTGTAGCATCTGCTTCATCCATATCAATTAAGTGCAGCTACTCCCTACAGCAATATATTCAGCCTTGGTTGTGGACAATGAAACGCAATTTTGTTTCTTATTGAACCACGAAATCAAATTGTTGCCAAGAAAGAAACACCCTCCAAAAGTACTTTTCCTATCTTCTGAGTTGTCTGTCCAATTAGTACCGCAGTACCCGACTAGAAAGCTACTCGTACCAAAGGTGTATAACAACCCAAAATCACTTATGCCATGATTATTCTCTTTGCACTTAGCAAGTGACTGTTTCTTGGCTGGACTAATATCTTGTACAAACGCCAACAACAAAAGCAATGCCAGGTCTACTAGCTGTTAGATACAACAAATTTCCAATTAAACTTCTGTATAAATTTTCATCAACTGGAATGCCTCCAGTATCTTTGGAGAGTTTTGCATGTGTGGGAGCTAGAGTTCGTTTAATACTTGCTTTTTCAACACCAAACTTCTTAATAATGTTCTTGGCATATTTAGACTAAGAGATGAAGACTCCCACATCTAATTGTTTGATCTAAAATCCCAGGAAATATGGCAGTTCTCCTACCATGTTCATCTCCAATTCATCCTGCATTTGTTTCACGAAGAGTTATACCATTTCCCTCCAAAGACAATATCAACAATGTAAATTTTTATAATCACGAACTTTTCTTCAGATTTTTTTACAAACAAAGTTTTGTCCACTCTGCCTCGAATATATCCATTGTTCTCAAGAAATTTGGTTAGTCATTCATACCAAGCTTTGGGAGCCTGCTTGAGCCCGTACAACGCTTTGTTGAACCTATACACATAATCAGGATGAGCAAGATCAATGAATGCTTACAACGCTTTGTTAAGCCTATACACATAATCAGGATGCACAATATCAATGAATCCTTTGGGTTGTTCAATGTAAACTTCTTCATTTAAATATTCATTTAGAAAAGTGCTCCTTACATCCATATGATATAGTTTAAACTTCAGGAGACAAGATATACCACAAAAAAGACTGATTCCCTCAACTCTGGCCACAGGAGTGAAGGTTTCATCAAAATCCATACCTTCCACTTAAGTGTATCCTTGTGCTACCAATCGAACTTTATTTCTAGTGATATTTTCGTTTTCGTCAGACTTATTCTTAAAGATCCATTTAGTGCCAATCACATTAACAGACTCTAGGCGAGGAACAAGCGTCCTTACATTATTTTTCATAAACTGTTCAAGCTCTTCTTGCATGGCATTTACCCAACGTTCATCCTCAATAGCTTCCTTTACATTCTTTGGTTCAACTGAGAATGTGAAGCAAATATTGCTAAGCATCTCCAGATAATTAACTTTGTTTTTTCTTCTGGTTTTCACACCTTCTTCAAGACTACCTATTATGTTACTAGAAAGATGATTCTTGCAAACCCTGTTGGATGGATGGTTGTTGTTGGATTCACATGGTTCAGCAATAGATTGATTGATATCCATCAGAGCTTCAGAAGT
The DNA here is from genome assembly GCA_031780015.1 of Citrullus colocynthis. Taxonomy (NCBI): domain Eukaryota; kingdom Viridiplantae; phylum Streptophyta; class Magnoliopsida; order Cucurbitales; family Cucurbitaceae; genus Citrullus; species Citrullus colocynthis. The sequence continues at coordinate 963,347 of QLSR01000119.1, read as the reverse complement.
CATCTCTGAAGACATGCCAGAGTGAATGTTCGTCACATCTGTTTTGACAAGGGGAGCCATACTCGAATTCTCTTCGTCATCAAGAGAGGAGACATTTGGTCAACTACATCGTCAAACACAACATTGATAAATTCCATGATGCAACGAGTTCGTGTATTATACACATAATATGCTCTACTATTTGTGGAATATCCGAGGAATATGCCTTCATCAGCTTTCGAGTCTCATTTGCGCCTGGCTCCTCTATCAACAAGAATGTAACATGTAAGCCCTAATTTCTATTATCCTTTGCTTTAGCACAAGTTAAAAATCATAGTTTAAGGTTGGCTAGGGTTGGCTTGAATGAGTAGGAATGTAGGTAGAATTCTTATGCATGTTTAAGTAACTATGAACTTTCCATTTACTTTTAATAAGGAATAAAAGAGATGGAGATAATGGTGTAGTTGAATAAGAAAGTGTGGTTGGACTTAGGAAAATTTTGCTAAGCGTTGAAGGAGAATCTGAAGTCAATGTAGGTCAAGAAGTTGAAATTAATTTAGAAAAAATGTTAAACTAAGGAATAAATACTAAATTAAATTAAAATGATTATTTAAAGGGAAATAATATTTAATTTAGATGGCTAGGATGAGAAGAAAAGAGGAGAAGCCACTTTGAAGCAAGGAGTTTTGTGGCCAAAGGTGATTGGCTGGACTGGGCAATAGCTTGGACCATAAGCAAACAGCTCAATTACAATGTTAGTTCTCCCTATTCACTTGTGCCATTTTTGTCATTTTTAGACCAGAAAGAGCTCTGTGAGTTAGGAATCCAACCTAGGCTGCCGAAACGATTTGAGGTTGGGAAGCTTGAGAAAACTTGAAAATACTGAAGGTTGTTGCAGAAACTGAGCAAACCAGACGAGTTAACTTTGAGGAATTTTTCAAGGGTGCTTGGGAAGGTTTTTGAAGCTCAATTTTCTTGGTAAATTAGTTAAGAGGTTATCCTTGAGTGCCTTGAAGTTTATTTTAAAGGAAAATGTGTTTTGGAGTTTTGAAAAATTGAGTTAAAAACAGGAGATTGTTGGTCGAAGTCAGCTGAAGGCAACCCAAAGCTGTTGCTCACGCCCGCACACCCCAACCTGCACACACGCGCTCTGCCAGCCCCACACCCGCACACCTCTGTGCGGCGCACAGGCCCTATCGCTAGTGCCACTCTTGCACCTCTGTGCACTGCACACGTCCCATCGTCAGTGCCACTCCCACGCCCCTAAGCGGCGCACACGCCCCATCCACACGCCACTGCTGTCAATGCCTATCTGCACGCTGTGCGACCAACCACACCTGTGAGCGGGAGATTCCATCTACCAGCGCCACGTCAGTGCCATGTCCACGCCTTTGCCAACACCCCTCACCCACATGCTGCCCATTAAGGGTGCCTATAGCCATTTTGGGTAAATTTTGAACATTTTTGGACTCTAATTGATATTTTCTTGAATAATTGACCTTGAAATGGGTAAATATGAATTTTATGCTGATTTTTGGATACTTTAGGAAATTTTGAGAATTTTGCAAAATGGTCCCTAAAGAGGTTGGAAATTATGAAAAATGTGGAAATTAAGCTTGACATGGACAATGATGATGGAATTTAGTTAAATGATGTTTGTGAGGGCTTCAAAGAGATGATCTAATGGCTCGTAATAACATTTCAGGTCAAATTGAGATTGGAAAAGTCTATAAGCCCCGAGGAACAGGCCCAGATTGTGAGTGACACTTGTCTTTCCTTAAAAAGGATTTTATTTATGATGTTTAGTCACGATTTCTTGCGAAATGCGTTTTTATGATGATTTGCTAAATGTGAAGCATGATTATTTTTTGTAATTGGATTTAACGCATGATTTATCAAATCATCAAGTCCTTCAAAAGCATGTTTCCTGAGGCTAACTATTGAGAAATAATCTGATTTTCCTTAAACGTTTTATGATGACCTTTTGTACATAGCATACTTGTTTTCTAAAATTTTTTCTAAGGGACCCAATGTTGAAGGACGTTGAGAAGGCATATGAACTCAATGCTGAAGGACATTGAGAAGGCACTTGAGTATCATAGGGACCTAGTACTGAAGGACATGGAAAAAGTACTTGGGCAGCCCATGTAGTTCCTATGTACACATAATGAGGTATGACGTTGTTGTGTTGAGATTACTCCACATCAGCTAAGACTTTTCGACGTTGGGTGTATCGAGATTACTCGGCCCCAACTAAGGTTTGTTTTTTACTTTGAGTGTGTTGAGCCTTCTCCGCATCAACTAAGGGTATTTTTGAATGCTAAGAGATGTTTGATGAGTTTATAAATTGTATTTGATCAAATGGCATTGTTTATGTTTTCTACGTTGCTTAAGCATGATTTTTATGTTATAAACTATGTTTCCTCTAATGGTAAGCATGATTTAACTCTAAAGTTGTGTTTTCAATGTTATGTCACTCATTGGGCATTCAACTCACGTTTTCCATGTTTTCTATTCCATCTAGGTAGCGAAAAAGTTCCTGGTGCTTAGCCTACTCAAGCCTCATCCTACTAAAGTTCCAAACTATCAAAGAATACTTTCCATCACAGTTGTTGTATGTGTAAATAACTTTGTATATGTAGCATGTAGACATAGCTCGTTAGTTGTTGGAAAGTGAGAGTGGACACTGTGTATATGGTCTAAGTTTGGTTGTAATCGTGCTAGAGTTTCTATTGAAGTAAATATGTATCATCATGTTGCTATAATCATTAGTCTGGTGGATTTAAATGTTCTATGATTTAGGGTTATACACTGTGGGCGGTTATGTTAAATCATATTTTCAGCAAGCTAGTCAGGTACAGATGGATAGTGAGCTTCACAAAAGGGATGAAGTTTACTGTCCTCACATCTCCTTCCAGGTTAAAAAGGGTAATTTGGGAGGGGGTGTGACATAATAGGTGCTACCAAAGATATGAAGGTATTTTACGTTTGGTCGTTTTCCCCTCCATATTTCATAGATAGTGCTCACAGTACCTAGCGAAGAACAACTCCTTAAGTGTACTGTTTTTTCTTTCAATAACCCTATTCTGCTGATGGGTGATAGGAGTAGAGAATTCATGATGAAAGCTAGTTGAGTCACAAAATTTCGCCAATTGAGCGTTGTCAAACTCCCTGCCATGATTGCTCTTGATTCATTTTACATTCAGATCTTTCTCACACTGAAGTTGTAGACATATAACTTGAAAAATGACAAATGCCTCTTGATTTTTCTCGCAAGAAACGGGCCCAAGTGTACCGAGAGAAGTCATCAACAACAACTAGGACATAACGCTTCCCTCCCAGGCTTTTTTACTGCATTGTTCCATAAGGTCCAAGTGGAGAAGCTCCAAAATAAGCGTTGAACCAAACTGAGAGCGATGCTTATGAGAAGCATGAGTTTGCTTTCCTGACTGGCAATCACGCTAGATAATACCTATAGTAGATAACAGAAATGGGAGACTAGATATAACATTCTTTGTAAGTGCCTTTTGAATGGTCTTCATGCTTATATGACTAAGACGCTTATGCCAAAGACTAGTTTTGTCTTGCCTAGAGAGATAATAGACCAAAGACATATTTTCAGGATTCTACAAGTAACAATTGTTTGAGGACCGAGTCCCTATCATAACAAGACTCTTAGCATCATCTATAACAATACACTGTTTTTTGGCAAAATGTATATTCATACCCTAGTTGCAGAGTTGGCTTATGCTGATAAGGTTGGATGCAAGTCTTTCAATGTGACTTTTCCTGCATGAATTTAGAGCAGGTAAGCCTTGGAAATTCAGCTTCCCTTTTCCGATAATCTTACCAATCACACCGTCTCCAAATGTGACTTTTCCTACACTCACAAGTTTGAGGTAAGACAAGAAAGTTTGGTCACAAGTCATGTGACACGAACTTCCACTGTCAAAGTAGCAATCTCCTCTACTAGAGGATCTGAAAGAGGTCAAAACTACATTGCATTTCATCTTATCATTCTTCACTCTCCAAACAAGTTTCAAGTTTCGCCCTTCTAGACCTCTATTATGAGAGTAATGAGGAGCTTTAACTACGTTTGAGGACCTGTGAAACAAGTTTAGTAATTGATAACAAAAAGACGTGTGACTTGCTTTACCACAAAAATATGATAAATCCACCAAGATTTGTGACCTCTGTTAGCTACCCTTTGAGATCGTCTAAAGGAAGTTCCAGCAATGTCATAAGATTCAGGAATCTGGACTCTGGCAAACTTCACCTTCTGCTTGCCTTTAAACTGAGATTGTATATTGTATTGTCATTTAGATTTAGAAAAACTAAGTCTAGAATTATTGCCAGCAACCTTTCCTTTGGACAGAATGTTCTGAAGAGAGTATGTACTAGAGTTGAGTATCTGAATATTCTTACACATAGACTCCTTCTCAGCTCTAGACTGAGACAATTGACGTTTCAGGTCTGCTATAGTGGACGTGAGTCTGTGGTTTTCAGCTAACAACGACTCAATTCTTTCTTTCTGCACATTCAGCACCTTTAGGTTATCTTGCCATTTGTTGAACAAGGCTTGATAGGACGGATAATCAAACACTGATTGAGAAACATTGTTAACATTATCAGTAAACACGTCATATTCTCAGGTCTCAGCTAACGAAGTGTCAGAGGAGATGTTACTGACAAGCGCTTTGACATCTACCTCAGATTCACTGGTGTCTTTTGACTTATCATCAAACAAAGTTAAAACATAACTTCTATTCTACTTCTTCTAGAAATTGGGACATTCTGCTTGCAAATGACCATACCCTTCATACTCTCTACATTTTAGAGTTCTTTCCTTTTGAAGAATGGAACTCGCAGATTTTTCACCATCTTTCTTGTTGCTTGGAATTCTGAATTGTTTTGGAGCAGAAGTGCCAACAAACTTGCTTCCAGATTTCTTCCCAAATTGTTTGAGAACACGGTTGAATTGCTTGGAAAGTAAGACAATAGATTCAACTAGAGGCTCCTCGACTTCTTTGTCAGAAACATCAATATGTTGCTCAGTTAGGGATTGCAAGGAAATGCCCTTATTTTTCTTCTCGGGTTTTCCTTCTAATGATTTTCAAAGGTAAGCAGAGAGCCAAATAACTCACTCACTTTCAAAGATGATATGTCTTGAGCTTCTTCGTTTGCAATAACTTTCATATCGAATTTCTTAGATAAAGGTCTAAGAGCCTTACGAACAAGTCTTTCCTCTGAAATCTTCTCCCCAAGTGCAAATGATTCATTAGCAATATCAAGTAGCTCAACATTGAACTCAGATATGGACTCTTCGTCTTGCATTTTTAAGTCCTCAAACTTTGAAGTCAACAATTGAAGTCTTGACATTTTGACTTTAGAGGTTCCTTCATGTGCAACAAATATTATATCCCAAGCCTCCTTCGCAGAAACACATGTATTGATTAGACAAAATATGTTGCAATCAACCCTATTAAAGATAGCATTCAATGCATAAGAATTTCCCAAAAAAGCCTCATCTTCTGCTTCTGTCCACTAAATATCAGGTTTTAAGATCTCCTTTTCGTCTGCTACTTGCATAGTAGGATGAGTCCATCCAGTCATGACTGCCTTCCACGTTTTGTTGTCAATGGACTTCAAGAAAGTTGTCATACTGGCTTTCCAATAAGAGTAATTTGTTCCATCTAGAACTAGAGGGCAACTGGTAGAGCCACCTTCGTTGATCCCGTTCATGATCGACACACCTGAGGTGAAAGTGTCCTGCTTTGATAACAATTGAAAAAACTATTAAATGACTCGTCACTCAAATACAGGTGTTAAACAGAAAGCACAAACAAGCACTATAACAACTAACAAAACTGATTGTAGGCAAAAAGTAATTGCACACAAGAGTTGGTAACCCAATTTAGTGATGAACCACCTACATCTGAAGGGCAGTGTTCCCCAAAAAAATAATCCACTAATATACAAGTGTTAGGCGTTTACAACAATGTACTTATCTATAAAGTAACATCTTCTTCAGTAATTCTTGTAGAGCTTAACGTGTTAACCACCTAGGCTCCCCCTAGATGTGAGACTCTCTCTTAGGTGTACTTAGGCTCCACCTAAGTGTGACAATATTAGTGATGCACACTTTGGCTTTCGATAGTGGGTGAGACTCCTCTCAACTTGATTATCTTCCTCATGACTCAGAACTCCCTTCACATGAGAACTTAGGTCCCCCTGAGTATTGAGAACTCCCTTCTTAATGAATGGCATCTTAGGCTCCCAAAAATCTCTTCTCTGTAAAGGTGCCTTAGGATCCCTCTAAGGCAAAGATTATCTTCAAGATTTTGTTCTCACAGAATAGTGAAAATGCATAGCAGAATAACAAAAGCAAATAGAAAACCACACAGTTGTATAACTCGGCCACAAAGAACAGAATCTTCCTTCACAAAACACAGAATGGAAATAAGCAATGCCCTAAAAATCGTCATTAATCACCTTTTAAAAGGCGATGCCTATAATGGAAATAAGCAATGCAATCGGGAGTAATAAACATCGCTTCCAATAAGGAAAAGTATAGGGCACAATATATCAACAGGAAATAACTAGATAAGGAAAGATAATATTTTGCATGAATTTATGATGTCACATTCAGATGTTAGGATGAGGAGCCTTTTTGGTGTCGCTCCCAAAAGACCCAATCAAATAATATTTATAATTATACCAATTTTTACAACTAGTACTACTAAAGCATAGTATTAGTGGCTAGACCAGGTCGATCCGCAGGGAAGCACAAAAATCAATTTCTCAAAGTCAACTATTTAGTTAAAGTGATAAATAGGGGGTTTTATGTGGTTTGAGATTTGAATATGCATGAAAGTAAAGTGCAAGAAAAGTAAAGAATAGATGTGCAATCAAACGAAACATTCTAGTTTAGAGGAACGAAACTACCCAATGTAATTTTGATTATCGAATTATCAAAGCGTGGTTTTAACTTCTTACCTATGCCTAGCCCAATTGATTACCAATGGTCCAAAGTATCAAATTAGCCAATTTGATTAGATTAAAAGCATCCTAATCAATTTAACTAACTGCATTACGCTTTAGGGATTATGCTATGATAAATTTCTAATTAGAAATGCCTAATTAGAAATTTAATTTGGTTTCCCCTAGGTTGATAAAATAATACTCTTTGTTGTCGACTACAAATCACAAGCCTATCAAACATTTTGCTTCTTAGAGATTAACCTATAATTGCAAGAAATATCAATCATATTATCAAAATACTCCAAAAAATACAATGGATTCATCCAAAATCTTACTATACTAGAAAACTATAGATCTTACCTTCCCCCACGGTGGTGGAAAAGATAGAACCCAACATCGTTTTTGCTTGATTACAGGAAGAAGATGAAAGAAAACCTAAAAACTAATGTTGTAGATGGATAGGGGTGGATAAATAAAGAAAACAAGTGGTTATTTGCCCAATACAGTCATTCGGATCAAAAGATATGACTTAATTACCAAATTGCAGTTTTTGTATCTTCGCAAAGCACTGCGACGCTACTGGACAACGTTGCAGCGCTGTCAAAATCAGTTGTATGCTATTTTTAGTATCACAACGAGGTCTTTTAAGGATATTTTGGTCTTTTTAACTTCTATTTGACCTAATTGTTCCATTAGAACTCCCAATTGGTCCATTTTACCTCTATTTTCTTATTAATGCTCAATTCTACCTTTTAGGAGCTCGGTACCTAAAAAAACACATTTTTAACACATTAAATAGTACAACGATCCTAAGTTAAGTTGCGGAAGATAGCACATTTCAGGTGCTATCATAAGACTACATTTAAGACAACCACTGGATCTCTACAACTCCCTTAAACTAATAGAAAATCAACACACAAAACTCCAACCGTCTTTCCCAATCATATTATATTTCATACTATTTAATAAATCAAGAATCACATCTATGCATATACTATAGAAAAAATCTCCAAATGAGAAATCTCTTTTCTCTTCATTTTACTCTTTTGGTTTTTTTACTATTTACTATAATTCTATTTTATTTCTTTATCTTATTTTTTGGTTTATAAATCGAAAAAACATGGTGTTCATAAAATAGATTTTGATTTTTCTTTTTGTTGTTATAGTTTCCTTAAGGTTATACAAATATTCGAATTAAAAAATAAATTAAATCAAAATTAAAATTGAAAAGAAAAAGAAAACATGGTGTTCCATTAAGTAGATTTTTCTTTTGCTTAAAAAAAAAAAAAAAGAATTTTCTTTCGTTGGCTTTTTTATTAGTTTCCTTAAAGTTAGATAAATATTCAAATTAAAGAATAAAATAAAATGATGTAGAGGATAAGTATTATATTTTCATTTTAAGACTAAAAGAATCATCTTAATATATTTAATCATACACTTCACAATTTTTTATTAAAAAAAATCAATGATTTAATATCTAAAACAATGACAATCATTTAATATCTAAAACAGTGACAATCATTTTAATTTTATAACAAATAGGGCATTTAAAAATGGAAAATTATTTTGAGTTTTCAATATTCTTTGAAGTAGCTTATAATTTTGTCTGTTGCTCATCTATTTAATTATAATTTAGACATCCAATAATTGTTTTCACTATATACACACACACAATACAAAAATGGTTTACTTGTGGGTTTACATGAAACTAGTTTTAATTAAGAATTCATAATACCAACTATTTGGTATTTTACAATATAGTCATATTCTTTCTTGTTTTTCATTTTATTTTATATTTATACTATATTGCGTATTGTCTTCTCCAGACAAAAAATTTCTAAAAATAAAATCTAATATTTTAAAAATATATTTACATTTCTTTTTATCTACTTAAATGTTTATATATGTACTGATCTCAATAACATGTGAGTCGAGAATTCAAACCTCTAATTATTGGTAGATGATATAGGTAAATAAATTAATTGAGATAGACTTAGATTAACACTAACAAATATATTTCAAAAGCCTTAATAAACAAGCAATGCATGTGAGTGCGGTTTGTGGTTTGAATAACATTATACTATATATGCATAGCTTTTTCTTAATGTGTTTTACTTTTTTAATTAGGAAAATTATCTTAAATGGTAAAACTGTTGAAAATATTTACAACTAATAGTAAAATATACAGTCTATTTACAATAGAACGTGATAGACTACTATCTATGTAATATAGATAGTAGTCTATCGCAATATATCGTGGTTTATTATAGATAAACAGTTAAATTTTGCTATATTTATAAATATTTTGATTTCTTTTGTTATATTTGAAAAGAATTCTTTTAATTATTATTATTACATAACAATTTAGAATGAAAAATTTTGCCCTTCTCTAAGAAAATTTAGAAATTCGTCCAGTCTTATTAATTTGTTAAACTATGTGAAATTCCAAATGGGTCATTTGATTGAGTATTTGACATTTACTATGAACAAAAAGATGAAAATTATTGTCAATCAATAACCCTTATTTGGGACAATAATTGTTAATGAATAACTAAATACTAATTATAAATTATATTTGTGCATGATGTAACCACATGTTTTGCTGAAAGTTTTGGGCCCACGAGCCCAAATCTTGTGCTGATGTCTAAAAAAACAGCCCATTCAAAAGGCTAAGGGCCCATCAGAAGAGGCTATGGTTTGTGGGACTTAAATATGGGTTGAGAATACCAAAAGATCACGAACACTATTTCACAAATATTCTAAATTTTAGTTATATTTTATTATGTTTTTTTTTTACCAACCTTAATCTTGTCATACATCCTCTCTCATATTAGATTTTGTTTTTTTAATAATCATTCATTACACTATATATATATATATATATATATATCATAATTAGTGATGAATTCTCATTTAATGATTTTTTATTTGATTTATTAACTAATATGGTATATATCCTTAAAATTTTAAAATATAATATACTGTTTTTACATTTGACGGTAGGTTCTTTTTATTATTTTATGGATATTCAAGATCAGTTACTCAACCTTGTTTATTTCAAATGTATACAAATTATTTTCTAATGCATTTAGAAGAATAACAAATTTAAAGTTGATATATAATATATACTACATATTATAATTTTAATCTTGTTTTTATTGAGATATATATTCTACATAGTTTATCATATATATATATATATATATATATATATATATATTTTGTAAATATATACTTTATATTGTATAATAATAGTGGCATAAACTAAGTGGATTGAAAATAAGAGCACGTGTATAGTATGTACTAACTTTCATGTGTGGGTAATCATGAGATTGAACCCTAGATAGCAGTGAAACCGTCCAATGCCGGCAGAATCGTGAGCAACGGTGGAATACATCAGCTTAATTATTCCCGTTGAAGGTTGCACAAAATTTAAAGTTTTCGGTCAAAGTTTAGATTCCTTTTTTTTTTTTTTTTTTTTTTCTTTTAAAGTTTTCTTGTCATTTAACTTCAATATTTTTAACCTATTCTTACTGTATTTACTAAATTTAGAGATTTTATTAAATTTATAAAAGGGAAAACTTTAGTTTCTTTTTACAGTTTTTCTTTATTTTGTCCATATTTAAATATTATTTTTCATATTTGACGTTTCATATTTTTTAAATAAAATAAACAGTTAGAATTATAGAAATGGTGTATATGACATTTGAGTTTGATTTTTACGAAATATCGTAGCCAACTAGGCTATTCGTGAAAAACAAAATAGTAACTTTAGCCTGTTAGTATAATTAAGCATATTTAAGTAGGCTATTAGTGTGGAAAGCCCATATTAAAATTTAACATGTATTAATCTTTTCCATATTGTAGTGGACTTTAATTACCCCATTTGACTTTTTTTTACAAGACATGCATTTTTTAATGAGAAATTGCACATAATGTCCGAAAGAAAGACCCCTAGTTAGATAAATGATCATCTTCTAATTTCTATGGTTTATGAGAATTACGTGATAGGGAAGGCCCCATCTCCCTACTTACTCTTTCAATTTTGCCCCTTCCACCCAAATCCAATGCTTCCATCAATTAAGGATGAGTATATCTCCCACAATTTCAACAAAATCCAATATTTATTCTTTTAAATTACTTCACTCCACCATTTGGTCTACAAATCACGATTCTCTCAGTGCCAAACATTCAAAATTAACAGACGCCTATGCAGAGTAGAAAGGCATTCAAAAGTTTGATCCTCAAAAAGAGTTGAGAGCAAAATGCATAACTTTATGCGGTAGTCGAACACCTATGACTGTCTTCGCTTGCATCTCCCAATGCAATGATGTTTTGTCATCTTCCATTCAGATTTCTCCACTTACGCAACAGAGCAACAATTTTTAGGCTATTATGTCGATTGTTTCCAAGGGTATGGGATGAGTGATGATTTGGCTTTTGGAAGGCCAAAGAAAAGTTTAAAAGTACATAGTGATTGTCGAGTATTTTGTCAAATGTTTGATTGTGGTTACTGGTGAAAACATTGAAGAGATCTTCCTTCAAGTTTATTGTCAAAAGCAATATTTTAATATTTTTGTGTATGTTACAATAGAGTATGGGAGATTAAATATACAAGAGAGATACATAAGTAAGGAAAGCTTAACTAAGGGAATCGAATCAAATCAATTTCCTTTACATAATTTACATTTACACTCTCCCTCAAACTCAAGGTGGTAGAATAGGTACCAACTTGGGTTTGTTAAACAACTGAGGGAAGCGATTGGAGGATAACGCCTTAGTGAAGATATCAACTGATTGCTCGGTAGAAGAAATGGATCTTAAGAGGAGAGTGTTGCTTCCGAGATGATGACGAATTAAATGACAGTCACTTTCATTATGCTTAGTACGCTCATGGAAGACGTCATTGTGTGCAATCTAGATTCCACTGCAGTTGTCATAGTGAAGTATAGCGGTAGACTGTTAAGGTACTCCCATATCAGTAAGAAGCCATCGGAGCCATAATAGTTCTGAGGTAGCATCAACAATAGCATGATATTTAGATTCAGTGCCGGAATGAGAGACAACACTTTGTTTCTTACTCTGCCAAGAAATAAGAGAGTCACGTAAGTAGAAGCAATAACCTATGGAAGAGGACCGATCAATAGAATCACTAGCCCAATCAGCATGAGAGTAGCCAGATTGTCACACCCTCTCCCAGATTCCTTCCTAACCTAGGAGTGAGTGCGAACCAGACACACCTGTCCTTGCATGACTTATAATAATCTACGTAATGTTCGGAGAGAAGTGTCATACCTATATGGATCACAAAAGTTTGAACTACATCTTTGATCAGAAAGAACTCAATATGAGACAAAGGAGGTGGTTAGAACTGATCAAAGATTATGACTGTACCGTAAATTATCATCCAGGAAAGCAAATGTTGTAGCTGACGCATTAAGCAAGAAAAGCAGAGGTGTAACCGATAGGGTGAATGCAATCAGAGTGGTGGTATTACAAGAATTTAAGGATAATGCAGCTAGCTTGAGTGTATCCAGAACAGGAGCTTTACTAGCACATTTCCAGTTGAGACCTAAACTTATGGATGAGGTGACAAGAAAACAATTAGAAGATCCTGAAATTAGGAAGTTGATGAAATAAGTAAGAGCTCAGCAGAGATCAGATTATGAGCTCAGGTCTGATGGTGTGCTTTTGAAGCAAGATAGAATTTGTGTGTCAAAGAATGAAGAAGTTAAAAAGTTAATTTTGGAAGAGGCACATAGTTCGGCATACGCTATGCATCCTGGTAGTACCAAGATGTATAGAACACTGCGGAGATTCTATTGGTGGCCAGGCATGAAAAAGGAGATAGTTGAGTACGTGGCAAAGTGTTTAATTTGCCAACAGGTCAAACCCGAGCGTCAAAGGCCGGCAGGATTGCTACATCCACTTCCTGTTCCTAAGTGGAAATGGGAACATATTACTATGGTAAATCTATGTTAATCCACTAGTTGGGAGATCTAATACACGTGACATTACGTAGATTATTATTAGTCATGCAGGGACAGGGTGTGTCTAGTTCGCACTCACTCCTAGGTTAGGAAGGAATCTGGGAGGGGGTGTGACACAGATAATACTAGAGAGAAAACCATGTCCCAAAGTATCCTTGACATAACCAAGGATACTACAACAGTAAAATGTATGGTCCATGTGGCAACCATGAACTGGCTAACAATATGAACAACATATGCAATGTCTAAACGAGTCACTGTCAGATAAATAAGGCTGCCAACAAGTTGCGCATCTTCCAGAGGAACACCATTAAACGGAGTTAAGTGAACATTGTGATCGAGTTGTGTTGGAGTTGTGGTAGAGTCTGTGATGCCCGAACGAGCCAAAAGATCATAGACATGTTTTTCTTGGGACAACAAGTAACCATCAGAATGTGTTGATACCTCAAGACCAAGAAAGTAATTAAGTGATCCTAAGTCTTTCATCTCAAAATGTCCTCCAAGGTAACATGAGGTGTTTTACGAGTAAAGAGGGTTGTATATCATGTGAACTTGATGTAAACCCAAGTTGAATGATGGTAAGACTAAAAGTTGCAAACTAAGCTCGTGGTGCCTGTTTCAGACCATATAATGCACAATGAAGGAGATACACTTTCTAAGGTGGACGAACAAACAGGGAGTTGAATTGATGTGAGCTCAAACAATCTTCCCACCTTGCGACCCGTACAATCAGGTGTTCTATCTACAAATCCTAAACCTGACAACCATTAGGGGAAAAGAAACAGTTAAGCCAAGATCACATAATTGTCCCACAGATGCAAGATTAAAGGTAAGTTTGGAACAAAATAAGTATTGAGATGACTCAAAGTGGGAGTGTCAATTGTGCCGACATGAGAGATGGTCATACAATTACCACCAACAGCATAAATGGGAGGAAGTGATTTTGCAAGAGTAAATGTAGACATACGAGAAATGTCAGATGTCATATGATTGCAACAAGTAGAAGCAAGAAGTCACCAATTACCTAGTAAGATGGCAAGAGCAGAGGAAGTAGACGGAATTCATTGTTTTAACAAGTCCTGAAGGTCACTTATCTGAGGATTGAGAGGGAAAGGATCATCAGAGGAGGCGATAATAGAAACAGAGGATGACCCAATTTTAGTAGTGTTCCTTGACTTTGTAAGATAACCTAGAGGTCGAGGTAGTCGTGTAGAACAATCGTCCAAAATATGACCATGCTTGTTTCAATACTTACACTCAATTTTAGGACAATCACCAAACTTATGGCCAAGACGTTTGCCATTTTTACCAAAAATAGTCCCAGAAGTATTAGGGGGATGAGTTTTGGCAAGAACAACTTCAAATTGCTTGGAAGGAATAATGCCCGGTCGTTCTTCTTCAAACAAAATTTCCTGAATTGTTGCATCACAAAGATGGTAAAGGGTTGCGATGCAATAAGGAAGCATAGATAGATTCATATTTAGGACAAAGTCTCATAAGGACCTTAATGAGAAAAAAATCATCTGGACTAATTTTAGCTTAATCCAGCTGGGTCCAAATGGATTGCAGAGTTGCTAGATATTCATTAACAGATTAACCAGTATCCTGGTTAAGACTGATAAAAGTCATGTTCAATGATAATAATGAGTCAGTTAAATAGATTTAAACCGTGTAAAGAAGAAGTCCCATAAACTCTTAGCATTATCAAAGGCATCAAATTGGGCATGAATAGTAGGAATAGATGTATTACCTAGTCATATGATAATTTGGTGGTTTTTACTGTCTCAATCTTCTAGTCGTTCAATAAATTTACTATCATCCTCCGAATCTGATTTGAGTGGTTTAGAAATGTCACATGTGATAATGCACTATAACTTGCGTCCTATTAGAAAACTTTTCATTTGATGAGCCCAAGTAAGGTAATTGGTCCCATCAAGAATAGTGCTAATTGGCCGAAAAATATGGACTTTTTCCATTATAACAGAAATACCACAAGAGTTGCTGCAAAAGCTACTAATAGCATAGAAATACCACAAAAGCTACAAAATAGCACAGATACCACACAAATACACCATAGATCGGAGTAAAAAAAATGAGTATACCACGAACACACCACAAATCTAAGCAGAAAATCGTCAGATCTAGACAAACAGTCATCGAATATGAGTTGCTCCAACGGATCTAAGCAGTGGTGAATTACAGATGGGACTAAAAAAAACGTGAACGGATCAAGCAGGTAGTGTGAACACATTCTTCTCGAACGGATCTGAGCCACCTTTGTTGACAAAAGCAGCGAAGCGGCAGTCGGCAGGGTGTGAACGGGTTGAATCTAGAGCAGGGGAACGGTGGTGCAAACAGGCTATTCAAGAATAGATTTGAGCGGGCCGAGAACATGTCAAATCTGAGTGGTGGTATGATCTGAGCAACGAAGCACAAAGGGTGCGACCTAAGCAACAGAGCGTGGATCGATGGAGCGGCGGAGCACAATAGTTTTGAGCAGATCAATAGAGTAGGGGCAGTAGTAGCTTGAAAACTCTAAAAATATAGCTTGATATCATATTGTCAAAAGCAATATCTTATTAATATTTCTGTATATTTTACAATAGAGTATGGGGGTTTAAATATACAAGAGAGATAAATAAGGAAAGTTTAATTAAGGAAATCAAATCAAATTATTTTCCTTTACATAATTTACGTTTACAAAATTGAAGGGTTGGACAAATTTGAGGGCTTGTTGTTTATATACTAACTCTTACTAGACAGATAGTGTAAAGAAGCGCTCATAATCTTGTTGAAAATATTTAGAGACCTTCGAAACCCTGATCAAAAGAATTGAAGATGAAAGAAATGTGTTATTATCTCTCTTTTAGAAATAAGATATGTTCTTGATAGAAAATTTTCAATGGAAGATTACAAACACCATGTATTTGATTCTTTTTTTTTTTTATCAATTCTATTGAAGTCTTCTTTATATTTATATATATATATATATTTAATTTTATTCCAACACTTCAGAGATTATAGATAAGTGTTTATAGATGAGTTGCAAATACTTAGTTACAAATACAAAGTATTTGCACACACTAAATATTTTTGCCTCTACTATTTTTATTTTTTTTTTTCAATTTTAAGCGAATTTTCATTATGCAAATTTTCCATTATTTTTCTCAAATCTATTAAACTCTTCTCTACATTATTTTCTTAATTATTCCAAATTATTCCAACATTTAAACACTTAGATTTTTAATGAGTTGTAAATACAATGCGATAAATGCTTTTCCTCTATTTTTCTTCTGTTTAGTTGAATTATCATTGCAAATACCATGTGCTCTATTACAAATTGTAATTCTTCTAAAATTCATTAAAATATTTGCTTGGTTTAAAATAGAATTTTGTAAGAATTTGACTTCTTCGTTATAAGCATCTTAATCAATTGGATACTAATTTAACTATTAAGATCCCGTTTTGTAACAATTTTGTTTTTTGTTTTTGTTTTTAAAAATTAAGTCTATAGACACTACTTATCCCTCCAAATTTATTCTTTTGTTATCTACTTTTTACCAATGATTTAAAAAATCAAGCTATAATTTGAAAACTAAAAAAAAAAAAATAGCTTTTAAAAACTTGCTTTTGTTTTTAGAATTTGGTAAAGTATTCAACTATTGTACTTAAGAGATGCAAATCAATGTAAAACATAGGGAGAAAATAAGCTTAATTTTCAAAACTTAAACAAAAAACAAAATAGTTGCCAAATGAAACCTTCATTTTTATGTTTTTATTTTTTAAAATTAAGCCTAGACACCTTTTCCACCTCCAAATTTCTTCTTAATTTTTACTAGTTTAAAAAACTAAGCCAAATTTTGAAAACTATAAAAAATAACTTTTAAATATTTGTTTTGTGTTTTTAGAATTTGGCTAAAAATTCAATGTACTTGAGAAAGTTTCAAATCATTGTAAAAAATATGGAATAAATATGCTTAATTTTTAAAAATTAAAAATTAAAAATTAAAAATGAAAGGTTGACAAACGGGCAGTAAGTAATTTTGTTGACCTTATTTGTAGTTGAATGATTCCTGATTTATGCGATTTTGTTTGATTTTATTTCTATTTAAAGTTTGTTTCAATTATGAATTACGAATTCATAATTCCTTGATTAAGGTAATTTTTCTTTTTTCTTCACACCTATATTCAAAATTCAAATTTAAGAAATTTTTGTGAAATACACCAGATCCATAGGATTTGGCAGTGGGGTATTTTTGCCTATTACTAAATTTTCAATAGTATCCAAATTAGTTGTTTGGCCATTTTTACTGATAAAAATATGTTTGGTCATTTTTCTAAAATATAATTCTATTTTGGCCATTTGATCAGTCACCACTTTTTTAATTATGTTCATATTGGTGGAAGGTTAAATTATAAATTTGGTTCATATAGTTTGAAAAAATAGAATTTAGTTCCTACTGTTTGATAAAGACTTTATAAATAGTTCCTACAATAAAGACTGTTTATGAGAATTTTATCAAATTTTAGGAATTATTTATGAGATTTTATCAAACTGTAGGACTAAATTCTAACTTTATTCAAACCATAAAGACCAAAATTATAATTTAACCTTGTTAAAACAATGTATTTTTTCTTTTTCTTTTAATTGAATGTTTGACATGAGACTGGTTATGCAATCTTAATGCAAGTTGACCTAGGCTCATGTTAACCCATGGAAAAAAATACTAAAAATAAAAAAATAAAAAATAAAAAGTTGACTTATATGACTTAAATAATTTTAGCTAATTTATATGTTTGTCCGTCCGCCTTTAATATTTGAGTGGATATTGTATTTGGTTCACAAGAATTGATTTTTTTTTTTTTTTTGTTTTTTTTTGGTCCAAGTCAATCCCTAAAATGGTTTTGTGGAAAATCGACTAGTTGCGTTAAATAAAAAAGTGATATGGTATGTGACGTTTGGTTTGGAATGTTTTTGATCCGTAGTTTTGATAAGTTTTGAATATGTTATTTATGAAATTAATAAATCTGAATGTGTATATATTATAAGGTTTTCTTTTCTTTTAGCATATGTTTTCATAATTACCTGTTTTCTTTTAAAAATAAGGTTCTTAATGTTTACAAAATCATGAGTTTGTAAATAACCAATTTTGAGTTACACAATAATATTAACTTTTACAAGTCAAAGACACCTACTATCATAGCTTCCTTAATTATCATATCGATTAATTTCAAAATTACATATATATATATGTATAAGGAAGTAAAGGGGAAGACAAAACTTCAGAAGGAAGCATGTCTCACGTGCCAAAGCATTATCTTTCAATTACCAAACACGTGACATTGTAGTTCTTTCATTAAAGCTATCTTCTGCTGCTTCCACCTTTGCCTTTTTGGTTACTTGGAATTTATATTAAAAAACATTTCTCATTTTTTAAATTAAAATTATATTTACATAACAATTCAATTATAATGGTTTATATTATATGTCCCTATTTCCTAGTAAGTTTATGGATTGTTAAGGAACGAAAAACACTTTCAAAACCTTTTCAATGTTCAAAAACTATTTTCACCTGACTTTTTACCTTTTTTACTAAATTGCTATGTATGCTCTCAAATGTTATGGATCCCATGAGTTTAATTTTCTTTCTATCCTCAAGAAAAATATAAATAAATAAATAATTTCTTTTTTTTTTTTTTTTTTTTAGAACTACTTAGGTTGAGGATTCAAAATTTCAACCTATAAGAAATTCCTATATTACTTCAGTTTTAACCATTAAATCATGCTTTGCTTGATAAATAAATAAAAAATAAAAATAAAAAAAAGTTCAAATTAAATTTTGGTTTCTATACTACTTTAGGTTTTATTCTATATTTTAATTTTTTATTTTTAAAAAATCTTAAAATACTCTTACAGTTAGTTTATTGTTGGTTTTTTCACTCTATAAACATCTCTTTTATAAATTGTGAAAGTATATTTGTACCAATCTCTTTTGTTGCATGAAAACTATTATTATTATTTAATAATTATTATTTTTAAAAGACTAAATTTAAGAATTATTAAATTTAGATAAATTAAAATTGCAAATACCAAAATAAAACAAAATTCATAATATTAGAACTAAAATAATATTTTAACTAAATAATAATGACATTGATTAAAAATAGTCCTTTATGTGAAATTTAGGTACAATTATATATAATAAAGAGCTAAATTTGAATGATCTCAAAATATTAGAACCATTTTCAATCACCCAATGACAAAGATCTAACAGCTTAAGTAAAATTTTGAATTATGCTCGCTTTTGGCAACATTTTGAATTATGAACTTAATTATGAGCTTTCATAGCTTTAATCATTAGTTCATTTTAATAATCTTATTGGCCATAACTTTAAATGCATAATATGGGTATGAAAGAAGAATGAATTTGGGGAAAAGGGCATTATGGGAAGTTGGGTGAGATATTTGATAAATATGGCATATCCACACATACACATGAGAATTTAGGCCCCACAAAGCACATGCTATAATAAAAATGCTGGCAGATCACAAACAATTTGAGAGGCCATAGTAATGAGTATATAAACAAACCAACTGTAACCAAAACTTAACATTACCCAGTAAGTAAAAAAAAAAAAAAAAAATCAAAAGGCCAAGAAAACTGACAAAAACAATAACAACATCACTACTTTCCTTTTTAACTTTTATAATCTTCTTTAAGCTGTCTCTCTCATGGACTCAAAAGGGGGAAAAAATTACAAAACCCAGAGTAAAACATAGTGTAATGACCAACAATATTGCATCACAAAATGACTGTGGTAGAGATGGAAAGAAGGGTTAACTTGATGAAAATATAGTAAAAAGAACAGACCCAAAA
Organism: Citrullus colocynthis; assembly: GCA_031780015.1. Taxonomy (NCBI): domain Eukaryota; kingdom Viridiplantae; phylum Streptophyta; class Magnoliopsida; order Cucurbitales; family Cucurbitaceae; genus Citrullus; species Citrullus colocynthis. Next base: position 943,519 of record QLSR01000119.1, on the reverse strand, counting down.
AAAAAAAAGAAAGAAAAAGGACAACGCTTCTGCACCTGCCCCTAAAATGGCATTTTCTTTTCAGCTGAAGCAGGCCGAGGTTGAGCAACCAACAGATTGAACAACAATGGTGGAATGAAGTTTGAGAAGAAAAAAAATGTGTACTTGTTAAATGGCTATTATAATGAGAAGGGACAAAGGGAGATGATGGAAATCAAACAGAAAGTGGAAAGGCTTTTTTTTGTCTATGGCTTTTTAACATTTGGTGTTTGAAGTTAAAACGATGGAGGACAAGTCTTAGCAGGGATGGCCTCGGCGGCAAGGGAGCGAACCTGCAGAAGAAGTGATGGAGCCAACCATGGAAGCAGATTTGGCTCCTAAACTGGAGGCTCTGGCATAGCTTGCTGAAGCTCCAGCACCTGATGGAGTGAAATAAGCACCATTCAACAACATATCTCCTTCTGATCTCCAATTCCACCCTTTCCATTCGCTCTCTGGTGTTTCGACTCGCTTCGTCACCTACATCATATTGTATCGACCTGATTCGTCAACTGCGGTAACAAATTTCGGGATCTAAATCTAAGCTTGAGATGAGTTTGGGAAGAGTGTACCTCTTTGGCAAAAGGGTTGGTTGGTGCAGCATATCGGTTGCCTTGGCTATTGATGGTGGGGTTTGCACTCCCACCAATGGCATACATTTCCCAGTGAGTATAGTCATTGTTCACCACATGGAAATAGCCATGCCTACATCTATACATTTAAATAAGGTGAAATCTCAGTTAACAAGACAAACTCAACACAAATCAAATCATAGATAACTATTATATTTTACCTTGGCATTCTTTGAATGAGCCCCTCTCCAAAATGGTTATAAGCAATGGTGACTTGCATTTGCTTGTCCTTTGTGTAGGAATCACTATGGCCTAGAAGCATCACCTGTTACCATATATAACATGAAATTTTGTAAGATAAATTTGTCTTAATTTCATATAAGAAATGCAATAAAAAGTATACCTCATTGTGGTGAGTGAAGTGATTGTTGGAGATTGTGATTGCAGTTGAGCCCATGACAGCATCAACAAGTCCATCAGCACAATTAGAGAGTGAATTGTGATCAATCCATATATGACTTGACCCAAAGATGGAAATGGCATCTCCATCAGCCATGGTTCTCCACCCAAAATGAGTTGGAGAGCTTCTCACCATGGCATTTCCTGTGGGCTTGCAATCATGGATGTGAAGACCATGGATAATGATGTTAGTCACAAACTGGATTGTGATGCAAGCGCCATTGGCAATATGTACATTTACCCCTCGAGCATCAATTGTCTTAAAACTGTTCATGATGAGCTCCTGTTTCAATTGAATCACCATGTCCCTTTTGAACACAATCCAAAGAGGTTTCTCTTGAATGACAGCATGACGAAGAGTCCCTGGCTTGGGGTTCACTGGATCGTTGTCACTCGAATCAGTTACGACATAGAAACGACCATCACGCCCACCAATAGCATTCCGACCAAACCCAATGCCACATTCCGCAAGGCGCTTCCGGTTGCGGTGCCAATTGGAGTCACAACGCCAGCAGTCATCAATGGGATTGCCTGTTCCACAGGAGAAGAATCCCAACTTCCTCCTTTCAGTGCTATTACGGATACTCCTGACATATCAAAAAGGACCTTCGATGAACTCTCTCCTTGAAATTATAGTGAAAACACAGGATGCAAGTACAAATCTCGAGAAAAAAAACAGGATTTGTCGGGAACCTAATGACAGGGGAGTCCACTAGTGCGAATTTTTCATCCCAACGGCTACAAGAAAATGCCATACTACACAAACAGAATAAGACAAAACCATGCTGGCATTTTGACCATGAAGTCTCTTTCATTATAACGTCTAGAAATACCCATCCTATGAATTTACGATACAGACAAAAACAAAGCCTACATCCGCAACGTGCTCTAAATCCAATTCGACCCAAATTTCACAAAAGTAATTTCTCTAATGATGACCCTTAAACATGGAATTAAGCATGTAATGATAACCCAGATAAAAAATCATAAATTCGAATATAGAGGCAATGAAAGAATAAGACTCACATCTCAACAGAGGCAGCAATCTCGTCAGGATTATCCACAGCATGTTCATTGTTGAATTCTTGCTCCACATCATCACTTTCCAGCCTGATAACAGAATCATCCAATTAAGTGACAAACCCATATAGATCTTATCTTTTGATTCTCTCTGAACATAATAATCAATCATACTAGAACTGTTAAATTAGTAAAAAAACACTGCAAGTTTCTGAGTGTTAGCAGCGCGTGAAATATCAGAGGGCGCGTGAGGAATGAAAATGATATGAAAGAAGTTAATGGCTCAACGCTCAAGGTGGGTGCGGAAGAGATCTCTCACGCACCTTACCGTACTGTCGTTCTGTCACAAAGAAGAAAACCGTTTGAAAAAAGCGCTTTTGTTTAGAGAGAGAATTTAGAGGGGAAACAATTGGTCGGCACGAGAGGGGGAAAATGAAAAACGAACACCCAAAGAATTAAAAAGAAAAGAGAAAAAAAAAAAAAAAAAGAAAAGAAAAGAAATTGTCCTTTTATTCTTGGGGGTGAGATGACTGAAATAGCCCGGAATTTTATCGAGCAATCTGGGGAAATTAAGAGGAGTCTGTTGGGGGTAATTGCGGAAATAAACTTGCAGCGTTGTGGTGTTTATTTCACTGCAGCGAAGGAATCCGAAGGGGATTAGTAACTGTTAACAGAACAAACGGTCCAGATCAAGGATCCGGATCTCAATGGTTGAGATCGTTAGCTACAGTTGGATCATCACACCACACGGATCCGAGGAAAATCCAACGGTTGTGATTAGCAAGATGGGTTAAAGGCACGGCCGAGATTGTTTCGTTTGGTACACATTTTCGCCTCTCTTTATTTACTCGAGTTAATGGAACGAACACTGACCTAGTCGCCATTGATGAGTTGCTAGAGCTCTGAAACTCCGTCGCTAACACAGTCCTGTTCAATAAAAAAAAAAAAAAACAAAGAAGGAATAAAAAACATAGCCACTACAGTTCGTTTCGGATTCAGAGATTCTCTTGTTATTCCTCATTTCTTTTCCTAAAAGAATGTTTGACTGAAGAACGCCATTAAAGCACTGGAGCGTAGTTTTTACTTCTCTATTTCATTTCTATATTGCTACATTGATCCAATATCATATGAAAAATACTAAATCAAACATCCACAGTTCCACATTGAACATTCAAGATTCTCCAAATCGAAAAGAATTCAGCACTATACGAAGCTTGCATTTACTGCTCGTAACCAGAAATTCACACAATGTCGCGCTAGAATTAATTACCAAATAAAACACATCGTGTTGAGATTGCAAAAGGGAAAACAAATCGTACCTAATTTCGGAGGTCTCTTCTTTGCGAACGAGAGACATTGTTACGAAGAACACCAATGCAAGGGCAAACAGAGAGAGAGAATGCCATTTACTAAGTGCCGCCATTACTGATATCTCTCTCTCTCTCGTCAAAACTCTTAAGAAAAACAAGAGCGAAATAGAGAGAGAGAGAGAGAGAAATTCTGAAGAAGAAGAAATATAGAGAGAAAAAAGGAAAAGGAAGAAGAAGAAGAAGAACAGAGGAAAACGAGCAGTGGTGATGTCAGTGAAAGCTTTGGACAAAACGGACCTTTTATAGAACAAACCATCAACGGAAAAAAAATGAAGATAATATTGAAGACGATAGCAAATCCCAAACATTCGTTCAACCGACGTTAACGCCGTTAACTAACTTCAACGTTATATATATGCTAAAATGCCATCTTATCTTACATTTTCTCAAATAATAAATAAATAAATATGTCCAAGTATTAATCTTTTTATTTTCAAATAACCTTTGGTCTAGTGTAGCCTCTCGTTTCATGTTTTTCTTTTATCTATTTTTCTAAAAAAAATTATTATGTATATAAAAACATATTCAAAGTCAAGAAATGTGAGTAAAATGGGGAAAGCTTTGACTTTTTCTGCGTTTAATAAAATTGCATGAGAAATACTTCAAATGAAAATCTTTAATTACAAATTTAGTCTACACCGTCTAATAAACCTTTGTAATTAAAAAAATAAAATAAAATACTCTTTCATTCTTTATTTTTGTTTTATTTTATTTTATTTTTGCAACAATAGATAGAATGTTGAGCTAAGCTCACTTAGACTAATCTTTCAACTTTTTAAAATTATGTTTAACCACATTGGTATTTTACAATATTTCTAATAAATTTTAAATTCTAAACTTTTTGTTTAATAGCTTTTTTTTTGTTTAAAAAATACAATTTGCAAATTCTTCGAAATAATAATAATAATAAACACCTGGAATAAATTGATTTCTTACATGTTTGGATGTTTGATGATATAATTAATCGATATGTTAACAAAGTTAAAATATAAACATCTTTCTTTTTTAAAAGAATAATGAGAGAGAAAATTTAAATCAGTCAAATTTTGACCACAATAGCAATATAAGAACTTATCAAATAAATATTTCTTAAATTTTATGTAAAATTAAAAAATATATATATAAAAAGATTAATTGGAAACTAAACTTATAATTAAGTTACAATTTAACCAATAGTAAAATTTCAATGAATTGACAGGATAAAAAGGGAAAAGACTAATATAACCCTCTGTTTAGTTCAGCTGTATAATTTATGCGTTATGGGAAGATATTGGAATAAATCAGTCTTTTCGGAATGGAAATATGGAATTCAAAGTTCTTTTTTACTTTTTTGTTTTCTATTCTTTTTATTGTTTTGAGTCTTTGACACTTTACGTTCCCCTATAGTATTCAGCCTTCCAAGTTTCAACAAACCTTAACGGAAAATAACAGTTCGTTATTCACCGTGACGGTAATATACAAGTTACCGTCCATCACCTTAATTACATTTGTTACATTGGACTTGTTTCAATTAAATAATTCCATCCATTTAAATTATTTGTTATTGATTTGTTACTATTTTCACTTAATTTCCTTTAAATTCGGTTCACAATCACTTACGTAAAGTCATTTTCTTAAAAAAAAAAAATCAATGTTATTAAATTAACAAAATATATAGGTATATTTTTTAAATATAAGAAAATGAATCAACATATTTACATATATAATAAATAAACACATATAAAAGTTTATCGCAAATATATATGATATATAAATATTAATTACTCAAATTTAGGTTTTCATCTATTCGATTATCATACTTTCCTTTTATTTGTCTTTGTTATTATATTTGTGGAAGTTTTTAACCTATATAAAAATTATGAATTTACAATTTTAAAATAAAAATTGGGTGGAAGGTCTAGATTGACTCGCTCATTACAAAAAAAAAAAGAAAAGAAAAAAGAAAAAAAACATTGAATTGATGAAATTATTAGTTTGAGATTTTTATAGATGATACAACCGATGCTTAAAATGTTCATATCAACATAAATGTCGATGTCAATGGATGTTTCTGAAGAAAAAAAATAAAGAGAAATAAATACAAAGAATATATCTAAATTAATAAATAAACAATTTACACGGTGTAAGTTACAATTTTGTTGGTATTTTTTAAAATAAATAATAGACATTAACGTTAACGACTAAGGGTGTGTTTGGCATACATTTTCAAGTGTTTAATTTAAAAAATAAGTCATTTTAAAAAAAAATTGAAGTGTTTGGCAAGTAGTCAAAATAGATTTTGAAGTGTATTTTAAACAATTTTTATCAAAAAAAGTTAAATAAAAATGAGTTTTTTGGAAATATTTTTTTCTCTAGTCAATCCAAACGGGCTCTAGAAGTCATATTTAAAAGAAAAATCAAGATTAAAAATGTAAAATCTAATTCATAAACCAAATTAAAACAAAATTCAAATCCTAAATATAATATTATAACATTTCAAAACTAAATTCTAAAACTAAATTCAGTAGAGTAAATCTAAAATCTAGAGACAGACAAAAATTATTTTTCACCTTTTTTTTTTTATACTTTTAAGTAGTGAGATTATTCTACGTGGTGCCACGTCGGACAGCGGGTAATGGAAGACGTGGAAGGGAAGTACGGAATAGGGTTGCCGGAGACCGATGTCACGGTTTTCAGCTGATTTTGCGGTCAGTAAATATATACAATAAAGTAATTTAATTATTTAATTAAATTTGAGGGTTGCTTGGACGTGTGAATCACAGTCACAGTCACAGGCACCAATCACGGCTCTTGATTGGCCACTCAGCTTGGTGGGTGTGGAACATTTGGTTACAGCCTGTTAACTTATCCTTTTTCCCTTTTCTTTTTCTTTCTTTTTATTTTTTGTTTTCTTGTATATTCATTCTAAAATTCAATTCTAAATTTCTCATTCCTAAAATCTGGCTGTGATAGTGGAAAAGGTGAGTGTTTTTTAAGCTTAATCATTCATATAAAACCCAACTAAGAATAAGTTCAGAAATGATTTTAAAGTTGTTAAAATCATGTTTTATCATATTTAAAATTATCTCAAAATGTACGTTAGTTACTTCAAATTAATTTAGTATTTAATTTTACACTTATAAATAGAATTTTTTTTATCATCAAAATTGGTTTTGAATTATTAAAATTAAGTTTATTTTAATCCTTTCAAGTTAGTATTTAAAATGTCTTAAAATTTTCAATTTTATGTCTATAAGATCTTTTAACATTGAAAATATTTAATGAATTTTTAAATTGATGCCTGATAAGTTTATGATATTAAAAAATTTTAAAAATTAAATTGATAGACGCAAAATTAAAAGTTTAAAGACATTTTTGAAATTCATGAACTAAATGGATAAACATTCTGAAAGTTTAAGGACATTTATATATGCTTTGTAAATGTTCAAAAATTAAATAGATACAAATTGAGTACTAAACTTATAATTTAAAAGTTGTGAAAAAAACTTATAATTTAAAAAGAAAAAGAAACTATATGAAAATTGTTGTACTTATTTTGTTTTGATTTTTATTATTTAGAATGCTTCTAAACTTTCGCATTGATTTCAATTGTCTATTTTATATTTTTACGAGTTTCATTTTGGAAAATAGTATTGAATAGCAAATTAAATTTAGGGCTTAGTATAGATTTTGACTTTTCAAACTTTGTAAATATGACAAATATGTCATTCCTAAACCGTTTCTTTGGTTTAACAATTATAAATTTCTAATTATCTTTTATTACATAAATTTCTAAACAATTAATTGAAAGATAGAGAGAGAGAAAAGTGGCGACCAACGATCAGTGATCGAACGTGCGATGATCGACGAAATTAAGCATCGGAGAAATGAAGTGGTGGTGAATGATAAATGGTGTGGAGTTGGTGAAAGAGAGATGGTGAGAAAAAGAAAGAGAGAGAGAGAGAAAGACACGGAAGAATTGAGCTTAAAAGGAAAAGGTTAGAATTGAGCTTCACAAGATTTTATAAAAGTTTAAGAGGGAAATGTAAGAATTGAGTTTCAATTATGATTCTAAATTCAAAGGCTTACACTTAATGGTTATTGTGATATTATAAATCGTTTACTCACTTGAATCTTTGACTTCACATTCTTTTGACCGACCTACTGTAAAATTTAAGTTGATAGTTCAAAGTTTTATATACTTCATATTTTTAATAATACGATCTAAATGATATAAATAACACAACATCTAAAAATTACGACAATGTTTAAATATATATTTTTTATTTGAAAAATTGCAATACTTTTAGTCTTTAAATTTTGAAGATAAGAGGTTTGTTTTCAAAACATATCTTTTTAGTCTATACATTTTAGTGTTGTTTTCAAATATAGAAAAATGAACCAAAATAACTATAAATATAACAATATTTTGTTGTTTATCTGCGATAGATTATTATCTGTGTCTATCATGATACAAATAGTAGTCTATCATGATCTCTCCCAGATAGACTGTGATATTTTGCTATTACTTGTAAATATTTTCAACAATTTTATTATTTAAGATAATTTTCTTAAATTTTATTAAATAATAGCATTTCATCTTTGAGTTTTTAAAATATTCTTTCTTAGTCTACAAAATTTTATGAATATAATTAAAACATACTTAAAATTTTATTATTATTATTTTAAATAATTATATAACCTTCTAAAATTAGAAAAATAATTTTATAAAGAAGAGATCATTTTTTAAAATTATTTTTAATTATAAATTAAAATAATAATATAATATTTAAAACCTTTTCAACGTGTTTATAAAAAAGTACATTTGAAAAAATGGGCCAAGTCCATATTGACTAAAAAGAGTGTACATATTCTTCAAAATTGAAGAACAAGAAACGTAATTTTTCAATTTAATTTACTCTCTAAATGCACGGCTTCATTTGCAATTGCAACTTTCCAACAAATTAATATAAGAACAAATTTATAATCAAAGAGTTCAAAAATTTGAGACAAGTATGATGAAAATGACATTCTTAACTATTCTTTTTTTGTCATCCTCTCTATTTATTAGTTTCTAATTCTCCTCTTCTATCATACTTCCACACGTAGATTTATTTTTTATTTTGTATTTTTTTAAGAAATTAAAAAAAAAATAAAATAAAAGCTATTTTTAAATATAGCAAAATGAGTCAAACTGTTTACAAATATAAAAAAAAAAAAAATTACTATCTATCAGCGAAATAACTATAAACTTCTATCTACACTATGATAAATTTCTACCACTTAAGTGATATTAGTCAATTGCGATTTATCGTCGTTGGACAGAAAAAAAAATTTTATATTTATAAATAGTTTGATATCTTTCAATTTATAATAATTTTTCATAAATTAATATATAATAAATAGATTTCTAAAAGTTCATTCTTAAATTTACAAGATAGTACAATAAAAAAAGTTTACAAAAGTACAAGCCACGTAAAAGAAATTATGGATAGTAAAAGAAGAAAAGAAAATCTAACTATATTAAATTGTTACATATCAATTAAAAAATTTTAAATAGATTAAAATACTATTTGTACTTCAAAGCTTTATTCTATTTTGTCCTTACACATTTAAATTCCAGATTTGGTCTCCACTTTCAATAAAACCTTAAATATAGTCATTATATCATAATTTTTATTGAAATATGTCAAATAATAATGATAGCTATTGTAAGAAAAAAATGTGAATACATTTCTAAATTACATAGGGAATGTTTAACAAATGTATATTTTTTATTTCTCAAAAACATATGTTTATGTTTTATTTTTTAAAAAAATAACAATAAATTATTAGTAGGAACGAAATAAATTGAACTCTCAATAAAAGCGAATGATTGTCTTGTGATATTAAATTTGTTTTAAAAAACCAAAAATTACGGAGAACAACTATGAGGATAAACTATTGTATAAGCATGCTTTTAAGGAAGAGTTAGAAATTAGGAGTTTTTCCTACCTTTAAAGACTTTCTTCGATGTGGAAATCTAATCATGATTCAGTGACAAATTTCAACGAGGACACAATAACTCTTCTTGTTGTTTGGAACACCAACTACAATGGAAACCTTGTTATTCTCAAGGTCGAATCAAAGAAGAGTGTGTCGGCACTCTGTAATTTTGACAAGAGAAAATTTATTTGTGAGGAAGAAGAGAGAATTGAAGAGGGAGAGGAATTCTACGGAACACTCCTATGATTTTGGTATGTCGTAACTCCCTCTCCCTTCTCCCTCTTCCACTTCTTTTACATAAGAGTGTGAGAGAGAACCAGAATAACTCTAATATATATAATTAAATAAATTATTAACAAGCAATAAATCAATAAATTAAATACATATATTTAATTTAATTTAAATCATATTCAAACAACTTTCTCTCACATTATCTATAGTTTTAATATGAATCTCATTCATATGAATTTTAACCTATAGTTTTTATATGAATTTCATTCATACAATTAATATTTAAATCTTATTTAAATATTCATCTCTCTTATAATTTGAAGTAAAGTTTTGAGTCTCATTCAAAATAAACTTTATATTATAATATATCTATATACATTATACTAATTGTATCACATACAATTAATTCCTTTATTAATTTGAACATTTCAAATTAAACGAAAATGTTTGATTCGTATACTAATCCTTTATGAGCTAGCAAGGGGACCTTATGAACCTATAATTAGAAGCTCTAATGATATGAGATTAATCAATTAAACTCTTTAATTAGATTAATCAATATTCATTAACTGTAGGTCACTCCACTAGAGAATTACAAATGTACTCTTCGTACTATAGATATATTTCTATGTCCATAGAATTTACTAATCAATAGTAAGTCAACCCTTCACAAATTGCTCATAACTACAACTAAGTTAAATTATCATTTTATCCCTTTAGTTATATCTAACTCCTTAAGTACCATTGATCCCTCTAATGAACAAACTGTTTATAGTCCAACTATAAACTAATCCCTCATGGGCCAGGGGGAGGGTGAGGCTTCATTATTCAAGACCCGAAATCAGCCCTTAAGGGATAAATTTATCTACTTACTCTAAACACGGGAAGGAGTGAATTCTATCTTGTGAAGATATGTTCCCAGCTCCCTAATTAGACAAATCCCCAAAATATTGGGCTTATTGAGTCGATGATTTAGCCACTTTCACCCATATAGTCATCCTATGAAATGTTAATTTCTACAATTAATGGTATTACAAAGAGAAATTAAAAATTTTGTGGTCCGGTCTTATACAAACTTTTTGCTTAGGATACCCCCACTCACATGTCTCCACATGAACGATTATGATCCAACCTTGTATGTCAACCACATACATGTTTAAGTTTATATAAAATAAGCATGAAATCTTATTCTAATTATTCAATAAATAAAATATATTTACAATTTACAAAACTAGACCCAAGAGATTTAGGACACACTAATCACAACAACAAGTACGTTTAGGAATTTAGGTTAAACTATAAATATGATATAAGGATTAAATTCTAAATTTTAAATTTATAGGACTAAATTTTACCATTGTCCAAAGTATAGGATGAAATTTGTAATCTAATCCAACCTAAGATTTATTAGAACTATAGAATCTAAATTTGAAAATTTAAAAATAGAGAAGCCAAATAAAACCAGTTCTAAAATACTTAACCTTAAAAATAATTGTTCACCTGGTCAGTTTTTGGTATAAACGACATTTTAATTTAATATATTTCATTTTTATGTTACTTTTAAACTAAATTCAATGGTTGTTTATTTTTCTTTTCTATTGAGTAAAAGAAAATTCTCATGTCTGGCCGTCATCTATATTATTTTCTACTTCTCTCATATGAATCTTTAGTGTTTTTTCGAACATTTTAATTATTGATTTACAATATAATTAAACAAAGAGTTCAATGTTGCATGAAAAGTAATCTCCGTGAGAAGATTTATGAGATATTTTTCAATCTCTCTCGAACATAAAATAAAATATACAAATTAGGTTCATTCGAATTAAATATTTTAGCAATTAATTTCCACCTAATTATTTAAGGAATTCAAATGAATTGATTTGGTAATAACATTGAAAATATTTCTTTTTCTCTTCTCTTTCTTTTTATTATAGACAATTTAATTTGGAAAATGATTTCTTGAGGTCCATTAAAAGTGTTTTGTCCATTAGCTAAGCTTTATTTTATTTTATTTTGGCAATTTGGAATGAACAGATTTTGACAATTGCAAATAGTAATCATTGTCAAACGTGTGATCAATAACTAATTAATGGCACATATGTTTGATAAAACTTGTAGTTGTGGATAAGATAAGATGAGAACAATTTTAATTTTTAAAAGTTTTACCAAGATCTTAATAAGAACATTTTGAAATTTATTACTATTTTGAATATGTATCAAGCATGAATTATTATCATTATTGAAAAACATTAAAAACAAAATAATGATTAAACGAATGTTAAAGTATAATTGCTTTTACCCGACAAGTCTATTTAAGTTGATTTTTAAATTTTTAAAATACGTTTTTAAATACTTAAAAAATCAATTTAAATGATATTCGAAATTTATTCACTATTTATTCGATGAGATTTTGATTTTTTTTTTTCGAATTTTTAAAAAATTAAGCTAAGGACTACTTTTACCTAATGTGTGTTTCTTTTAATCTTCAACCTTACGTAAAATTTAGCATTCAAACGTTTGTCTTTTTAATCAAACTTATAGTGTCTAACTTAAACTTAGTTATACGCGACCTCTAATATCGCTTTAGTGAACCTACTAGATTGACTCCCCCCACATACACATATTCACTACATTATTCATAAGCTAAACAATAAACAACCAGTACTAAAATAACTTTCTCTTAAAAATTGAAGAATCAAAATGTAATTCAAATTTTTTTTTATAGAAGTAATGATTCAATTCTATACTTTAAATAATGTAATTTTTTATAGGAAACAATTTAGTTCATCTATATTAAAATTTGTTATGATTTAGTTTTTATCATGAAAATTATTGTTAAGATTATTAAAAAAATAATAAATTAAATAGAGATTTAATATGCTTTATAAGGTAGGAAGTCTACTAAAAATTGAGATTTAATTTAGAAGTTTTTTTTTTTTTTTTTTTTTTTGGGGGGGGGGGGGGAAGATTTAAATTGTTACCACAAATAAATTTGATTATTTTACATAGTTAAAATAAAAAAATAAAAAATAAAAATAATAAAATTCGTGGGCACGATAATGTTCCCATGCAACAACCAAGTGCCTCCCATCATAACAATATTCTCACGCCGACGCCTCCCTTACAAACCCCATTAACCAACAACATTTCTCTTCACGTTTATTTACAATTTTGCCCTCATCATCCTCTACAAAAAGCTCCACCCAACATCATCATCCACTACATTTCTCGGTCCATTTGATTGCCCTGGGTCCCACCTGTCAACATTTTCCCCGTTGACTTTTTTCGATTCCTACGGATCCATTCTGGGTCATCTAATTGGACGGCCCAAAGTTTGCAGCTCACGTGTGCCATAGCCGCACCAGATTGTGGCCTCCGTTTTCAATCTATTTTTTTCTTTTACCTGTCTCTCGATTTTCATTGGTTGGGTTACTGGAAGGCGGGCCCCACAAGAAAACTGTCAAAATCATTTATTTTTTTAATTCCTTGATACAGAAGCAAGGGGAGACGGATTGGGGAATGTTGGGGACATACAAATATTGAGATGTCTATTTCCAAACATCTAAATCTTTATTTTTTTCCTAAGGGAAATTTCATATATTATTATTAAGACGAGCGTTTCGAAAAATCTATATTCGTCTCAACTAATTTTGTTTAGAAATTCTATAAATTCTGATGTTTATTTGTCAAACGTTTGCAAAATATTGTATGGATATGAGGATGGTAGCTCAAGAGTTTACTAAAAAGAACTTACATATGAATATTTCATAAACAACCTTAGAGATTTTTATTTCGTTATAAATTTTTTTTTATTTTTTTTTTTATTTTTAGAATTATGTGTATGTGATAAGTTTTTCTTTAACTTTAAAAAAGCTGTCCTATTATTAAAATTAGAGTTGTGTACTTTTATTAGACACTTTATTTGAAATTCAAGAATGACATAGCTTATCAAATTAATTACTTTAAAAATCAAACTTATAATTTAGCCTTTTTATTTTATTTTTTAAATTTTGTAATCTCTATATTTCGATAGTTTACTAAAATTTAATAAACATTTAAATAGTGTAATGATAGACTTGTTAATAATATAATTTGGCTATAAGAAAAGATGTTGTTAATAAACAAACATAATTAATTTCAGAACCAATTAAGAACAGCATTGCTCTGAAGCAAAACATTTTTATTACCTAATTCCTTCATTTGCCCCCTTATAAGACATTATTAGTATACTTAATGATCTCCTTTTTTCACTTTTTGTCTGTGCCTTACCACATCTTAAGTTATTCAAGTGACAATGTGTCTTTTAAGTTATTAAAACAAAGTGATAATTTCTTTCAATGCATTATTATTTCAAAGCCACATAATTTATTACATTTCCATAAATTTTAAAACTTGCCCCTAAAAAATATAACATGAACTTATCCAACCAAATTATCATCTTTTCCAATGATATATTCTGAATTCACTTCTACTATTCCAACAAATATATACCCTCTCAAATTTCAACTCCACCTTACACAAGTTAAATACCTTCCTATAATTATTCAATTTGGTTGTCACTCGTTATTTACGGTTACAGTTATTATTTCAAGTCAAAGTAAGCTTAACTTAATGGTATAATCATATGCTTCATCCTTAGAGATTGAAGGTTTTGTTGTATATTTAAAAAGAAGATTTATTTTTCTAAAGTCTTCTTTCCTGTAATTGTAGATGTACAATTATCGTTGGTCAACCATATTTTACCTACAAACTATCTTCAATAACTTCTTGAGTAATATGTTTCAAGAGAAAATTGTATCCTTAATAATCATTGAATTTAAGTTCAAAATATATGTCTACTCTGAATAACTATTCAATATGGACTCAAATTATACTGTTAAAATCTGCTCAAAATATTTTTTTCTCGAGAGATTAGGATTTTTCTTCTATTGTTATTCAGCTAAGCTCATTTTGAGTCTTACAGCAAAAGTTTAGTTAACGAAACTTTGGCAGGGGTGCAAGTCTAAATTTTCATCTCTCCACAATTTTTTTTTCCAGAAAAAGGTGAAAAAATAAAAATAAAAATAAAAAAGGAAAAATTACTCAACCGTTACTTTTTACTTCCCTTTGACCAAAAGCCAAAAACCTTATGTCCTCAACAAGTTTCCTTTAATTATTGGACCACCGTGCGCCACCGTGAAACTTCTTCGCCGGAGCTAACTATCAACAAAAATTTTTTTTTTTTTTTTTTTTTTTTTTTAAATAACTCACCCTCTCAATTATAGTAATCCATCTTTTAATATTATAATGAATTAGTTTGGTTCCTCTCAATCAATTCTAATTCAAGTCAAACTCATTTCTCTTTGTTCAACAATTTGATTGGAACATGCTTTCTTTAATTTCAAGCCAAAAAGTAACATTAAAGTTTTGGGGTTATAACGTTTCATTTTAACCCTAGTTGAATAAAGAAATTCAAACCCTTCCAAAAGATATATTGAATTTTACTTCCTCCATATGATAATTGCACCTTTCTTTTCACTCCCAATTCAACTATATCTCCACATTTAATTTCTAATTTTCAACTTCTTCAATTTACTTTATTTTATGATCTCTCTATTTCTTTTATAGAGAAGTTGGAAATTCTTTTGGGTTGCCTTATTGGTTCTCCTATGCTATTTGTGCTATTTGTGAGGTGCCTTGTAATTTGGACTCTGGTTGATTCATTGTACTTCTTTTCATTAAAAAAAAATAATAATAAATAACGTATTTTATGATATTAGGGTTAGGATTACATTTCATTTTTACCACTAAGCATGTAAGTATATTGTCAATAATTTTAGTTTATGAACTCTAGAGAAAACATAATACATTATTTTATCGTTAAATTTTTTAATGAATATGACATGACTTTCAAAATATGTGTATGATCGCAGGTTGAAAAGAAAATTTATTTAAAAGTTAAAAGAATAAAACATATATTTTGAAAGAATAAGGTCATATTTATAGAGAGTAATTTTGAAATGGTTAAAAAAACAGTTTTTTCATGTTTATAATCACTTTCAAAACACATCTCATTGATCATTTAGAATCAGTTCAGTATTTAATTTTACTTCACGATTTTTATACCACCAAAAATGTTGAAATTTTTCTTTACACAATGATATTGTATCTATTTTTGTTTCATTATGTGCTTTTTTTCCTTTTTTTGTAAGAAGGCATGCTCATGTAAATATATATGTTGTTATATTTGTTTGTTTTTGTAATTTTTTCTTTAATCTTGTTGTGAATTCAAAAAAGCTACTTATTGTCTGCTTTGATACAAACATTTGGTACCATTTTGAGCAAGTTTTAGTTACGTACTCATGGTTTGTTTAGAAAATTAAGTTAGGTATTAAAAATTATAGCAAGTTTTGAATTGACTTTTTAGGCATGTTTGTCTCTCACTCTCTACCAAACATTTTAAAGAGAAATAATGTATTGTAAGTTGTACCAAAAGGAAATATATTTTTACTTTGTGTGTATTTTCATAATACATAATAATTACTCATAAAATAATCTAATCATATGATCTTTTTTAAATATTTCCTTTTCCGTGAGAAACCATAATCTTAATTTCTTATTTTACTATATGTATTCCTCTATCTGTGTAGAGTACATTGAATGTACAAAAATGACCTGTTCTAAAAAAGTCGAGGCATTTCAAATTGTTTGTTAACACGGACAAAGTCAAGGAAAACCTCGAATTATACATAGAACCTCCCTATTTGAAAAAAAAAAAAGTAACGAAAAGTCGGCAATCCGAATCAAGATTCAATTCTGCATATTTTCACATCTAGGCAAGAAACTGCTCGAGTTTTAGCAAAAGCCGCCCTCTGCGGTCGTATCGATTGGTTGAGAGGATGACCGACCCTTTTAATCTAGTCCATATAATGTCTTTTTCGGGAGCTTGAAGTATAAGAAGTCGAATAGGCGGATTGGTTCGAGTGGAAAAAAAGAATGAAGGGATTGAATTCTGTGTGGAAGTATGTGAACACATTATGCTATTAGGGGCTGTTTGTCTTTTTGGGAATGCAGATAACTGAAATTTTAGATGTTTGAAATTATAGATATACAGAATTATAGATGTTCGACATATTTCTATTATCATGTCTGTTTTGTAGGACAATTTCTGCAAATATATATGAATATTTTGATAACTGTGTTTGTTTCGTAGGAATTCTACTTGGGAATGTCTTAAATTTACATAATGTTGCGATAATGCCTTTACGACTATTTATTAATTTATAATTTTCTAATTGCTAACTGAGATGCGTAAGACATTAAAGAGTAGGATATGCGACGGAGATTAGGATGAGCTTTGCTGAATCAAATTAATTTGATATAATTTGAACTTATATAACGTATTTGTTTTTGTCAATTTGAATTTCTTTTTAAATTAATACAATTTATATTATTTTTATATGTTATTTTTTCAACAAAATAATATATCATAATTTAAGATTTTTTATAAAATAAATATTAATTTAAATTTAAATTTGAATATTTTGCTTAAAAAATAATAAGAATTACGATATAAAAAAATATATGATATATATGGTTGACATTATTTATTTTAATTAAATAATGCAAATGAAGATATATATATATATAATTAAAAAAAGGACAAAAATTTAAAATGGGGATGTCCTCAACTAGAAAATCTGGAAAATCTATGTTTCAGAAGAGCATCCCAAAACTCTTGATATGCCCTCCATAGGGGTATCTTAGGATGTCCAAGAATCTCTAGATGTCGGGGCATCTTACAATACTGTAAAATAAATGCAGTAATCCACGTGCCCACTTTATGGGAATCTAGGATGCCTGTGAAACAAACGACCCTTTAATGTTTGGTTTGGAGTTTTACGGTAAAAATTGAGAACAGATAAACTACATTAAATTAAGCATGCTTTTTCTTTATAATGAAATATCGCAGAGAAGGAAGGAACCTTACCGTTGTAGACTTTCTTCTAATTTGTTTTTTCTCTTCTCCATTGATAATTCTTCCACGAACTGAGATGAGACACCACCACTCGACAACCTCACTATTTTCAGGCAAGAAAAAGGTTTGTGGGAACCTTAAGTTTTGGAAGAAGGAATTATTTTTACTCAGAAAAAATATTATCTGTATTTTGAGATCTTGATAGAGAGTTTTTTGTGTGAGGGAGAGCTCATTTTTTTCACGTAAGAACACCAGCAAAACTAAATACAATACTCTGCTACCTTTAAATGAAAGAGGAACAGAATTATAACTCCTTCCCTCTCTCCCACTTCCCTGCAATACGTAGGGAGAGTTTTATTTATTTATTTATTTTATTATTATTTAAAATTAAATCAAATTTAACTTTTAATTAAATAATAATAATAACTGATTAATCTTATTAATTTATAAATTCAATTAAATATCATGTTGATGCAAAAAAAAAAAAAAAAAAAAAGATCAACTATAAATTTATTTTTTACAGGAGAGATTTGTCTGGGTACCAGTAAGACAAAAGCAAATGAACAATGGTGTGGTGTTTAGCCACACACACTTTGACGCTATTCTAAGCTTACCTCGAGCTAGAGCTCTCTCTTAGCTCTCACCTCATAGGTCCCACTGAGCTCTCTCTAAACTCTCTTGGGCTCTCTCATGGGTCATGCTAATTTTGCCCATAACGTATCATATATTGAATTAAAAAATGCATTTGAATTATATTAACATGCATAACTCTCTCATAAGATATAAATCTTATTCACACTAATTTTAACCCATAGTATTTATATGAATCATATTCATATAATTAATATTTGAATCTTATTTAAATATATTACTCTCATGTATTATATAGTTTTTATTATAATGTATCACTATACATTGTACTTTATACTAATCATAATATATAGATAATTCCCTTAAATAATTTGAACATTTCAAATTATTCAAAACTACTATTCCTTGTTTTACCCTTATTGAGCTAGCAAGAAGATAGAGTTAGCAATGCAAAAATGGAAGCAATCAGGATCTGAAGCACTTTAATTACATCAATTTTGAAGATTAAACATACTCTTTTCAAACCCGAAAAACAGAGGAAGAAAACTTACTTGTTGTATTATGAAATTGAATTAATTCCTTCAAAATTTTGATCACGAACACTTCTGGACCACCACAAGAGTCTTCCTTGTTATTCTCAGGTCTTAGAACGGATTGTGGGATCCAGATTAATTATGGTGAATTTGGAACAAGTTTATGAGGTGAATACAATATTGGAAAGTTTAGAGAAGGTAAACTTTTCCAGCAGAAATTACCAAGATCGTCATCAATCTTCATGTTTCTTTCTTCTATATAAAGAAGAAACCCTGCAAAACTCTTCTACATGCACCATGACACACAAGAAGATGATTAACACCCTCAATTAAGAGGTGTTTAGATGGTAATGAAGATAACTTAAGGGAGATCCATCTCCTACTTCTTCATGCAAGAAGTTGGAAAAAAACCAACTAATTTTGATTTTCAAATTTCAAAATTAATTCTAATAATGAATTTTAATTAATTTAATATAAAGTTAATTTAAATAATAATTATTTATATTAAATTAATGTTTAATATCAAATTAATAATTTTTTCCACACTTCCTAGCTATTTCAAAATCGATGAATCTCTATTAATCTAAAAAAATATTTAAATCACATTTAAATACTTCTAACTCTCCAATTTCGTCTAATTCACAATCAAATTAACAAACCGTAAATTTCCTCCTTAACCGAATTCGAACAATTCAAATTCTTTCAACATACAGTTCTAAGATTTAGTCCATAAGCTAACACAGGAACCTAATGAACCTACAGATCATGAGCTCCAACGATCTGAAATTAACCGACTAAACTCTTTAACTTAATTAATTAACATTCGTTAACTATCGGGATACTTCACTAAAGCCCAGTAGCTGCAATCTCCTCATTGTATATTTCTATCCACTTGATATAACCATAATAAGTAAGTCGATCATTCACAAGTTGTTCATAATTACAACCGAGTTAAATACCATTTTACCTTGTAATTATATTTCGTTCCTTAAGTCCCATTGATCCTGTAATGATCAATTGGTTTGTGGTCTAATCACCAAACCTAGTCCCTCTGGGCCAATGAGAGGATAGGGCCCCTTGTTCAAGACTTGGAGTCAACACTTAAGGGAACAACTTCTCTACTAACCTAGAATTATGTAGGAGTAAATTCCATCTTGCTAGACTATGTCCTTAGTTATCTGCCTGATCTTATCCCTAAAATGGGGAGCTTATTGAGTCGGTGAACTCAAGTCACTCTCACCCATGCAGTTTAAAGGATAATCTCAAACAAACAGGAGTTCATAGTTAGCTCAGGATTAAAATTGAGTTACCTAAATCATCAGGTTGAAATAATCAGTTTTAATAGTAAACGGTGTTATAAAGTAAAGCGATTATTTCATGTTTCAGTCTTATGCAAGCCCATTGCATAGGATAATCCCACTCGCATGTCTCTACATGAATGATATAAGATCACATAATTTGTATCAAATACAAAGCATGTCGCATCAATAGTGTCCCTAGGATAAGGTACTTAACCTTGTCCTTATACTATAGATCGTTTTGGCTATTACCTCAACTTGATCCACTTTTATGTCTACACATAAAGTCTAAGTATTCACCTTATAGCCAAGGGTTCTTAGTTTATTGCATTTAATAAATGCAATTCGCATATTCAATAACAACTTTACTGAATAAATCTCGATAATAACTGAATTGAGAATAAGTTCCATAATTTACAAACTACGAGTTTTAGGACATAAAACCCAACACACACTAGTAGAATTTTTGTCTTTTTCCACGCATAAAAACATGGCAAATCTTCAAAAATGAGTGGGCAAAGCTTCTGCCGACGTTTTTTTACGTGAGTAGTAAACGTCGGCAGAAGGCTGTGGGCAAATCTCCTACCCACATTTCTTACATTGCGTCGGCAGAAATGCCCACGCAATGAAACACATGGGTGAAAATAGCCTTTTTGCCTATGTTACAAACGTCGGTAGAAATTGATTTCAATCCAACTGATAAGCACCCACAACAAAACTCCTTCAATGTAATCTTTTGAAAATCTATTTTTTAGTTTAATCCAATTCCTATCCACCTTCAAATAGAACTGACAAAATTAAACCCTGTAAAAATTAGAGCAAAAGTTAGATAAAGTACCTAAAAAGTGTCTAAATGACACCATAACTCCCAAAACGAACTAAAAATTCTAAAGTGTGTAAACTTTCAAGAGACTCGTTAACTCCCAAAACAACTTCAAAATGCCTAAGTATGACTTTCAAACTCAAAACCAACCAAAAAGTACCTAAAAAGTGTCGCAATGACACTTTAACTCCCAAAACAACTTCAAAATGCCTAAGTATGACTTTCAAATTCAAAACCCACCTAAAAAGTGTTTAAGTGACACTTTCACTCTCAAAACAACCTAAAAAGTGTTCAAGAGACTTATTAACTCCCAAACAACTTAAATTCAAAATGCCTTAAGTTCCTAAGAAGTGTCAAACAGAATTTTGAGACATGTTGATTAATAAAAAAGTTACACTTAGAAGTCTTATTTGTCCAACTACAACCCATTAATTTTGTGTCATGTTGATTAATAAAAAAGTTACACTTGAAAGTCTTATTTGTCCACCTATAAGAGTGTTATGTTATTGATAATTCTCTAAACAACCTAATCATGAAAATTCATATATTTTGTATTTTAGTTTAAAGTTTTTACTAGAATAATAAACGAAAGTAAAAAAGTAAAAAGACCAAAATCAGTTCGAGAAAAGCAAAGCAAACAATTAATGAGAAGCAATCCAATTGATAAGCACGCACAACAAAACAAACAAAAGATATACTTATAACAGACATTTCATCAAATACCTAATGGGCTTCAAAGGTCTAAATGAACCAATCTAAGTTCAACCCCCAAAGAGTGTCTAAGTGTTCTTTTGAGTTTCTAAACAAACTAAAAAGTACCTAAAAAGTGTCTAAATGACACTTTTAACTTTCAAAACAACTTAAACATGTCTAAGTGTGACTTTCAAACTCAAACTCAACCTAAAAGATCAACATTAATAATTCTCATTACAATTTCATTCAAACATTCACATGGTAATTATAATATTTGGTAAGTCTCACAATGCAAAGTCCACTACCTTAAAATATGTGTTCCAAAATGACAACTAATCTTCCAAAACGACAACTAATTTCATTCAAACATTCATTAGTAGTGGAGGACAACTCTAGATAAAAAAAAAAAATAATAAAAAAGAAAAAGAAAAAAAAAACTCAAGAAACAAGTCTAGATCACTATAGAAGACAACTCTAGATCAAAAAAAATACTCAATAAACAACTCACTCACGTTTATTGAGATTGCAAGCAGGAGCGGAGTCAACAGCGATGGCAGCAACCATGAGCACGAACGACGTAATCTTCCACGAGCAGAACGTTGGGCACAAGCAGGAAGGGCATCGGGTGTCGAGCACAAGCAGAATGGACATCGAGTGTTGGGCGTCGTTCATGGGTAACCATCAGGCGTCGGGCATAAGTAGAGGGCAGCGTCAAGCGGCGTTTGAGGGTAACCGTCGGGCGTTGGACATAAGCAGGGGGCTGCGTCAGGCGTGAAGATTTCAACTTGGAGGTAATTTTGGTTTTGTGGAGAAATAAAATAAAATGAAAAAGAAAAAGAGGGAGAGTGGGAGGAGGGAAAGTAAAAAAAAAGAGGGGGAAAAGATTTTGTGGGTAAAAATGAAAGTAGGTAGAATTTTAAGAAAATGTGGGGAAAAAATGTGGGATTTAAAAGTTTTTTGGCCACAATAAATTGCGTGGGGAGAAACTAAATTAATCGTCAGTAGAAACCAATTTTAATGATTTTCACTAATACCACAACTTTTTGCCCACATATATATTTTCATCGGCATAAATGATGTTATGCCCACTCATTAAGAATTCGTCGACATAAATTAGCCATGCCGACATTTTTTGTTGTGTTGGTAAAAAAAATGTCGACAGAGACAAAAATTCTTGTAGTGACTAGGGGACCTCATAGACCTACAATTATAAGCTCCAATGATTTGAGATGAATTAATTGAACTCTTTAATTGAATTACTCAACCTTCATTAACTATGGGGGCATGCCACTAAAGACCCATAGCTGCACTTCTTATTAACTGTAGAATATTTCTATGTCAATTGATTTAATCATTTTACGTAAGTCAATCATTCACAAGTTGTTCATAATTACACCTAGGTCAAATTATCGTTTTACCCTTGTAATTACCTCTTGCTCCTTAAGTACTATTGATCCTTTAATGAATAATTTGTTTATAGTCCAACCATAAACAAAAATCCATCTCAGACTAGTGAAAGAGTGAGACCGTTCCAGTCTCAAAGTCAGCACTTAAGGGAACAACTTATCTACTTACCTTAAAGGTGGGAAGGAGTAACTTATGTCTTGTGTAGCTATGTTCCTAGCTCTCCACTTGGTATCCTTCCCAAAATGGTAGACTTACGGCTACTAGGACTACTCTCACCCATACAAATCCAAGAACCCTTCATGGACAAGAGTTTATAACTTACTCAGAATTGAGATTGAGTTATTTAAAGTCATCGCTTGAAATATAATGAGAGATCATTTATTTCACAGTCTAGTCTTATACATTCTCATTCTATAGAATACCTCCACTTGCATGTTAGTACATGAACGATTTGGATCAAATCGTTTGTAATACTTACAATACTTGTAACATTTACAAAGTAGGTCATATCCATAGTGTTACCAGTATAGGACATTCAACCTTATCCATATACTATAGACTCTTTAAGCTATATTTTGTAAATGATCCACTTGTATATTAATTACATATTGTTCAAGCTACAACATATAACATTGGATCTTAGTTTATTGGATTTTGAGTTATGTTATTAAAGAACACTTAGTTTACAAGAATATGAATAACACTTTATTTATTTAGAAATTTATTAACAATTTATAGACTATGAGATTTAGAACATAAATCCCAATAAACCTAACCTCTCTCTTCAAATACATGAAAATGCAAAACCATGAATAAGTCATTCTTACAACAAAATAGAAATAATTCTTTTGTTTTTTTAAGTTAAAGTGAGCATAGCTGAACCGACATTCAAGATGTGTTAGTAGTCACGTGGTCCGTGGTATGAATCCTCTACTCTTATTGTCCTTAAAAAAAGACATAACTATTTTTTAAATTAAAATTTCAATATTCCAACTTTAATTATATCGTGAGTATTTTAAAATACTATAATTTTATTCTTTACTTTATATATGTACTCTTAACTATTATTTATTTCATTTTCTTTCCGTAAATCTTAAAATTATTAATTTTAACTTAACTTTTTATTGAAATGAGCTAAATAATAATAATTATTTCTATGCAAGTAAAGAATACAATGTGAATATGTTCCCAGATTGATTTATAAATAGAAGACTTTTTAATATCTCTGCTAAATTAAAAGGGGTTATGTAAGGAGAATTTTATATGCTCTTTTGTTCTTATATTTTTATAAATTTCTATATTTTCCTTGGTTGTAACTCTTCGAATGTAAGTGTCAGTTTGAAAGACTGTGGAAATGACTTGTCCAATTTTTAGTTTACAAAATAAATGTATATATTTGAAAAAAATAAAGTTTTAGGTTGAATAAGTGCAATTGATATTGACAGAACATGACTGTGTGAGATAGGACGCAATAGATGTCAATTAGATGCATCTTTTTAGGGTGGAGGTGGTTACACAAATCGAATTGGTGCATTGATTTTTCCAATGCATATGTGAGATGCACGTGTAAAATAAAAACAAAATAAATACTCACATTTACATTCTTAAAAAAATAATTTCATGAGATCCAAAGTTTAGAGAAAATAAAAAGATAAAAAATAAAAAAAATTAGAAGATTTAATTAAATGAAAATAATAATTAATATGGTGAAATAATACATCTTTTCACGTAACTTCACATTAAATATGTAATAACATTAGAATAAAAATGCATTGTATATATTATAATATTGGAATATTAACACATTTTTCTCTATTTATACTAGGTAGAAGGTTTTTTCTTTTTTTTTTTGTTTTAAGGAAAAAAACTATAATATGAGAACATTAAAATAAAAATTGCTACATTATCTAATTATTATCTAATTTTTAAAAGTTGATGGTAACTAAAACAAAATTATATATATTGATTTGTGTTGTATGCTAAAAATTAATTAGAACTAAAAATTTTATGTACATTACACACGTATCTCTTGATTAGTGTATATAAAAAGTCAACCATGTAAACTAACAAATATGATATTTTAACCATACAAGTTTAATTATTGCCAAGTTAAATAGTTTTTTTTTTTTTTTTAATACTTTTTCATAAACTATGTAGATCTAAAGCTTTTCAAATCATTTTCTCGCAAGCTAAATATTTAATGTGTGAAAAAAAATACTTTGAGCCTGTAAACTTACATGAAAACAACGATTTAATATCTAAAATTTAGTTTGTGTGATTTGATCCTTCTTTACTTTCTAACCGAGGAAGGATTAATCATGTACTTAAAAAAGTATGCTTGGTGTAATTCTTAGCTTAATACTTAGTTTTGAATTTAATAGAATTAAAGTTTAAAATGTGGATGCGTCGATAAAAATATTGGATCTTAATTTTATAAAAGTGGATATGGAAGTATTGATAAAATTTTGATATCAATAAATATTTCTGAAAAAAAGAAAATCGTAGAAACAAAAAGTTAAAAAAATAATATTTTAACTAATAAATTCACCTCCATGCTTTTTAAAGCAAATCAACGTC
Source organism: Citrullus colocynthis (assembly GCA_031780015.1). Taxonomy (NCBI): domain Eukaryota; kingdom Viridiplantae; phylum Streptophyta; class Magnoliopsida; order Cucurbitales; family Cucurbitaceae; genus Citrullus; species Citrullus colocynthis. Next base: position 918,006 of record QLSR01000119.1, on the reverse strand, counting down.
TTATAATTTATAATATACTAAAATTAGTCATTTTTGTTGCTTATTTTTCATGTTTCATAATATATAAATATGTAGAAATATAGATAAAAATATCAGACATATTGATGAGAATTTAATATTATGAACAAATTGTAAATTTTAAAAATTTTGAAAATTTGGAAACTAAATTTATCATTTTAAAAATCGAGTGACTAAATATAAAAAGAAATTAAAAGGCAAAAAAGTATTTGTGAAATTATTGTAGAGCAACGATCTAAAAACACAATTTCGAGTAACGGAACTTTAATATTGTTGTCAGAGCCGTTAACTAAAATCCAAATTATACGATTTCTTAGCGCGAAAATGACCACGTGGCATCAAGTGGGTCCTACAGTAGCAACGGAATTAATCTAACGGAAAGAACATTCTTGTTTCCTTTCAATGATAATTATAAATAATATTTTGATTTAACTTTTTTTAATCTCAAAATTTATTAGTGATAAGAATGCATGTGATAAAAGTAAATTGATTTTAGAAATCATTGATTTGATTGATTAACCTCGTCTTAATACAAGAAAATATTTGCTCTATACTCCATAGTCTATTCAACCATTTCCATTTATATTGGTTTATTTCAATTATTTTTTTTATTTTTAATTTTTACAATATGTGGAATAGAAGATTGAACTTCAAACTTCGAAGTTATTAGTACAAATTCATGTCAATTGACCTCTCTCTCCTATATATATATATTCATGTTGACTTTTTTTTAATTAACTTAAGTGTAGATAAACTAATCTCTAAATTGTTATAACATTTATAGGATCTTAACATATAGATTCAAACCTCTTTCTTTTAAGCTTCTTTCCTCGTCTTCACACGTATGTATTTTTTAAATTCATACTTCATAATCACAAGTGTTTTAAATCTAGTTTTGTTGTTAGAATAAATATAATTCAACTGACATTAATGCATGCACTATCAATCTTGAGATCAGAGGCCTAATCTCCTCATCCCACATATCGTAAACAAAAAAACTAAACTTCTCGAGACCCAATTTTAAACATTTTCTCAGACTAAAGATATAAAATATGCTCTCTAAATACTTATTTATGAGTTTGAACTCATTTCTTTAGAGGCGATTAAAGCTGATTTGGTTTGTGATTTGTTATTGTTTTAATATTTAAAAAATAAAAAATAAAATAAAAACATTGAAAATATGTTTGGTACATTTATTTAATTTTTTTTTTTTTTAAATAGAAGATGATGTATCTTAGAAAACAATAAGATGTTTCCATTGTTTTCTAATTTTGTTTTTAAAAATTTAGAAAATACAAGATACAATCTTTTCGAAAAGAAAACAATAAGAGAGGTTTCTATCAAAAATAAATTACACCTCATTATTAATTAGTTTAAATTATTTAAGTATTAAAACATAGGTTTTTAGCAAACAAATGTTGATCTTTTTATGTATTAAAACTATACATTGAAAACAAAGATTTTGTTTTCATTTTCTAAAAAATTATTTATTTTCAAAAACAAAAATTCAAATCACAAACCAAACTAGATTTTTATTTATTTATTTATTTTTTTTAACTCGATGGCAATAGGTCAATTTGTTTGGTGCTTTGTTCATCTCCACTAAATAATAATTATATGATTTTTTTTAGTAGTGGAAATTAAAACCATCAACCTTCAAAATTAATTATTGAATTATGTTTAAATTGATTTTTTTATAAACAGGTTTAACTTGAGAAATAAGTTTGGTTGGTATATGTATTTTATGAAAAAGTAGGTCAAAACTATTCCTTAATCTATTTACTTTAAGTCCTTATGATCTTATGCTAATTCCTTCTCACCCTCTACCTCTCTCTAAGTTTCTTCTTCTTCTTCTTATTATTATTTTTTTAATATTATTCTTCTTTCTTACCTTTTCAATTTCAATGTATTCCCATTTTATTTCTTTAAATATACCATCTGATCTTCTTCTCACGCACTATTTAATATATTATTATCTAATTTTTTTTTACCTTCCTTTTTTCTCGTCTCACCTCTAATTTAATATATTCCCACTAAAGGCAAAACCATGGCATATCCACAAACCACCCATTATAAAAAACCCAATTTATAAGATAAGATTATTAATTATATATATGTATGTATGTATTGAAATTAGTGCTAAAATACCTCATTAATTTGAGAAGTTTGCAAACCAATACTTCGAAATTAGGATACTTTATATTTATTTATCGATCCATGCTAATCTTGGAAGAAAAAAGTGTTTGAAACACTAAAAAATAATAATAATAATAATAATAATAATAATAATAAATTGAGATGTAGTGCACATAAAATTAAATTACAAATTTGGTGTTTAATTTATCGTTTTGAAAATTTTTCAACTTAGTTTCCACGGTTTAATTTTTGTTTTATTTTGAATCACGTGGTCTTAAAAATAGCTTCCAATTTGATTTCTATATATAGTTTGGCTAAACCTCACAAATCGTTTTTAAATATATCGTGTTTTACCCACTTAACTAACTTATTTATCTTTTCTTTTGTTTACTTAACCCTAAACTTTACCATATTTAATTAATATTATTACTTAAACAGAAACTGCCGCGTGAAAATAAGATAAAAAAGTCAGACAATAGGGTCAATATATATAGAGATAATTTGTTCAATTTAACTAAATAACATGGATTAGTATCTAAATTTTATAAATCATAAGAACTAAGTTGAAATTAATTCAAGTGGGCAAAATTTTAAAAAAAAAAAAAAAAAAAAAGAAAAATCTAACACTTGAGATTTGGATTGAAAATTTTAAAAATTATAACGCAAATGTAAGATAAAATTTAACCTAGAAACAATTAAAGGTGGGGAAGCCAAAAATTTAATTTAATGGTAAAATATTATCAATTATTAACAACTAGAGAGAGCATTGACTTTTGAGCTAAAAATGAAGTCCACACTTAACAACTAAACATTACTTACTTGAAACTTAAGATTTTAAATTGCAATTATGAGTAAAGGGGCTTTGTGAGTTCATTAAATTCAGCTCACTTAATAATGAAACTGCATGCAGCTGCAATTAAAAAGACATTAATTTTAGTCAATTGCAATTGTCAATGCTCAATAATGATGCACATGAATATCACTAATTACACAAACACAAATTAAATTTCTCTCTTAATTATCTTAATGGCAATTACTCAAGCATTAGCCATTTAAAGTTCTTTCTTTTGTATTTTGTATGTATGATCTCTACACAGATTTTAATGGATTAGAATGTAAGTTCATTAGATTAAATTCAAATAATTATAATATAGGTAACATCATTTAATTTTTTTTTTTTATTTTACGTCGTTTTATTAACTTGATCATTTGTGGTTGGCAAAAATTATTATTTTATTACATATTTGATCACGTGTACATGCCACTTAACCATAAGTCTGTTATATATATATATATATGACAATTTGTTACATATACATAGTTTAATAATTATTCTTTATACTATTATCTTAGTTTCTCTTTTTTTATTTTCCCTACACAACAAATTAAGAAACTGTTTTACAGTTAAAAATATTTATAGATTTTCTTGTATTACTTAATAATGTACCAGGTAATAATACTACCTATGTACTAAAAAAGGGGTCAATGTTATCTATGAATATTCACCCAAACAATTTATACAAGTTTATAAAGTTTTGATTAATTTATAAAATAGACCCTTAAATTTTGTTCTTTTTTAAAAATACCACTATATGCTCTTTCAAGTTGGAATGTTTCCCTTCCCCCTTGATAAATGCTCCAAAACTACATTTGAAATAGAAATCCTTTAAAATTTGGGACGGAGATTAAAACTTGGAGTAATATAGCAATGACCTTATTATTATTACTTTTTGGAACCCCACACCATTCTACTAGGTCACCACAACATTGTTGGAGCAAGTTACATCCAAAATCTTAAAAGAAATTTACTCTAATGGTGGTTTTGAAATATCTCAATAAAAGGCCAATTGTAATATTACAATTTTTAAGCGAATAAGGGTATTTTTTGAAACCAAAGAACCAAATAAAAATCATAAAACTGAAGATGTACTTAAATATAGAAAAATAAAATTATATAAGAAAATAAAAAACTATTCAAATGAAAATCACTGCTACTCTTTTGACGTCAACATTTATCTCTATTATACATTAGTTCTCGTCTTTTAAAAGGTTTTATATTATATACAGTTGAAAATTATGCATAGAAGTTAAAATAAAATTTTAATAAAATCCTATCAAATTTTTATTTTTATTAATACAATGATTAACTTATAATGTTATTTAATACAACTCCAAAATTCAATGGCGTAAATTGATTTTTTCCGTAATAGAAAAAAAGAACAAAAATCTCGTTTCATTTTCACAAGTCCCAACATTCCCAAACGGATATTTGGGCCGTACTTCATGTTGCCCAGATTGAGTAAACACCCAGTCTTGAAATGCTAAAGAAAGCCCAGAAACAAAAGCCCATTACTCAAGATTGGGCCGTTTCAGTTTCCTGGCCCAACCGATTAACTTTCAAATCAAACCTTGTTACTTAACAAACATAACCTACCTACGGTCAGAAACAACCCACGACCATTCAATGACAAGAGAAATTAATTATTATTATTTTTAACAAACAAATGGATGAGAAATAAGGAAGGACTAAGAAGACACGCGGTGAAAGAGAGAGGAAGACAAAAAAAAAGAAAAAGAAAAAAGAATTGTATTTATTTATCTCAATGCTGACGTAATAAAAGCACCAAAATGGGAAATTTGATAACGTTAATACAGACAAGAAACTTCAAACTAGAACAACAAAGCTTGTTGGTTAGTGGGTCCAAAAGAAGAAAAAGATTAAAAAAAAGAATAAATAATAAAAAGGTTTGGGGTGGGGAATGTGGGGTGGGGGTATGGAAATGCACGTGGGAGGGAGGGTGTGGAGAGTGACACGTGGGAAGAGAATTGGCATATTGGCACGTGTTAGTTTAGAATAGGCAACCCTCGTGACCCCCACCTGACCAGACAGAAGTCAAAAGACGGGAAGTTGGGGCCGCATTTAATTTCGATGGGTAAAATGGCGGCCCTAACTTGACCTGCCCGAGCTGCCCATGTGTATCCCCACTGAGGATCCACGTGGGCAGATGTCAAAGGAAGGGTCCCACGTGGTACGTGCCAATCTCTTTCTCCATGCCATTGTTTTGGGGTTGTTGAGAATTGAAGATATCAAAATTCGGCGCTTATGTATTGTATTCATCGTGTCATCACTTCCTTCAATGATAATATAACCACCAGAGTTTTAATATAGGTTAAATCACAGGTTTAATCTTTTATCTTTTTGATATTTATATTCCATTTAAAAACTTTTCAAAATGGGTTAAAATTAAAGAATTATTATAAATGTAAAATATATCAAATTATTTATAAATATAAAAAGATTTACTATCCTGTATGGAACGATAGACTATATTACTAAGCGATAGAAGTCTACCGCAGTCTATCATTGGTAGATACTAAATATTTTATATATTTATAAATATTTTTGTTCATTTTGTTGTATTTAAAAATAACTCTAATAATTATTTCACTTTGTAACTCTATGTACTAACAAATTTATAAAATTTTAGTTTTGACATATTAAACATTTTTCAAAATTTGTAAGCTTGATGTACAATTAAAAGTTTAATATTTTGTTAAATAAAAAAATAAAACTTTAAGACTCATAGTTTATTAGTTTTGAAAAATGTTGTAGACATTAAAAACCGATTAAACGAAAAATTAAAATGTTAGAAACCTATTAAATACAAAAAGTTAGTTTTTCTTTTTTTTAGTATTAGTGATGGAGTGTTCACATGGTATCATAATTTACTTGATAAAAAATTGGACCAGTTAGTTAAATGAATTATTTAGGACATGTTTGATGAGTATTATTTGGTATTTTTTTTTATAAAAAAAATTAAGTCTATAAATACTACTTCTACCTATGCTCTTTGTTTTGTTGTTTACGTTCTAACAATGTTTTCAAAATCCATGACGAGTTTTGAAAATTAAAAAAAAAAAAGTTTTTATAAAGAGTTTTTTTCAAATATAGAAAAATAAACGAAAATATTTACAAATATAACAAGATTTGATTGTCCATCTGCAATAGAGTGCAATTGACTATTATGTGTGTCTCATTTTATATGTCAATACTGACAAAAATGAAATTTATAGTGAGAGGAAAATCCACCGACTTTAAAAATTATGAGGGTTCAAGTCTCTCTATTCCTAAAACCCTAAAAAGGCCCGTTGGACTCTTTATTTATTTATCTTGTCATTAGAAATTCCCAATTCGTTAGGTTTCTCATTCATTTGACTCTTTCACAAGCGTATCTGAGCAAAAATATTATTTAGTTTGGGACACAAATAGACACAATAATAGTCTGTCACGGTCTATCGTAGATAAATTGTGATATTTTGATATTATTTATAAATATTTTCAACAAGTTTGTCATTTAAAATAACTTTCCTTTTATAAATGTATTTCTATTCTCAAAATTTATCTAAAAAATTAAATATACCTTAAGAAAAATGAAACCTGTCTATATATATTCGTAAGAAAATATGTACAATTTTAAATAGAAAAAATCAAAACTCAAATTGGTTAACAAATGAGACATATTCGCGATTAAAATTTGACGAGTTAAAAGAATTATTATAACAATTATAGTATTGTTTTATCTCAAAACTCTACAATCTATGAAACAAATGTTGAGAATGAAAAAAAAAGAAAATAATAATTAATGTATGAAAGAACAATGGAGTGTGTGGATGAAGATATTATTTGCAATCAAAAGGAAGTGTAAAAAAAAAAAAAAAAAAGAAAAAAAGAAAAAAAGTGTATTTGTGTTATTTAATGAGAGATGAGATATTTAGGAAAAATTTTGAAAAGCCTGACTGGCTCTCATTTTCCAAAGCTGTGGCATCTCCCTCAAAAAGTGTTTGGTGGTACTTGAACCTCTCTCTTTCTGTTTTCTTTCCACAGCTTTTGCAGGCTGAAAACAACGTTGATTCATTTCACCTCAATTACCATCACCCACCAAATTGGTTGGAATCTTCCCCTTTAACTCTTTACCTTCTTCATCTTATTACTTGCCTCCCTCTCTCTTTCGTTTGGCCTTACTAATACCTAACAAAAATGTATCACGTGATACATTTTTTAATTTTTTTTTCTAAATTTTTTATATATAAATGAGAGAGAATATGCGTAGTTTAAGCTGCATCTAATCATTGCTCTTGTTGTCATTATACAATATATGCATGCATGCATTCATTAAAAAGTTTATAATTCATCTCTACCCCTTGTTGTTAAAGGTCTACTTTCTTGGAAAATAAATTAGAGATGCCTCATTCGTCTTGTATTCCAAATCTAGCTAACTTTTCGTGATTTGATACCAATAAAGTTTATTTAAAGGTTAAATGAGATTTCCAAATGCTAGAAATCTTTTTAAATAAATGTTATTATTGAGCTAGGAGGCATTTGTTTTATGGGAATTCAAAATTTTTATGGAATGTGCATTGAATTACTCTATTTGTTTCGTAGTAATGTAAGATGTTCAGACATTCTGGAGTTGGCCTTTCGAAGGGCAACTCAAAAATTTTGGATGTCGCCCTTGATAAGGATTCCAAGATTTTCATGTAGAGGGCATCTACTTTTTATCTATTTTGCATGCCCTTCTTTTAACTTGTATAAATATGTAATTGAAATAAATTAATATATTTATTTAGCTATAAATAAGGAAAATTACCTTAAATGGTAAAATTGCTAAAATTATTTACAACTAATAGCAAAATACACAATCTATCTGCAATAGACTACTAATAGACACAGATAGTAGTTTATCGCGATCTGTCGCAGATAGACAATAAAATCTTGCTATATTTATAGATATTTTAGTTCTTTTTACTATATTTGAAAAGAGCCTTATAAATAACTCTATCCAATTAATTATATTTATATATCCATTTACATGTGCAAGAAACTCTGTTTGTGTATAATATATAGTTTAACTTATTTTTAATTAAAATCTTGAAAATTTATATTTATTTTATTTTTCCAATATCCATCTCATATTTAATATAAATATTAAAAAATTGATATCATTTCTCTCCGTTATTTTATCTTCCTAGTTCGATGATTTATAAGCATAATGCACTCACACAAACGCTATCAACCCTATATAATTGTCTTCGTTTAAAACAAGTTCAAGTATGAAAATATTTAATGCCATCTCATTTCGAATTTTTTTTTTTTAAAAAATGTAAACTAATTAATATAAATGGAAATCATAACAATAAAATATAAAACTATAAAGATACTAAGATGCTATATAAATTTAATAAATATTAAATTAAAATATAAATGAAAAATTATTTTAAATGACAAAACTGTTGAAAATATTTGCAAATAATAGCAAAATATCTGCAATAGAACGCGATAGATAACGATACACTACTATCATGACACAGATAGACACAATTTGTAGAATATCACGGTTTATCGTAGATAGACAGTAAAATTTTTGCTATATTTAGAAATATTTTATTGTAAAATATCGCGGTTTATTCGTAGATAGACAGTAAAATTTTTGCTATATTTAGAAATATTTTGGTTCATTTCCTTATATCTGAAAACAATCCAATATAAATCAATATATAAATTATCTTAAGATAGAAGGGCCCTTAAAATAAGGCTAAGTTATAAAATATACTTAACCTTTAAAAAAAAGTTAAAAAATATCTTTACTGTAAGTATATGATCGCAAACCATGAATCCATTTTAATAATATCCTTGAACTTTCAAATTATGTTACATTAATATTTTAAACCGTACAAAAGAATAATGAGTTTAAAAATGCTTAGTGATCAATTTGTTTTTAAAGTTTTCTTCGGTTCGAAAAGTCAATTTTGGAAACAAATTATATAGATATAATTTTTTTTTCCAAGTAGATACTCTCACTTTTCTCTCATTTATCCAATTCTTTTTCCAAATAGATACTCTCAGTTTTCTCTTATTTGTCCAATTCTTACACCAATTTTCTCACAACAAAATATATAATCTAAACTTCAAGTTAAAACATAAAATTCCACAAAACTTCACAAAATTCCAAAATCAAAATCTCCCCTTAATACTTACCAAAACAATAAATAGAAAAAATATAAAAATGACATATTTGGTTATTAACACACACCCACTACTAACGTACAACCTTATTAAAACATTAAAATCCTAAAGTCTCCTTAATGCTTCTATTGTTCTCTTTCTTTTTGTTATAATTTATATACCTTATAATTAACTCAATGAGGCAGTTTTTTACATAATTTTTTTTAAAATTTTATTTAGAGAAAAATAAAGATCATATAGTTAATAGAAAGGGGAGTAAGAGGGGAGAAAAAAAAAATAAAGAAAATAGAGAAGTGTTAAGTCATAGATTGAAGTAAGAGAGAGAGGGGACATGGAAGAAAGTGGTGATGAGATGTAGATAGATGGCAAGAGCATTTTTTTTAAAGGTAAGGGCACTGTAATTCAACTTTTGAAAGTTTACATATATTTCGCAACAAGATATTAAGGATTTCTATTCATATTTCAACAATTAGGATATTTCGAAATTTTTTAGTTTAAAGATATTTTTGAAACATTTGAAAGTTTAAAGATATATTTGAAACAAGACACAGACCGTTTCCATTCAAAACTAACAGTAATGATATTGTTGAATTTTTTTTGAAAGTTTAAGTGTATTTTGACACTTAGAAAAAGTTTAAAGGTATATTTGCCACAAAGTATAAAATTCAAGAACATTTTTTTTAACTTAACCTTGAAATAATATATCATTTCTTCACATTTCTATTCATAAATCTAGCATAACAAACCTAAATATCTACATGGTCCTAGACATCTTTACAATTTAAAAAAAAAAACAAACATGATTTATATAAGATGTGAGACATTTATATTTTCTATTTTCTTGACATCTAGTATTATTCTAGACATCTAGATTCTATTCCAACTATCTAGATTCTAAAAAATGCCCCTCAATGTGTAAATTTTTTCTATCAAAATAACCATGGGATGGTAGATATATATATTAATAAAAATATTTTAGGTACTATTTGGGGTGTATTTATGTTCGGGCAGACAATCACCCAATTCAAATTTGCCATGTGGCAAAGGTTTTTTGAAAAAGAAATTGAATTTTTTTTTTTTTTTCTGCACCTTAACATTGTCCTATAAACCCTATAAATCAGACCAATATTTTTTGGATAGAGGTGCCTTCCAATTAAGTTATTTTTATTTTGTTTAATTATTTATTTATTTATAGCAGAGATTTTAGAGAACAAAAAAAGGTTTAACTTTCTTTCTTTTCTCCCCTCCCCCATCTGCCATTAACTAAGAAAGTGTTGTTAAATTATTAAGATGGAGTCTTATTTTTACTGCAATTTGATAGTAGCTTTTTTTTTCTCTCTCTTTATTTATTTCAGGTAAAAAATGCTCTTAAATTTTTTATCCAGTTTTTATTTGGTTGGTAGGTTTTAAATTGTTATATATTTAATCCTTAAGTTTTGATTTTGGTTTCAATTTAGTCCTTCATTTTGTTTCAATTTGGTCCCCAGATTTCAAGATTTTACATCTTTAACCTTAATTTTTATTTTGTTAAAAATTCAGTTTCAATCATTGACGTCGATGTCTATAAATTGATTTAAAATAATCATGAAGTAAAATTTTTAATTTTATTTTAAAAGGGATAAAAAATAGTGAAATTTAATCGATTATAATTAAGTTAATTATTTAAAATTTATTAACATACATTTAAACTAAAGATAAAAAATGAGTATTTATTGAAAAATCAAGGTTAAAAATGTAAATTTTGAAATTTAGGGACCAAATCGAAACAAAAGTCAAATGTCAAGGATAAATTTGTAACATTTTGAAACCTAAAGACTAAATTGAAACCAAACTCAAAATTTAGGGACTAAATGTGAACATTTTAAAACCTAGGGACCAAATAGAAATTAAACCCAAAACCTAGTGACTAAAAAGATATTTTTTCCTTAATTCAAATATTTAGTTTTAAGTATTTTATAAATACTTTTTCAACTTTTCTTTTAAATCTATTCTTTTACTATATTATTTTCAACTCTTATTTCTATTTTATTCTATTCGTATGCCTATTCAGCTCTTTTTAGTTTTATTAACAAAAATAACATTACAGTTTGGAAAGTTGACATCTAAATTGATAACTAATGCCAATGTACATTCAAGCGTAGAATTATCTATCTATTCCATTTTGAGTGCAACATCTATCTATTCCATTGAACTTGCATAACTTTATTTGGCTTGTTCATTGTTCAATAATAAACAAGATATTGAATTCAATACGTTAAAAAATATTGATGCAAAGTCCAAATACTAAATAACTATTCCATAATTTCAAACGCCAAACATATAAAATAAAATATAGTCTCATGCATAACATAAGTAAGAAAAAGAAACCCTTCATTACATTGATGATTTTTTAGGGTTCTTCAGAATAAAAATCCATATCAAGTTACAAATATCAAATTGCCAAATTTAGAGTCTTCACGATCTTCGATAATCTTTTCTTTATTTTATGATCATTCCAAGTCTTTCGAGTTACGATAGAAATCAAATAATAGTTATAGGGAAAAAATAGGTTAAGAAGTTAAAATGGTCCAACAAACATACTGGTCAATCAATTTTATTGGTTTGAATGAACTAATTGATTGACCAACAATTTTTAGTAAAATCTTCGTAAACAAATTTACTGTCATCGGTTCGATTATTTTCGGTTAATGATTTTCAACTTTCTATTATGCATAGAAACGACAAACAAACTTTGTCACAATTATCCTACAAAATATTTGGTTGATTGTAGCTATCACACTTTATCACTCTAATTCTTCAATAAAGAGTACCAATGTGGTAAGTAACTATGTTTCTCAAAAGCTAATGATGAATTTAATGGGATTCTTTTCTATGTATTACTAATGGGCTATTTAATTTCTAATTCCATTATACACGTGTCCGAAATATAACATAGTAACGAAATTCAGAATGTGATGATAAAAAAGACGATTTCAATAATTCTCCCAAACCAATGGCTGACTTTAATTTTCAAAAGAAGTATACATATATAATTTTATTAATTCAACCCTAAAAATTATGTAGATATTACATCATATTACTAGTTTTTTCCAAAAAAAAATTATTTAGATAAATCTTCTATACCTTTCTTTCTTACCAAAGTTCTATTTTATCACGTGTCAAGTTGATCTATTTATTTATATGAATGTGAGGACTACTAATATATACGAAGATAATTTTATGGTAAAAACAAAAGAGAGAACGATACCCGTGTAGTGGAAGAAAATTTTCGATTTTATCCTCATACAATCTATTTAACTGTGGATCACAATTTATGTTGCGACTTATTTTTCTATTTTTTGTTTAAAATATATCGTATGTGTAATTAAAGTAAAAGGTGCAACTCAAAATGCAGTGTGAGTTGTGGGTAGTGGTCAAAGTATAATCGCTCTATGTGCCCCAATTATCATCCCCATCTTGATCTCCCACGTGTCAATTTTTCCACGTGCCTCCTTCAAATATCCCCTTCAAACTCCATTTTCGTTGCTTATATAAATTCCAGACTCCAAATCCACCTTCAACTCACCATTTTCCCCTCTTCTTCTTCATAGAATTTACAGATTACAGTCATGCAAATCTGTTTGCAATCGCCACCGCCGCCGTCACTTTGCCGGAGCTCCTCCACCATTGAAACCCCTCCAATTAGGAAGCTCAAATTAATCACTCCACCACCGCCACCAAAAACGGTGTCGCTACCGCTGCCGCTGCGTCGGCTAAACCCATTTCAGAATTTGGCGGCGTCGCTACTGGACGCCGTCGAGTCGTCACTGATCGCTCATAAATTGCCGAAAACGGTCGACCCGGCGGTTCAAATTTCGGGTAATTTCTCTCCGGTTCCCGAATGCGCCGTCCGCCACGACCTAGAAATCATCGGAAATTTACCTGCATGCTTACGTGGCGTTTATTTACGAAACGGCGCTAATCCCATGCATGCACCCATAGGCGGGCACCACTTGTTTGACGGTGACGGAATGATCCACGCCGTTACATTTCACTGCGGTAACAGAGCTAGTTATAGCTGCCGGTTCACTCGTACAAGCCGGCTCCAGCAGGAAGCCTCTTTTGGCCGACCGGTTTTCCCCAAGCCGATCGGCGAGCTTCATGGTCACCAAGGACTGGCTCGGCTTGCAATCTTTTTAGCTCGAGCCGGGATTGGGTTAATCGACGGTTCGAAAGGGACAGGTGTTGCCAACGCTGGTCTGGTTTATTTCAACGGTCGATTATTAGCTTTATCCGAAGATGATCTTCCATATCACGTTAAAATCAAGGATGATGGAGATCTTGAAACGATCGGACGGTTCAACTTCAACGGACAGATTAACTGTTCAATGATTGCTCATCCTAAAGTGGACCCCATTTCGGGTGATCTTCACGGTTTGAGTTACAACATGATTAAAAAACCGTATTTGAAATACTTACGGTTCGACCGGTTAGGGAAAAAATCTCGTGATGTGGACATCTCCCTCCGTGAACCGACAATGATCCACGATTTCGCGATAACGGAAAACCACGTTGTGATACCAGACCATCAGGTGGTTTTCAAGTTATCCGAAATGATTCGGGGTGGATCGCCCGTGGTGTTTGACCCGCAGAAAACCTCCCGGTTCGGCATCTTGCCGAAATCTGGAGTCGACGAGAAGGGAATTGTTTGGATTGAAGTGCCGGATTGTTTTTGTTTCCATCTGTGGAATGCATGGGAGGAAATCGGGGACAACGATGAGGAAACCGTTGTCGTAGTCGGGTCGTGTATGAACCCACCTGATTCGATTTTCAACGACCGCGACCAGCCCTTAAGGATCGAGCTGACGAAAATCCGGATGGATGTGAGGAACCGGAAAGTGACCCGGCGGGTGTTCGGTTCAGGGTTGAATTTGGAAGCGGGTCAAGTGAACCGGAGATTGGTTGGGCAGAGAACTCGGTTCGTTTATATGGCGATAGCCGAGCCGTGGCCTAAATGCTCCGGCATTGCGAAGGTGGATTTGGAAACCGGGAAGGTGAAGAAGTTTCTATACGGCGACGGTAGATACGGCGGTGAACCGTTTTACGTGTCGGAAAATGGGAATCACGGCGGAGATCATGAGGATGGAGGGTTTATTGTAGGGTTTGTGAGGGACGAGAAACGGGAGAGGTCGGAGGTGGTGGTGGTGAAGGCGGCGGAGATGGAGGAAGTGGCGGCGGTGAGGCTGCCGGCGAGGGTTCCATATGGATTTCATGGCACATTTGTTAGTGAAGAAGAGTTGAAGGGGCAAGCTCCAAAGAACTAGATTTTCTTCTTTTTTCCTGCTTGTTTTCTGTAAATTAATCACTTTGTGGATTATTTTTTTTTATTTTCCTTTGGGTGGTTTGTAATAATTAGTGGTTTTTTAGATGAATATATTGTAGATATAACCTATAATATCTAATTAAGGAGTAAATTTGAACGAGGATATATTTGACGGATGCAAAGAAATTGAAATTTATGGCTATTTATAAATATAGCAAAAATTTTATTGTAAATTTTACTATTTAAGATAATTTTTTAAAAATATATATGAAAAAAGACTAAATAAATTAAAAAAAAAAAGAAAAAGAAAAAAGCGCAAACATGGTACAGTAGAAATTCAAACTTATTTCACAACATTTTGATAATACAAAATGGTTTCATTAGTCTAGTCTTCAGTAAGATTTTGTTTGTAGACTTCTGCTTCTGAAATTAATGCCCGTGTTTCTCCTCATTTTTCAATTATAATTATCACAATTTTTTTTTCCTCTTTTTTAAGAAAACTCTTCAATTTGACATTTTAGAAATTATACTTTGGACTTCTATTTGTTTAGTTATTTAGTTATCTACTTTCACCTATAAAAATAAAGTTTAATATTTAGTTAAAAAATGTTTAGTTATTTACTTTCACCTCTAAAAAAAAAGTTAAATATTTAGTTAAAAAATATGGAAATGATGGCAAAGAAATTAAAATAAATGAAAGAAAACTTAATTTTCAAAAATTAAAAAAGAAAATCAATTGATTATTAAACATAATTTTGGTTTTTTTTTAAACAATAGTACAAAATAGATAATAAAACATAAAATATATGAGTTTAAAATCAAATAGATAATAAAACATAAAATATATGAGTTTAAAATCAAATATTTATCGAACGAAATCTTTACCTACCAGAATTTTTAATTTATAAGTACCAGTTTTTTGGTTGGAGAAATTTTTAGCATTTTTTAACCTAATAAAATATATTTAATACCGCTTTTGAAATAAAATTAATTACTGCGTTATCTCTAACAACGCATCGACTTTTTCCAGTATATATATTTATATTTTAAATATCAAAAGTTACAAGATTTGATGTCATTTCTTTAAAAAAAAAAAAAAAAAATTGATGTCAAAGGTCAGATATTTTATAAAATATAGTTTTATAAGTTATAAAATTATGTCAAAGGGTCAAGGAAGTAGTGTTGAATGAACTACGAAAAAGTTGGTGTTAAAATCTATGTGCTTTTATACTATAAATAGTAGTAAAGTAACTCATGACTCATGAGCCACGTTTACTTTTTTTTTTTTTTTTTTATAAGAATTATATAAAAAAATTATGTAATACTTAATTATCACATTCATTAAATATATGTTTAAACGTCCGAATGTCTAAAATATAACTAAAAGTGAGCTTAGTTCAAGGATATGTTTATTTATTAATTTATTTTTTTACTCTCAGAGTCTTTTACATATATCTGCGTATAAATATTTTTCATCTGAATCTATAGCAACTCATATATTTTGAGATCAACACCATTTTGTTATTAATTCTTCAAGTTCTTAGAGTAGAGCTAATTTTGCTTCTATTACTTTTATTAATGATTTTTTTAATCATATTTTTCATTTAGGATTTGGGATGGGAAGAGATAAATGTATTCTAATTGTGCAAACCTAATATGGGCGCCAAGCATATATAGTTAGTAATTCTTATCGTCAATAATAAATCTTGTTAATTGTTTCCAACGTTCTTCCCTCTACCAAGTACAAAGCAAATCAATATTGAAAAAGCTATTAGATGACTCGTCATTCAAACATGAATGTTAAACAAAAAGCACAAACAATCACTTGTAACAACCAACAAGTTAACCAGTAAGTAAAAGATCAGTGATTGCACACAAGAGTTAGTAATCCAATTCGACAATGACCACCTACGTCTAGGGTGCAGTGTGCCTAATAAAGATAATCCACTAATATTGTATACTTAAACATTTACAACAAAGTACTTATCTGTAAAATATCAACTTCTATAGTGACTCTTGCAAAGCTTAATTTGCTAAACACTTAGGCTCCCCCTAGATGTGAGACTCTCTAACAATTGTACTTAGGCTCCCCCTAAGTGTGATAATATTAGTGAAAAACACTTATGCTTTTGATAGTGTGCGAGACTCCTCTCAGCTTGATTATCTTTCGTGCAACTCAGTGAACTCCCGTCACTAATCATTCTTAGGTCCCCTTAAGGTGGAGAAATCCTTCTCGAGAATGAGGTTTTAGGCTCCCCCTAAAACCGAGAATCCCTTCTCTCTGTAGTGTTGCCTTAGGCTCCCCTTGAGACAAATATTATCTTCAAAGTTTTGCTTTCATCGAATAATGAAGTTGCATAGGGGAATAAAGTGAGCAAAGAATAAAACACAATAATGCACAATTCGGCCGCCAAGAACACAAATTCTCTCTTCACGATAAACAATTGCGGCAACCATAAATCATCACCATTCATCCCCTTTAATAAAACGATGCCAAGAAAGGAAATAAACTTCGTAAACAAAAATAATAATAAGCACCTCCAATAAGGAAGAATATCGAACATAATATATCTGCAGGAAAATTCCAGATAAAACTACAAGAATTTTTGTCAGTGTCAACAGTTTTTTTGCCAACACAACATAAAATGTTGGCAAATATGATTTCTGCCTACACATTTTCCTTGCGTGAGTATAATGCCATTTTTGTCGATGAAAATATGTGTGGGAAAAAAATTGTGTGGTCTTAGTAAAACCCATGAGGTTGGGTTTCTGCCGACGCAAGTTTTTTCTACCACGTAAATTGCGCGGGTAGAGATTTTGAATATCTGTCCACGAAAAATGTGTGGGCAAAAGTTTTTTAAATCCTACATTTTCATTTTTCCCCCACATATTTTGAAAACCCTACCCCATATTCATTTTTCCCACTCTATCCCCCCCCCCCCCCCCCCCCCCCCCC
>QLSR01000119.1:838813-900303 GCA_031780015.1 Citrullus colocynthis | reverse complement strand
CCTCCCCCCCCCCCCCCCCCCTCTCTTTTTTTTTCATTTCCTTCTTCGCTCTCACCCAAAATTTCATTTCCCTCTTCACTCTCACCCCAAATTTCATTTCCCTTTTCACTCTCATTCCCTAACTTTCACTCACCCAAGACCCATATAAAACCCAAGACCCACATGCTGTTGCACCCCTTCTCACCGTCATTTGCTTGCTGCACGACTGCATGTTTGCACGACCCACGTCAGTTCCCATTCCATCGTTCACTTGTCGGGCGTCGTTGCATGTCCATTTATTGCTCCTGCCGTCAGAACAATGCTTTCATTACTTTTTTTTTTGTTGAGATAAGGTCGTTCTTTTTTTTTTCTTCTCTATTTTCATCTCATTTTCCTCTCTGTTATTTGAAAACTCCATTTCTTTGATTTTTAGAAGATTTTGATACGTAACAATTAGTTTATTATTCTTCAAATGTGTATGATAATGCTTGTTGATTATGTTTTGAATTTGCAGGAAATATCATTTCATTTGGTCTCTTTCTTTTGTCAAGTTATACTTTATTTGAGTAAATTCAATTATTGTTCATATACTTTCTTGAAGAATATGACCGATTTACTACTATTTATGAAATATTTGATTATTATTGCTTTTAATTTTTCACTATTGTTAATTTAAGTTATTTTAGGTTGTTTTGTTTTGGTTGATTTTGTAACTTTTTTTACTTTATTGTGTTTGTGTTGAAACCATGAAAGTCGATCTACGGTGTTGGTAAAGTTTGCTATGGGTATTTCTTGTTTTAAAATTTTAGAACCTTTTTTAAAAGGTGAAGGCTAAAAAAGATAACATAGGCACAAGTAAATATTATTCAAACAAAGAGGATCTGAAGAAGGGCTTTGGTGATTGAGAGTTGATTGTTTAGAAATTCTTTAGTTGGTTTTGAAAATCCAAGTACTTAAGAACTATTTAGGTTGTTTTGGAAGTCGATAAGTCTCTTGCACACTTTGAAGGAATTTTTAAATTTGTCTTGAGAGTGGAAGCGTCACTTAGACACTTTAATTTTAAGACTTTTTAAGTTTGGTTTGACAATGAAAAATTGTACTCAGAAACTTTTAAGTTGTTTTGAGAATTGAAGTGTCTCTTGCACACTATTTGGAAACTTATTAGGTTAGTTTTGAGATTGAAAGTCACGCTTAGGCATTTTTAAATTGTTTTGAGATTTAAAGTGTCACTTAACACACTTTTTAGGTAATTTGTAGTTGATTTTGATAATTCATGTAATACTTAGGAACTATTTTGGTTGTTTTGGAGTCAACAAGTCTCTTGGACACTTTTTAAGAACTTTTTAAGTTGTTGTGAGAGTGAAAGTGTCAATTAGACACTTTTTGGGTACTTTTTTTTGTTGGCTTTAAGAGTAAAAAGTTGCACTTAAACATTTTTAAGTTGTTCTGAGAATCGAAGTGTCACTTACACACTCTTTGGAAACTTTTTATGTTGGTTTTTGATTGAAAGTCACACTTAGGCATTTTTAAGTTGTTCTGGGAGTTAAGGTGTCATTTAGTCACTTTCTAGGTGCTTTTTAGTTGATTTATAAAATCAAAATGACACTTAAGAACGATTTAGGTTGTTTCGGGAGCTAACAAGTCTCTTGGACACTTTTTAAGAACCTTTTAGTTGCTTTGAGGGTGAAAATTCACTTAGACACTTTTTAGATCCTTTCTAGGTTGGTTTTGAGTTTGAAAGTCGCACTTAGGAATTTTAAATTGTCTTGGGAGTTCAAGTGTCACTTAGACATTCTTTTAAGTAATTTTTAGTTGGTTTTGAATATCAAAAAGACACTTAAACATTCTTTTAAGTAATTTTTTAGGTTGTTTTGGGAGTTAACAAGTCTCTTGGACACTTTTTAGGAACTTTTAAAGTTGTTTTGAGGATGAAAGTGTCTGTTAGATACTGTTTAGGTTCTTTTTAGGTTGGTTTTGAGTTTGAAAGTCACACTTAGGCATTCTTAAGTTGTTTTGGGAGTTAAAGTGTCATTTAGTCACTTTTTAGATACATTTTACTTGATTTATAAAATTAGAATGATACTTTTTTATAATTGTATTCTCAATTGCATTCATTTATAGAAAAAAAAGGGCAGCGATGATAAGCACTGGCTTAAAACACTAAGTGTTGGGACAAGGCAAGTGAAATGTCGCCATGCGTTTTTAGAGAAAAGTAGCCGAGAGTGGAAGAGTTAAGCATGGGCCAAACTATGTGTTGATGAAAGCAGAGAAGAGCATTGTTCTTTTGAGTGATCATGCATTGAAGGTGAAAATCACGAAGAGTCATGAGCTGAAGCAGTCACTTACGTTGGAAGAGAAATTGATCATTGGCGGGGAAGGAAGTGTTTTGAACAACTATGCGTTGATGAGGTTGCATGCGTTAAGGTCTCCATGCGTTGGAGACGGATATAACTGATTGAGTTGTATGTGTTAAAGGTAGGAGGCATTGAGGACACCATGCGTTGAGGGTGGCCATCTGCTTAGGGCATTGATGGTAGGCTGCGTTGAATGCTTTACCTTGAATTGAGAAGGGAAACCCCGCGCACTAGCCTGCATAAGAGACTTAAGTCGGCAGTATATATAGATGAGTAAATTGAATATTTTATCATTTTTAGACATTTTCGAGAGCTTAAGTCGGTTCCATTCTTCAGACGAACTAGAAGGGAAGGTAGAAGAAGGTGTTCTTGTGGATTTCAGATAGAAGTCTACTCGTTTTGGTATCAAAATCTAAGCTAGAACAACACGTTATTTGCAGATGTACAAGCTGAACAGTATCGGATGTTTGAAGTGAAACGAATCGAGGAGATCGAGTCTAAGGCTGAAATTTTAAGATTAGTAAGTTAACTCAATCCTGAACAACTTTTCTGAAGGATGTTTAAGTTGAAATGGAATAGAAACATGTAAACTTTTAGTTGGAAGTGACTGATAAGGAATTTCTGTGCAATCGGTAGTAGTGCGGAGAAATCTTGCAATATCTGACGAACAAGGACAAGTTCAGCTACGAAAATTTGAAGTAAGCTAGAAAACATATTTCTCTACAAGTTTATAGAAGGAAAGAAGTTCTAATTTTGGCTGAAAATATGACTTTTAATCGACAGAAGTGAAGAACAAAAGGAAAAGAGGGAACTCTACTGTCGGGTGTTGCTAGAAAGCTAATATTTCAGTGAATTGGAGAGTGAGTAGCGAGACAAATCACGCTGGTGGTATCGCAGAGCTTTTTGTCTCTCCAATCTCGCTGACTCTCGCTAGGTATCGCTCGTCAGGTAAATCACGCTAGTCTCGCTTATCCTGGTGTCGTTAGTATCGTGCCCTGATTGGTAGTATCGCTAGTGATCTCGCTGGAATGTGGGAGTTTCGTTAGTAGTCTTGCTTATTAAGTTCACTTTGGATAAATGGGAGGCTCGGGGATGAATAGTGATTTGAGTTTACTTATGCAAACTAAATGATTGAGTAAAAGAAGCGTAATGTAAGGAAAATATTTATTACAGGCCAAGAGGAGATAAAAAAGGCGTATAATCCACTCAAGGCCTAGAAAAGAGCTGTGAGTGACACTTCTTTTCTTGTTTCAACGATTTATTGTACATGTCAGTTTGGTTTTTCTTATTTATTGATGTTTTGCTAAACAATATTGAAAAGCAGATTTATGGATTGATATTGATTATGAAATGCCCTGTTTTTCTTATGAAAGATTTGACTATGAACTATTTTGTATAAAGTATTGCATTAAATTAAGGAAAAAATGTTTTAGAGGAGACTTAGTGCTAATGGACATGGAGAAGGCACGTGAGTTTTCCCGTGACCCAGTACTGATGGACATGGAGAAGGTATTTGGGCAACCCGCGATGTTCCAATGTGCACATAGAGGTTATATGCTGGTGCGTTGAGTTTTGCTCCGCATCGAGCCTTATCTGTTTTCGATGATGGGGGGCGTTGAGTCTTGCTCCGCCTCAAGTAAGGAAAAGTATTGCAACCATACTGTTTTACTTATGAATTGTTGAAAAACAATGTATGATTTGATAAGGGCATTTAAACGTGATTTAATCAATGAAAATGAGATGATTCTATGTTTTACTCATGTTATCAGAATTTGTTTAAATCCTGATGATTTTCGAACTAAAAGAATTTGTTTAAAATTAATCACTCACTGGGCTGTTAGCTTATGTTTTCAAGTTTTCTTTCCCCTCCAAGTAGCAAGGACGTTCCTGGTGCTTTGCCTACTCCAACTCGCCCTGCTTAAGCTTCGAGTTTCCAGAAAATTTGTCCTGTTTTGAAAAGTTGTATGTATGTAAAACCTTATATAGGTGGCATGTAGACCTAGTTGTATATTTACTGGGAGTTGAAACATGGTTTTGTATAAGGGCTTTATGGAAGAGTTGTATTCAGAATTATCGATATGTATATGATTTTCTATATGTTATGGTTGAAATATATTAAGGAATGATATGTATGTTGTGAACTGTATAGGATAAGTGTGTAGAAGTGGATGGTATGCGTCACAAAAGGGGTGATATATGCTGTCCTCACATTACCTTTCAGGTTATGTAGGCAAATATGGGAGGGTGTGACAATGATGTTAACGAGGAGAGGACAAGGATGATGGATGAATGTACTTAGGCATTTTTTAAAATTAAAGTTAAAAATATGTTTATGGATGCATCTATATTATGTGTAGCTATCTTGCAGTTATGATAGTCAATTCATCTATTTAGTGTTGTTATTATATGCTTGAGTTGTAATATGTTGTGGCTATCCTGCAGATATGGTAGCCAATTCATGCATATAGTGCCTTTTTTTATTAGTTTTGGGATGGGTGCATTTTAGTTGGTTTTAATCATCAAAGTGCCTCATATGAACTATTTATGTTTTAAAAATCAAATTGTCTCCTAGAAACTTTTTAGGTACTTTTTATGTTGGTTTGAGAGTTAAAGTGCCATTAGATACTTTTAAGGTTTGGTTGGAGGGTAAAAGTGACACAACCATTTTTAGGTTGTTTTGAGAATTAAACCCTCACTTAGACAATTTTTGGGAAACACTTTAGGTTGGTTTTGAGAGTGAATATGGCACTTAGGAATTTTAAGTTGCTTTGGGAGTTCGAGTGTCACTTAGACACTTTTTAGGTAATTTTTAGTTGGTTTTAAAAATAAAAAAGACACTTAAGAACTATTTAGGTTGTTTTGGGAGTTAAGAAGTTTCTTGGACACCTTTTAGGTGTTGGGTTTTATGCCCTAAAACTCGTAGATTGTAAATATAATAATTTGACCGTAATTAAATCATTAATAAAGAGTTATTGATGTGTTACTTCAGTAAGGTTATTGATTGTTTTTGTTTGTTTTGTCTTAATAACCCTAAATCTAATAAACTAACATCCTAGGCTGTTTTATGAGTCTTGAACTGTATGTGTGGACATATGGAGATCAATGTTCAAGATACAGTCTAAAGGGTTTATAGTATAGGGATAAGGCTGGGTACCTTATCCTAGTGATACTATGCATATGATCCACTTTGTATTTGATACAAATGCAGTGATCTAACGCGTTCATGTAAGTGACATGCGAGTGGGGGTACCCTATGTAATGAGTTTGCATAAGACTGGACCACGAAATAGTAATCACTAGATGGAACTCCGTTGACTAGTTAGGTTTCTATTTCAATAGGATGACCTAGGCAACTTAGTCTTAATCTTGAGTATATTATGAACTCTTGTCTACGAGGGATTGTTCTTTGATTTTTATGGGTGAGAGTGGTCTTTTGCTGGCTCAATATACCTACCATCTTGGGGACAAGACCGAGTGGGGAGTTGGAGACATAATTATACAAGATCGAATTTACTCATTCCCATTTTTAGGGTAAGTAGATAAGTGTTCCCTTAAGTGGTGTCTCCGGGACTTAAACAAAGAGCCCTACCCTCTCATTGGCCCGAGAGAGGTTTCTGTTTAATGGCTAGACCATAAACAGGTTGTTCATTAAAGGAGCACTGGTACTTAAGAATTTAGAAGTAACCTAGGGGTAAAACGGTAATTTGACCCAGTTGGTGTTACGAACACTTGTTAAGGACTAACTTGCTACTATTGGTCTATATCCATGGATACAGAAATACAAATGCAGCGAGAAGAGTGCAGTTGTAGGTCTTTAGTGGAGTATACCCACAGTTAACGAATATTGATTAATGTGGTTAATGAGTTTAGCCGATTAATCTCATATCGTTGGAGCTTCTGATCTGTGTGTCCACAAGGTTCCCTTGCTAGCTCACTACGGACAGACAAGGATCAACTATTTTGAAAGAAAATTCTGAAATGTTCAAATTTATGAAGGAACATATTTATTGTATTAGGATACAATCAATGAATGATTTATTATAAATTTTATTTGGATGTGATTCAAATTATAATTTTATAATATGGAGAATTAGTTTATTTGAATATGATTCAAATAGTTAATTATTTATTTGGATAAAATTCATATAAATAAATAGAAGGAGAATTAATTAATTAATTTGAATTGTATTCAAATAATTAATTATTTAATTTGGATGAGGTCAAAATTAAAGATTCTGCAGAAAATAAATAGAGAAAGAATTAATTAATTGATTTGAATTTGATTCAAATAATTAATTATTTAATTTGGATGAGATCCAAATCAAGATTTTGCAGAAAATAAATATTTAAATAAGATTTATAAATATTGGATAGTATTAAATATTTGATTTAAAATCTCTGCCTACGGTTTATCCTAATAGGATTAAGAGTAACCCATATAGTTTTATAAATAGGGCCCTTGTGAGCCTCCATAGGACACACTCTCTAAGAGATTAATCTCTACAATTACTCTAAAAATCTTCATCTTGGGGAAGAAGCGGTTCCCACAAATTGGATCCTTGCCAGAGTCATAGTGAGGAAGATCTCTTAGAAAAAGGAAGACTACAAGGAGAAGACTATCGGTTTGAGAATTATAGATTGACAAAGGTATGATACTTAACCTTTTCTTTACTTTTTGTATTTTTAATTCTTTCAATAAATCAAGAACGCGATCACACGTTTCTGCCGGAATTCAATTCCATTCATTAGGAACTTTTTAAGTTGTTCTAAGGGTGAAAGTATCACTAAGACACTTTTAAGGTTCTTTTTAAGTTGTTTTTGAGTTTGAAAGTCACACTTACACATTTTTAACTTGTTTTGGGAGTTAAAGTGTCCTTTAGTCATTTTTTAGGTACTTTTTTTAGTTGGTTTTGAATATCAAAACAATACTTAAGAACTATTTAGGTTGTCTTGAAAGTTAACTATTGGGTTTTATGCTCTAAAGCTCGTAGATAATAAATGTAACATTTGATTGAACATTAATAAAATGTTGTTGATATTTTTTTCCCAATAAAGTGTTGTTTATATTATGTTTATCTTGCCTAAATAACCCTAGTCCAATAAACTTACATCGTAGGCCGTTGAATGAGTCTTGAACAGTATATGGAGACATACAAGGATCAGTGTTCAAGATACTGCCTAAAGGGTCTATAGTATAGGGATAAGACTAAGTACCTTATCCTGGTGACACTATGGATATGACCCACTTTGTATTTGATACAAACACAATGATGAACGCGTTGGGACATGCGAGTGGGGTATCCTATGCAATGAGTTTGCGTAAGGCCAAACCGCGAAACAGTAATCGCTAGCTGTAACACTGTTGACTAGTTAGGTTTCTACTTCACTAGGATGACCTACGCAACTTGGTCTCAATCTTGAGTGAGTTATGGATTTCTGTTCACAAGAGATGTTTCTATGATTTGTATGGGTGAGAGTGGCCGGTTCACCGACTTAATAAGCCTACCATTTTGGGAACAAGACCGAGCAGGGAGCTAGGAACATATTCAAACAAGATGAAATTCACTTCTTCCTTGCTTTGGGGAAGTAAATGAGTGTTACCTTAAGTGGTTTCTCTGGGTCTTGACCAAAGGGCCCTACCCTCTCAATGACATAAGAGGGATTTTTGTTTAGTGGTTGGACCATATATAGGCTGTTCATTAGAGGAGCATTGAGACTTAAGGATGTACAGGTAACCTAGGGGTAAAATGGTAATTTTGATCCAGTTGTTGTTACGAACACTTGGGAAGGATTAACTTGCTGTTGTTGGTTTATGTCCATGGAAACGGAAATATATCTATAGTGGAACGCACCCATAGTTAACAAATATTGATTACCTTAGTTAATGAGTTTAGCCAATTTATCTCATATCGTTGGAGCTTTTGATCTGTAGGTTCATTAGGTCCCACTGGTAGCTCGTAAAGGGTATTGAGGTAATTATAGTAATTTGAAATGTTCAGATTTACTCAGGGAAACAATATAATGAATGGAAATACATTACAAAATCAAGTTTATTAACTTTATAATATAAATTTATTTTGAATTTGATTCAAAATTTAATTTGCAGAAGAATTTAATATTTGAAAGAGTTCAAATATTAAATTTAGTATGAAATGAATTCATATTAAAACTATAGGGAAAAACTAATGTGCATTAGATGCACATTAAATTTATAGGTTATTTAAGAGAAATATAATTGAATGTGATTCAATTATAGGGTTAAAATTAAATATATGATGTTTAATTTAAGGATTAATTAATTTGTGAATTAATTAATTATTTAATTCAATTTGATTTAATATGATTTAAATAAATTAATCAATTAAATTGGATTTGATTGATTAAATAATAATAACTGATACTTCAGTTATGATTCGTGCTATAAGTCAACGATAGTCTTTTCTATATATATTTCATGCCTAACGAAAGGTAAGTAGGTCAATTTTGGCTTTCTCCTCCCTTTTGCGTGATAGATAGGAAACAGGTTTAGAAAAGATATTCTCTCATCTCTCCCAATCACTCACTGTAGAATTTCCAAAAAACAAATTAGGATCCCACCATTTTACCTCATTTTCCCAAAGGAGATTACTAGTGAATATCTTACCTCATCTTTCCCGCCCATGTTTGCAGTAGAATGTCGCTGTAACATTATTATTATTTGCCAAATGTATTGATTTTTTTATCTAAATTAAAATACAGTGTTTGGTTCTCCGCTATGTGGGGATTTCAACCCTACAATTGGTATCAGAGCCAGGCTAATCCTTTGTAATTAGATTGGAATTTGCATTTGGTTCATAGGTGGGATTAATTGCATTTTGAATGTATGGTTTGCATTGGACTGTTTAGATTGATTGACCATATTTATACATTTTTTTAAAGTGATTTAATCATATAAGGGCCCCTGCGTTTTGGGCAATTAATTGTAAATTGAGTTGGTAAGTTCAGGTCTAGAATTAGGTTAAAGATCAATGAAGATCGGGACCAATTTTGGCCAAAAATGGCAGAAAACAGAGTCTGGAATGGCAAACTAGAGGATTGAGAACCGAAGAAAAAAAAAAATCGCGTGGCACTGACGTTAGCCCTAACATGCAGTTTGCACGATTCAGGTGGTCCGGTCAGAGGGGAGGCGTGGTTCGTGTGGTCTGTTTGGTTCGTTAATTGGCTTGAGGGGTTTGACCGCTTCAAGGCTGGTTTAGCTGTTTCTTCATTCAGTTCAAGTGATTTTGACTCGTTTTGAGCAGTTTTGGCACGGTTCAAGCATTTTTTATTCGGTTCTGGACTGGCTTGAGTCATTTTAGGATAAAATTTTTAAAACGAATGTAATTTTATGCTTTAATTTTATTCTAGGGGCCAATTAACCGGTTCATTTGCTATTTAAATGCTTTATGGATGTCATTTAGATATAATTCCACCTTAGATTAACCATGTTCATGCATAATTTATATTATAAGAGTTATGTATGGTTTTATGCATGATGATTTAATTTCATGTTTTATTTAATATAAGCGTTATGTTAAATTGATGAAATTGATGAAACATAAAGCATGTCATTACATAGAGTAAATATAAATAGTTATATTTAATACAATGTGTTGGGCATGCTTGATTGATTTTCATGATTGATTTTAATATAATAGTTATGTTAATTAAATATGAAAATAAAAAGAGCATTGAGCATAAAACATCCATAGATTTAATATAGATGTTATATTATATTCGTGCAATGCATATTGTATTGTTTGTTAATTAATTAGAATATGATTGTTAATTAATTGAAACCATAGAACAACATGATTATAGGGCTAATCGTTAAAATTTGAAAATAGTTTTGAAGATGTTTAATTTAATGATTAATTAATTGGGGAATTAATTAATTATTTAATTTGATTTGACTAAATTTGATTTAATTAAATTAATTGAATTAAAACTATGGATTATGTGAGGGATATTTATTTAAATATTATTAAATAAATTAATCAATTAAATTGGATTTGATTGATTAAATAATGATAATTTATATATATATGATACTTCAGTTATAATACGTGGTATGAGTCCATGATAGTTATATATATATATTACATTCCATCCTATTATAAAAGACACTCTCAAATCAATAGGGCCTATCAAGGTAACAACAAAAATACAGACTAAGTAGTACGATTCTAAGCATACAGGACCTAATAGATAGACAAAGAACTTAAGCGTACATGAAAAATTAGAAATTTTTTTAAAAAGGGCTAAAAATCATGATTACTCACTTCAAAGCATTGCATCATGCAAAAGAATCAAAAGAGTGCGTCATCAGCCGGTCATCATAACGAACCAAGCATAAATGAGCAAGCAAACATAAAAGCACACAAAATTTAGTTCGAGTTCAGATGCTCAAGGACTCTAGCCAGAACACAGACATTCCCCACCCCCAACTTAAAATCTAACATTATCCTCAATGTGAGAAAAGAAAAGAAGAGCATTGGACAAATGAAAAGGGAAACAAAGAACTTCCTTGAAATTTGGCACGTGGGATGACGATGAAGCTTGGCTCACAGAAGTAATCCCTTCTCCAACTCCCATCAAATAAAACCCTAAGAGATCAAGAAAGATAGGAAAAATTAAGTCCAATAGAAGCAAAAATAAAAGAAAGGAAACAACAAAAATATAAATCCTGGTTGCCTCCAGCTAGCGCAAATTTTTAAGGTTGTTATGCTCGACCATACTAGGCTCAATCACCCGTGCTCATCAAAGACCGTCGAGCCATCATTTCCCACCCCCAACTTAGGAGGTTGGTCATCATCCTGAAAAATAATACAACTTGAAGAAGTAGGATAAGTGGGAGATGGAGTGTCAAATATAGAGAAATTTTCAATTTTTTTTTTATTGTGCTTTAAAGTTAATGACCATTTATCCACATTGATCACTGCTTTCACGGTCTTTAAAAATGGTCTCCCTAAAAGCACGAATAGGGAAGAAGCAGAAGAAGAAGAGTTAGCATCCATGTTGATCACATAAGGAGAACATAGACCATTACCCTAACAAGCATGTCTCTAATTAACCCTATAGGCCTAACTAAAGAATGATCAACTAACTGCACAAGAATATAAGCGGGGTGCAGGATATGAGATTAAAACTCATGATAGATCGAAGTAGGCATGATATTGATAACAGACCCAACATCTAACATGGCATGTTTAAACTTCCTCACGCGTATCATGCATTACACATAAAACATACCTGGGTCATCTTGCTTAATAAGCAGGTTACCTGGGCAAACTACCTCATGCCTTCGATCCTCCTAATCATTCTTTTCATTTTTTCCCTTCTGAGAGACTTCAGTCAATGCCATATTACTCTCAGCAGCAAGCCTTTGAACTTCAAGAGACAAAACAGACCTTACCTGTTCCTCACACGATCCTCCCTGAGCAACAGGTAAGGTCCTCCAAAAGCATCTGAACTGCCTTGGCCTTGCCTCCCTTGACCACCCCTAGCTGTTATAGTTAAACATCTGTCCACCTTGTTGATTACCAGCATAACTGACCTCAGCTACAGGCTCATGAGGTTGCTACTTGGCAGCAAAGACCTGCTTCACCAGAGAAGAGAGTTCAAATAGTTCAGCTCTAATTTCACTTACCTCTCGTGAAGACGTGAGATTGCTGGGAGCTTGCGTCCTGAACTGCTGTGCATTCCCTGCCATGGTGGAGATGAGTGCCCTAGCCTCTGTGGGAATCTTGTTGACCAAGGCGCCACCACTGACTGCGTTGATGGTACTTCTATCACTAAGGATGAGCCCTTCATAGAAGTACTGAATCAACAGCACATCTGAGATTTGGTGGTTGGGAAAGCTGGCTTATAGGCGTTTGAACCGCTCCCAGTACTCGAATAGCGTTTCACCCATTGTCTGGGAGATCCCGTAAATCTCTTTCCTTATACATGCGACACGTGATGCAGAGAAGAACTTCCCCAAGAACTGACTCTGTAATTCCTTCCAAGTGGTCACAAAACCAAGGGGAAGAAAGTAGAGCCAATCCTTGGCGTCGTCCTTAAGGAGAAGGGGAAAGCTCTGAGATTGATTTGCTCCTCAGTCATGCCATGGGGTCTCATCCCCTCGCACACGATGCTGAACTCCTTAAGATGCTTATGGGGGTCTTCACCTGCACGTCCATAAAAGGGAGGGAGTAAGTGAATTAAGCTCGATTTTAATTCAAAATTACCTGTTGTGGCGGGATAGGTAATGCAAAAGGGCTGTCGATCAACGTTTGGGGCCGAGAGGTCCTATAATGTGCGCTCTGCAGATTGCGCCATTGGTGTTTCTTCTTCTTCTAAAAGCTCTTCAATTGTGCCTTCTGCACTGGAACTCTAAAGCTCTTCGCTCTCTAACTTCCTTCCTGCGTCGCCTTTCCTCTCTGCCAAGATCTACTAAATACAACAGAGAATTTTGAACCTGGGTGGATCTAGTCATACAAAGAAGGAAAATAAACTAAAGAATGACAAGGAATTAAAAACTCCCTAAAAAGGGAAATTACTTGGCTCCCCGACAACGACGCTAATTTGGCGGACAGAATTCGTTGCCCAACTCCATGCCAAATAAATTTTTCTAACTTTACCCACAGTAATAGTGGAAGCCGGGTCAAACACAAGGAGCACTATAAATCCCAGTATTGGACAGTTTTCAATTCAAGTAACCGGAGGGGGGGGGGTTTGTGAAACAGTTGATTGCAAGAAAAATTAAATTTCATAAAAATAAAATACAGAGGTGAAGGGAGTAAAATTCAATTGGAGAAAGCTCTAGCTTGGGTTGGACGGGATTTTTCTTCATTTGATGTTCTTGTTCATTGGTTTGTCATTACTAAATTCGTTATACTTGGCACCTAATCAATTTAATTGGAAATGCCAAAATTAAATTGTCCTAACTAACAAATTAGAATTAAAACAACCGATGAAAGACATGCAAAATTTGTATTAAATCTAATCGCATTAAGTTTAAAGGAAAATTAGGCGGAACATTCAACTGGAAAGACCTAGATTAAATGTCTGCAATCTAACCTAACCTATTGCTTCTATGATCTATGTACGACCTAGTGTCACAAGTCGTAACTCAATCAAAGCGATAATCAAAATGAACATCAGCTCCACAATTTGATCATAACAAAATTGTATTCAGAATTAAATCATATGTATAAAGAATTTTAGTTCCAAAACTCTGAAGAACGTCGATTATAAAGAATAATTCCTAATACCCAAGCTAAAAAATAGTTACCTTAGCCTTGATAGATTTAGATAAGCATCCAAAGATCAAGTTTTTACCTGAAACAATGAAAAAAGAGAAGAAAAGCATAGAGAAAAAAGGGAGAATTCGGCTGGAGGTTGATGGCTTAAACTAAAAATTGAGGTTACTATTTAAAAAAGTGTCGGGGCCCAACGGCACTGACGCTAATTTTTTCGCGCTTCAACTTCGGGGCACCGTGGAGCTTAGGACAGTGCTGCAACGCTATTACTCTACGCTAGCTAAATTTTTCTCGAGAAAAAGAGCCACAGTTGCGCCTCGGTAGCGCCATTGTGCCATGACTTTAGGGGCATTTTGGTCATTTTGGAGTTCTCTCTCCCAGTTGATGCCATGAAACTTTGTTTTCATTCGTTTTAGTTTCTATTCATTACTAACGCGTTGTTCTACCTGTTAAGTACTCAAAATAACGTAATTGACAAATTAAATAGCACAACGATCCCGAGTTAAGCTGAGGAAGATAGCACATTTAGGTGCTATCACCTAACGAAAGGAAAGTAGGTCAATTTTGGCTTTCTCCTCCCTTTTGCGTGATACAGAAGAAATAAGTTTCCAAGAGAGGTTTTCTCATCTCTCCTAATCACTCTCTGTAGAATTTTCCAAAAACAAATCAGGATCCCACCATCTTGCCTCATCTTTCCTAAGGGAGATTACTAGTGAATCCAACTGGTGTCCTGCGCAATTTGCAGAGATCGAGCAAAGAAGAAATATTTTTCCAAAGGAGTCGGTGAAAATCCACTTGAGTCACAACGAAAGTATGGTCTTTTCTTCTCTGTAATTTTATAATAGATTTAGAATCTTTAATTTTTCATAGCATGCTTAGCCCATGTTTGCAGTAGAATGTCTTTGTAACATTATTATTATTTGCCAAATGTACTGGTTTTTTTTTTTTTAATCTAGATTAAAATACAGTGTTTGGTTCTCTGAAAATCTTCTGCTGTGTGGGGATTTTAACCCTACATTAACAAGTCTCTTGGACATGTTTTAGGAATTTTTGAAGCTTTTTTTAGGTGAAAGTGTCATTAAGACACTTTTTAGGTTCGTTTTAAGTTGGTTTCGAGTTTGAAAGTCACACTTAGGCATTTTTAAGTTGTTTTGGGAGTTAAAATGTCACGTAGTCACTTTTTAGGTACTTCTTAGTTGATTTATAAAATCAAAATGACACTTAATAACTAGTTAAGTTGTTTTAGGAGTTAACAAGTCTCTTGGACATTTTTTAGGAATTTTTTAGTTGTTTTGAGGGTGAAAGTGTTACTTAGGCACTTTTTAGGTTTTTTCTAGGTTGGTTTTAAGTTTAAAAGTCACACTTTGGCATTTTTAAGTTATTTTAGGAGTTCAAGTGTCACTTAGACACTTTTTAGTTGGTTTTGAAAATAACAAAGACACTTAAGGACTATTTTGATTATTTTGGGAATTAACAAGTCTCTTGGACACTTTTTAGAAACTTTTAAAGTTGTTTTGAGGGTGAAAGTGTTATTTAGACACTTTTTTGTTACTTAGACACTTTTTAGATAGTTTTTAATATTTAGTTGAAGAGTAAAAGTTGCACTTAAGCATTTTATGTTGTTTTGAGAATCAATGTGTCACTTACACATTTTTTGAAAACTGTTAGCTTGGTTTTTAGACCTACAGTGACACATAGGCATTTTTTGGTTGTTTTGAAAAATAAATGGTCATTTACGCAATTTTTGGAAACTTTATAGTTTGTTTTGATAATCAAAGTGCACATATGAACTATTTTGGTTGTTTTGAAAGTTAAATTGTCTCTTGGAAAACCTTTAGATACTTTTTATGTGGGTTTGAGAGTGAAAGTGTCACTTAGACACTTTTTAGGTAGTTTTTAGTTTTGGTTGGAGAGTGAAAGTTGCACTTAAACATGTTTAAGTTTTTTTTAGAATCAAGATGTCACTTACATACTTTTTGGAAATTGTCTAGGTTGGTTTTTAGAGTCAAAATGACATTTAGACATTTTTTAATTGTTTTGAGAATCAAAGTGTGACTTACACACTTTTTGGAAACTCTATGCAATTAGGTCCATTTAGGGTTTTTAAATTATACTTGACACTTTTTAAAAAAATTTTTGAAAATTTTGTTTGTGTTTTGGAGGACATCCACTTTAATATGCATTTTTTGGACACCTTTTATAGGTTTCCGGTGAGTATATAGCATATGAGACTTAAAAGTCATGTAAATGAATTAGCTTTATTAATTTTGATATATGATTAATTTCAAACAAGTAAGATTGAGCATATTATGTTTTTTGGACTTTCATATTCCTTTTCAAGTGTATACATTTTGAAGACGCTGTAAATGTCATTCTTTTGTGAAGACCAACTGACCAAGCTAAGGAATTTTTGTGGATTTAATATTTATTTCTTCATTTTGTATAAGCTAAAATAAAAGCTAATTGCTCACGAAACAAACAAACACTAAAGAATTGTTGTTCGAATGATATATTTTGGTCAAGGAATTAAAGGTTGAATATATTTTCTAAATTTTTTGTTACAATGTTCATTATATTTTGTTACATGAAATTGAAATTATTTTTATTTTAAATATTGATCGCGAAGCATATGATACAAAAATAATAAATGTGTTGGCAGTTATAGAGCTATGGCGATGTTTTGTGCGTGGGCAAAAATGAAGCTTTTGTCCAAGTTTACCTGTGTGTCGGCCGAAAACACTATCTGTCGATGTATCGTGCATTGGCAGAAAGTCCACAAAGGCTTTTTCGTGGGCAAATTCTCATTTCTGCCGACGGATCATGCGTGGGCAGAAGCTGAGTTTTGCCGACGGAAGTCGTAGCGTTGGTAGAAAGTATTTCCGCCCACGGGTAATAGGTGGACATATTGCCCACCAATGTTGATGCGTTGCAAGAAATCAATTTCTGCTGACATTTGTTGCGTGGGCAAAAAGGGTTTCTCTACCCATGTGTTTTATTGCGTGGCTATTTTTGCTGACACAACGTAAAACTGTGGGGGCAGAAGACCGTGGCGGAAGCTCTGTTAATGACCTTTTGCCCACGTTGGCTACCTACACAAAAAAACGTCAGCAGAACCTTTGCCCACACATTTCTGAAGATCTGTCGACGTGTTTTTGCGTAGGCAGAGACAAAATTTTTTGTAGTGTAAGGAAAGAAAATATTCTGCATGAATTTCTATTGTCATAGTTAGATGTTAGGACTATAATTGTGACAACAACAAAACTTCCACAAACTACTTTAAAGCAATTGAGAGCTAATAATCAAATCTCCAACGGATATGAACTATGTTAATTGAGTTGAATTTTGGTGTGGGCAATATACCCAATACATCTAGTGGGCAAGTTATATATGAAGTATGTCAAATTGAGCAAAGATACAATGATGAGTGTCTCGATGTACCGGTATGAAATGACTTTTTCTATTATATTGAAAGTTGCGATTATTGTTGACTGACGTTTATAGAAATTAGTCCAAGTCAAATTTGCCTCTCTCTTTGCAGCACCCACAAACCTCAAGTCTACAAGCCTAAAGACACTTTCCTCTAGGCAATGAAAAATTATCCAATGAAGGTGCCACACATCATAACCTTACAATCGTTAGATGTAGATTTAAAAAATGGTACATCTTTTGATAATTATTACATATAAATTTTAAAAGTAGTTTTAAAATTGTTTTTGTGGTATGAATGAGTTGTTTCACTCTAACAATGGGTTGCTCCACATTATATGTGTGAAAAAAAAAAAAAAAAAAATCTTTAGACAAGAAAAAGCAAAGCCATTTTGGAAAAGAATAGACATTATAAACAGATGAGAATGAAAGAAGTGTGTGTTGTGGGACTTTCACTTGAAGCTGAATGGGGAAAAAGGAAAAAGATAACACAAAAACCACCAATAATGGTGAGATAATATTAATATATTCCTTTTTTTTTTGTGTACATTTTTGGAAATGGGAGGACATGATGGGAATTTCTGACATCATATTGTACAAAAACATGGGACGATTCGACCTCTTATTATTATTATTATTATTATTATTATTTTACCTCAGTTTTTTAAATTTTTGTATGGTGTGGTGGACAAATAAGGTTTTTGTCCCTCATTTTTCTTTTTATCTTTTTCTTTGCTTTTTTCATGTGAGTTTGTATTTGCTTTGAACAAGTGTTGATAAATGCTTGAGTGATTGAAAAGACAACTGGATGGACAGATCCAAAATGACGGAAAAGTAACGTGTTAAATTATATGTTTGTATTATCAATTTGTGCTCCAAATTGATTTTCATGTTGAATCTTTACTTATTAAAAATAATAAAGTTAAGTGAAAAACGACAAATTTACATTTAGGGTTCTCAATTCATGTTGTATAATTAGCCTCTCATTCTTTAATCTTGAATATTAAACGTTTCTCGTACAGAATTTAAAAATAAGGGATTCAATCGAAAATAGATTGTATTTCATGTTTTCATAGATTCAAAAATGGATTCTAATTTAAACAATTTTTTTAAATATTAATTTATAACTCATAAAACCAATTGTAGTTATTCACTAAATATTAGTTGATAATAAACTATTATTAATTTATTTATTAACATGTATTGATTTTAAAAAATTGTATAATTATTATTTTGTAATATTATATAATTTATGATTGTTTTCAAATGTAGGAAAACCAAACAAAATATTTACAAATAGAGCAAAATTTCACTATTTATCTACGATAGACTGCGATAGATTATTATCTGTCTCTATCATAACCCATATAAACACAAATAGTAGTCTATCATATGGTCTATCGCAGATAAACGGTGATATTTTGCTATTATTTGTAAATATTTTCAACAGTTTTGTCATTTAAAATAATTACCTTATAATTTATAATACACTACAAAATACATATTTTAATTTTAAAAACGAATTGAGTTTATAACATGATACACTATTTTTCTACATATTTCTACCTTATTTAAAATTATTCTATACTTTAAATTTTAAAATTCAAAATCTAGATATAATGAGAAAATAAAAAGTGTTATTTTCAAAATTTACATTGTTTGGATCAAGGAATCCAAAAACAGTTTTTAGAAACAGAATTTAGGTTATATGTTGTATACATATTTTTCAAACTCAATGAATTTAAAAACATAAAACAAAATCTGGATTGTCAACCAAACAAGATCTAAGCAACTCATTTTATTCAATATTCTTTTATTGTTCTTGCATATGTTTAATTCAAAAAGTAATTACATTGGATAACACTTTTAAGGACAATAATTAAGTATATAACAACATTTTTAAAAAATTGAAAATATAGCAAAATCTATCAATAATAGAGTCTATCACTAATAGACTTCTATCAATGATATGGTTTATCATTGATAGACTCCGCTTTTAATATGATCTATCACTGATAGATTTTGAAAGCAAAATCTCAATTTTGTTATATTTGCAAATTTTTGTTGTATTGTGCTATATCTGTAAATACTTTGAACTTGATTGCTATATTTGCAACTACTTCTAATTCAAAAGACTTTTATTAGTTGATAGATCCTACTCCAATCTAACTATTAGATTTTAAGTTTGAGTCTAAATGATTAAAGGTTTTGTTGCTGCTATTCATGTAATTAATTATAACTTATAAGTTCTTATTTGTTTTTGTTAGACATGAGAAGTTTTCAAAAATAATCTATGAACAAACTTAGTTTTATGAGGGTATTTTTCTTCCTTTTATAGAATAACAATATGGATAAAGATCTATATTTTATACACTTTGATTCAATTATTGCCCCTCCTACTTTATTTATTTTTTTAAAATTTATAAAATAGCATCAAATAGGGTTTTAAATATTTTACAAGATTATCATTTTGTTGTTAGGAACAAATGATATTTTAAATATATTCATGAGTATAATTTTTTCAAGGACAAAACAAGTAAAACAATAGGATAGACAACTAAAATATTACACCACGTGAAATAAGCATGTATATAGAAAACAACTCGGGATAAGGAGTAGAAGGAAGGGAAGACTCATGCTCCTCTAAGACTTTTAGATACAAGAGTGTGTGTTAGAACATATTGGCATCAACAAACATGAGAAAAAAAATAATGACTCCCACAACACAACTCCAAGTCTTAGACTCCTTGATAAAGTAAGAAACCTTTGTGATATCATCCATAGTGTTATTTAGCAAGTTGATCACCTCTAAGCAATTAAATTCAACCAAGAGGTTCGGATGAAGAATTTGGAAAATGCTCTCCAACCCCAAGATAATTAAATCACCGTTACTTCCAATGTCTTAACCTCACCGCATCTAGGAATGAACTTAGAACCTACAAAACGGACATGACCCAAGTAGTTCCGAAGCACCCACCCAAGTGATTCCTTGCCGCATCAATGTTCAACTTCCAAATTGTCTCTTCAGGTGGCTGCCATCCGGGAATAACATTGATTGTAGACGATATAATTCCAATGTGTCTTTCTCATTGGACCCCACCTCACCAATAATTTTCCTCTCTTGCACATGTCAGCTAATCAGTTCACTAATGGACTCAACATCAACCGACTAAAATTGGAACAACATTTTATTCCTCACTTCCCAAATTTGCCAAACAACGAACACTACTTTTATCTCATTCCATAAAGGAGATTCGATCATAGAGATAGTGTTAGTAATATTGATAAATCCATGAAGCCCTGCCATTACAAAGAAGGCTAATATTAGTGGAAAGGAACCTGATACCAAATCTCCTTAGAAACTTGATAATGCCACATTAGGCGAGCAGTAGTTTTCTCATACTTCCTGTAAAAAACACACTTTAGATCAAGCACGACACCTTTAATTCTTAGCAAATTTCGTTTTGGTAAGGAAATCATCGCGAATAATTTTCCAATAGCAAATTTTAGCCTTAGGAGAGGCCTTGGCCTTCCATAAGGATTACCACAGCCTTTTGAAAGCAACTCTAGAGGAGTATAATATGATATTGTGCCAAAACAAAAATAACTCAATTGGTATAATAGATGTTTTAGTGATCAAGAGGTCTATATTCCAATTTCCCACCTATATTGTACTTTAAAAAAAAAAAATTGTCATTTCGAATACATTCGCTCGTAATATTTTTTTTCATTACGTAAGATCCTTTGTTTATAAATCATTTTGTACCTCTTTATCTTTAGATATTTTAACATTATATAGATTTCAAGAATAGCTGATTCAAAGTACCATGAAGTTTTCCCTCTAGACTTCAACTCTATATATACATATTTAAGGAAAATAAAACAACACCTATACATTATCGTTTACCTATATATAAATATATAAGCTTAAATGGTTTTCAATATCAAATTATTTAGATTACAAAAGTGCAAAAGAATCTTTTTGAACTTTCTAAAATATCTATGGATAATTAAACAAACTTTTCAATGAAAAAAACTAGGGAAACAGTTTTAAAAATTATTTTAATATCGAACTTTTTGAGTGTGCTCTTTTATCTATATAATTTATCCAAGCACCCATAAGAGAAAGACCACTAAATAAAGTCAAATGATAAATATTTAAGAGTGGTCTGATAAACTGACACATAGGCTTTATAATCATAGTGGCAGAAAGGCTTCTAGAATTGGATAAAACATATTCAACATAAAATATCTCATCCTAATTAACTTTTATTAGTTTCAATTCAATGCCATTTTGATCACCTAACATTATAACAGGATATTATTCATGTAATCATATCCCCTAATGACTTGAAATATTATAATTATTTGACATTGTTAGTGGAAAATAAGTCCTTTCTTCATTCAATATATATGTCTTAATATGTTTTCCTCCAATTTTTTAAAATATAACAATTATAAGAAGGAGAGATCAAAACTCTTCGACCTCAATAAAGAAATGCATATCAATTACCTCTAAGCTAAACATGTTTTGGCATCTCGGAAAAGTTAAACAATACACATTTTCTTAATTTTGTGGTGGAAAATTTAAACTTTCTCTTCTTTATGCAAAGTATGATAAATTATAAGTTTGTGTTCCCTCGATTAATTAAAAGTAATAATTTTCTAAATTTTTAATTTGGTTCTTAATAGGCGTTTTTGAACCATAAACATGTTCCTTAATTTTCATTTTAATTAAGTCTAATAGATATAGCAAAAGGAACCAAAATAATTACAAATATAGCAAAATTTCACTGTCTATCTGTGATAAACCGCGATAGATCGCGATAGACTACTATCTGTGTCATAATAGACACATAATAGTCTATCGTGATCTATTGCAGTCTATTGTTGATAGATTGTGTATTTTGCTATTAGTTGTAAATATTTTCAGTAGTTTTGCAATTTAAGATAATTTCCGAAAACTAAAAGTTTAAAGGATTTGTTAGACACTATAAATTTCAAGGGCAAAATAAACACAAATTTAAAAATTTATGAGCTAAATTTGTAATTTAACCTATAAAATAATATTCTAAACCTTAATCCAAATATTCTATTATAGTTTAAAGGTATATAATCTATTGAGGATCCCACATTTCATAGATCAAGGGACCTCACACTCTTAAATAGATATTATAATCTGCGTACAAGATTGAGCATAAAATGAACAATACCAAAAACTTGCTTCTACGTGGTGATATGTGAAAGAGAGGGCAATAACTCCCCACTTACACGTGCATAAATGAATAAAAATTAAATAATTAATAATTAAATAATAAATTAAGTATTATATACTTAATTTAATTTGAATCATATTCAAATAATATTCTCTCACATAACCTATAGTTTTAATATGAATCATTCATATTAATTTTAACTTATAGTTTTTACATAAATCTTATTCATATGATTAATATTTGAATCTTATTCAAATATTTATCTCTTCAATAAAGTATAATTTTTAATCTTATTCAAAATAAACTTTATATTATAATGTATCTATATAGATTATATTAATTGTATCTCATACAATTAATTCCCTTGTTTAATTTGAACAATCCAAATTAATCAAAAATTAATTTATTCTTATTTAACCCTTACTAAGCTAGAAAGTGGATCTTATGAACCTACAGATTAGAATGATATGAGATTAATCAATGATATGAGATTAAATTAATTAAGAAGTGAGATTAATTAATTAAACTTCTTAATTAATTTAATCAATATTTATTAACTGTATGTCACTCCACTAAAAACCCACAGATGCACTATTAGTACTGTAAATATATTCATGTGTCTATAGATATAACCAATCAGCAGTAAGTCGACTCTTCACAAATTGCCCACAACTATAGTTGGGTCAAGTTATCGTTTTACCATTGAGTTACATCTAATTGCTTAAGTACCAATGATCTCTCTAATGAACAAACAGTTTATAGTCCAACTATAAACTACCTGTCGGGCCAGTGAGAGGGTAACCTCATTGTTCAAGACTCGGGATCAGTCCTTAAGAGAGCAATTTATCTACTTACCCTAAGACGGGAATGAGTGAATTACATCTTGTGAAGATATGTTTCCAGCTTTCTACTCGGACAAATTCTCAAAATGGTAGACTTGTTAAGTCAACAATCTGGTCACTCTCACCCATACAAATTAAAGGATTGTCTTCATAGACAGGAGTTCATTACTCACTCAAGATTAAGGTCGAGTCACCTATGGTCATCCTATGAAAAGTTAATTTCTTCAATTAACAATGTTATAAAAGAGAAATTAAACATTTCGCAGTCTGGTCTTATACAAACTCTTTGTATAAGATACTCCTACTCACATGTTTGCTCATGAACGATTAAAATTACATCGTTTGTAACACTTTACTACTCTTGTAACAATTACAAAGTGAGTCGCATCTCACCTGGACAAAACATCCAACATTATCCCTATACTACAAACCTTTTTTGTTATTACTTAACAATGGTCCAACCTTGTATGTCAACTACATACATTTGTAAGTTTACATAAAATAACCACAGATCTTAGTTTATTAGATTGAGTTAATGCAAACAAAAAGTCAAATAAAATAATAAATAATTTGTATTTACAACTTTACAAGCTACGAGAACCTAAGAAATTTAAAAATCAGTCTCAACCCTATTACAATTCAGAAAAAAAGAAAAATAAGAATTAAAAAGATGGCTCAGATTAGAATAACGTGACTACCTCATACAATAATCGTTAGATGTGGTTTCAATAATTTGTATTGCTTTCTAATAATTATTAAATATAAATTATTTGAGGTACTCTCTTTACATTTAAAATGATAAAAGATTATGAGCAATAGTATTATGATAGTTTCATTGAATAAATTTTCTGTTTTTTTTTTTTTTTCTTTTTCTTTTAAACATTATTATGAAGCTTGCAAAAAGACAAAACAATGGTTCCAAAGAAAGATTGCATCTTCTCAAATTTTTCGATTAGCAATTAACAACATTCACACATAAATGTTATGTCCTAAAAAAAACACACAAAACTCATACACGATAAATTAATCAACCGGCATTGCAAAAAAAAATAATAATAAATAAAAAGAAGTTTGCTACATTGCAAACTATAGTCAGGGAGTGTACAATCCAACC
This sequence comes from Citrullus colocynthis, assembly GCA_031780015.1. NCBI lineage: Eukaryota > Viridiplantae > Streptophyta > Magnoliopsida > Cucurbitales > Cucurbitaceae > Citrullus > Citrullus colocynthis. The sequence continues at coordinate 876,111 of QLSR01000119.1, read as the reverse complement.
AACACGTAAATATTTTATATTACGAAAATTAAAAATTCAAACTATAAGTTTAGTCGTCATTAATTTTAAAAAGATGGTGCCAAAGAGTTTTTTCTTAATAGAAAATTACACTTTTGATCTTTTGAAATTTTAGTTATATTAAAATTTTCTTTTGATGATATGTAGAGTAGAGGATCGAATCTTAGACATGAAAAAATTTAGTAACATTTTGGTTTATTAGTTTTCAAAATTAACTTTCTAATCTTTTAGATTTGAATTTAGTGGTAATTTAGTATTTGTCCTCGGTTTTTCATTAAATGTTGCTAAGGGAAGCTAATGTGGTGTTTATTTTATTAAAATAATATATTTTTTTAAAAGCTTAAAAGAAAAAATTAGTCTTAATATGTTTTCTCACCCTCCTTTTTTCTCCATTCTTCTCCTCTCCTCTCATTTTGTAACTGAGAAAAAGAGGATAAAGGAGAAAGAAAGGGGAAAGAGAAGAATAAGAAATAAAAGAAAAGGAAAGGAAAATTTAAAAAAAAAAAAAATAGAGAATAAAAGGTGGTGATGCTAACAACCATGGTTGATAGGGGGGAGAAAGAGGAGGATAAATAGATATTTTACCAAATTAATGAACCAAATAAGAGAGACTTTGCCAATTACCAGTTAAGTTATATACTTTTCGATGTAACAAGTGAGAGATTTGAATGATTTAACTTTATATGTCGTTGGATTAAAAAAATATTCTTTCATTTTTAATAATTTCTTATTTTTCTTTTTCGACGAAATTTTTAGAGAAATTTAATTTGTTGAATGAACTTTAGATTTGTATTTGATTTCAGTATAGTAGTTACAATTCCTAGTATATGTTCATTTGATGCTTTCTCTTAAACGTTACAAAAAGTTTAAGTTTTCTAAATATCCTCTCGAAGCTTTAGCTTCAAAGTCTTCACGAACTTGAGAGAAGTTTTAATCTCCTAAGTCTTCGGTCTTTAGATCATTAGAGCTTGAGAGCTTCAATGTTCAGTTCCTCAAAATTTGAGAGACTTGATCTTCAGTTCTTCATAGCTTTAAAGATTGAGAGTCAACGTATTAATAACTTTAGAGCTTGAGAGATTCAATCTTTAGTTCTTCAGAACTGGAGAGCTTTGGTCTTTTAAAATTTTAAAGTTTCAGAGTTTGAGAGCTTTAGTTCTCAATTCTTCAGAACTTGAAAGTTTCAATTTTTCGAACTTCAGAGCTTCGGTATTCACAACTTCCGTCTTCAGAACTTCCAATCTCCCCTCAAATGAGAGGTAATATCACAATTTTTAGAGTTTTCATGGGCCTTATTTGAGTTTGGGCCCAATATTTTTCTGACCCAAATTTTCACTATGGGCTTCAATTGAGTTGAACTTTGAACTCAAACAATTTTAATTACTCGACATGATCAAATTTATAATTTTGTGCTCATTAGAGCCTTTAACCAAATTTATTGATTGAGGTCCAAGCTTAATCAACGTTGTGATCAAATGGTTGTAATAAAGACTTGTAACATGTTTTAGTTTGCTATTTATTTATCTCCAAATTTTAATTTAGAGGTATACTAACTTTTAATTAGTCCTAAATTTAATATAATCCGTTTTTGTTGGGATGACTTGGCAAATTTTGATTAACTAAAATTTCCTGTTCAACACTTCTTATTTATAATCTGGATGATTCTTTTCCAAGTTTTGGAAAGATTTAACCATAATGTTGTCTTACTGTTTATTTTATTATTTTTTTTTTTATATTGCAATATTTTTTCTTTGAAGTTATAGTTTTTTTCAAACGAGTGAAGCTGATTATTAAAAGGTCTTTCTTAATATTTGTCAATAATCTAAAATTTCGTAAGTCCTCGCTTCTTATTTTTTTTTAATATAGTTTCAATTTTTATAGTTTTTTTTTTTTTTTCTCTCTTAGTTTAACAACATAAGAAATGAGAAATATTGGACATTTCAATGGAGATAATAATAATTTTACCAATTGAACTATATTCAAATCTACATTCAATTAAAATCTACATTAAATTGTAATTAAAATTTGGATAAATACATAATATTTTAAAATTTTATTTTAAATAACAAAATTGTTGAAAATATTTACAGATAACAGCAAAATATCACAGTTTATCAATAATAGACGGAGATAGGCACTAATAGACATCTATTAATGTCTATCAATGATAGACACTGATAAACTGTCTATCAGTGTCTATTAGTGATAGATCTGACATTTTGCTATACTTGAAAATATTTTGTCTCATTTTGTTATATGAGAAAACAACCCTAAAACATAATATTTGAGTTGATTATATTTAAAAGATGACAACATAAGTGAATTTTTAAAATTTATGATTTTCTTTGAAGATGTATTTAATAGTCAATCTAGTATGGTTGATAAATTTTCAAAGGCTTACACCATTCTTCTGTTAAAAATAATGTATGAATTAATCAAAAGTTAAATATAAGAAAAATATTATTAACTATTTTATTTTAAAATTGAAGAGCAAAACGACGCATAATGGAAAATAAGAATACTAAAAAAATATAATATAATATAATAATATAAATAAAATAAAATAACAAAATAACAATAAATTAGAAAAAAATATGAAAATTATGAAATTTCTCGCCAATGTGTATGTCTACAAAATCCACAAATGACAACTTATGTATAGACAATGGACAATTAGGATGTGACATTTTATGGATACTAAGGATGCTTTGACATTAGACACATGGGATAATCAAAGATTGACACAGCTTGGTTTGATGAAAGAATGACATTAATCCTTTTAGGACACTAAATAATTTGGGCATTTATTTTTTAATATTTATAATATTAACATATTTATCAAAGTACTCTAATGGGATGATATTTAAATTTTGGATTAAAAACCAAAACCCCCCAAACAAGAATTAGGCTTAACGTATCTGACTCATTCCAAAAACAACCCCTTCAAACAAAAATTACCAAAAAGTCGAGCTTAATGATTAATTTTAAAAGAAATGGTCTAATTCTTGAGTTTGAAAAAGAATTTTAAATAGTCTTTAAATCGAAAATCCTAGATTAAAAAATTGAAAGATCTTATAGTCATTTTCTAGGATGGATAAGTTACTTTTTGATTGTCAATTGAAGATGTAATCTTATGTTATTAATTATAAAATAATAGCCCACGAAATTCAATTGGATATTTAATTAAAAAAGAATTATCCAAAAGGGTAACAACTTGAGGGGTGTATTGAGGAGAGTCAACTATCAATCTACTTGATTTAATTTAGTATTATTTTCTAAACCTAAAAGACTAAAATGTTTCTTTTAAAATCTAAAAGTTAAAATAGTGGCATATCCAGAATTTTATGTCAGTTGGCCCAAATTCATATACATGCAATTTTAGACGAACTGATGCAATATTCAAATTTATTAATATTGGTAAGTTAAAGTACAAATTTAGTCTACAAACTTTCAAATTTGTATCTATTTTGGTCAATAAGTTGAAAAAATAAATCTTAAATTTTTAAATTTGTATCCAATAAATCCTTGAATTCTTCCTTTTATGTTTAACAGGTCAATTTAATTGGCAAATTTTATATTTTATGTATTTACTAGACACAAAATTGAAAATTTAGAATCTATTACATTTAAATTTTAATTTCAAATCTAATTCATTAATTAATTTTTTAATTATACGCATAATTTTTTACTTCAAAATATTCTTTAAGTTCGGGTGGTTGAGCACTTATTTTATTTTAGTTTTTATACTTTTTCGGTTTTAAATATCATTTTTCATTAATTAACTTATTTTGATAATAGAAAATTTTGCCAATCAACTTGAAATCAGTTTAATAAAGCTTTATTTAAAAAAAAATTAAGGATATTCAAATGACTATAACTCGAACAATCTGAACTACTAACCTAATAAATTAGGTTGGATTAGGTTAGTTTTGCTCTTGGGTTGGGTTATTGGGTTGAACATTTTCTATTATTGGTGGGTTGAGTTAGGTCTTGGGTTGGCTAAAAGAAAATTTGGATTGACTCGATCCAACCTAAAATTATATATATATATATATATATATATATATATATATATATATATATATATATATATATATATATATATTCCTCTTTGTTTAAGGCTTGACTTCTTTGGAGAATTTTTTAACTTTTAATATTTTTCTTTTAAAATTATTATGACGTTTGTTTTTGTTTAAAGTTTGTAATAAATATCATAGATATTTGGTATTTAACATTTAAATTTTATGAGATTTTAGTTATTAGTTATGTATTGTAGATAAATTTACATATTTTAAATTAATAAGAAAAAATAAGTTATAACCCGACAATCCAACCAAACTCAACCTTTTAAGGGTTGGGTTTGAGACATTATCCGGGGCTTTTGGGTTGCTAACCCAACCCAACCCAAATTTTCGAGTTAGTCAGAAAATATCCTTAACCCAACCCGACCCACATATACCCCTACAAAAATCAAAATAAATTACGGACAGTTAGGACCATAGACGTGTATAAACCAATGGAGCCCACAAGAAAATTGATTCTTATTAACCTTATATATAATATATAAACTTGTTAAGTTAAGGGGCGTGTTGGCTCTTCTTAAATTCACCTTAAGTCAAATAAATACCAAACTTAAATTTTAGGGCGAAATGTACCTTTTGTCTTAGGAAAAAAAAAAAAAAGATTTTAGGTGAGAATTCAATTTTTCTCCAAATTTGTCAACCAACTTTACCATTTAATGAAGATTTTAGGTGAGAATTCAATTTTTCTCCAAATTTGTCAACCAACTTTACCATTAATTTCATTAAATTTGGTCTCTTGACTTAGTTAGATATTGATTTTTCTCATATTTTATTATGAGAAAAAAAAATGTACTGAAATTTATGAGAAAAAAAATGTACTGAAATTTATCTTTAAAAAGAAAAAGGATGCGTGTGAAAATTTCAAATATTCATCTATTGGTTGAATATAGATGATTGTGGAGAGGTGGTTGCTGCTCATGCTTTATTTTATTTTATTTTATTTATTTTATTTTATTTTATTTTATTTTTTATACTTTGTTAGAGGGTTTGAAGTTGGCTGATCTTAGGTGCTCATCGGTGTGAATTGAAATGGATGCGGAAGTTGTTGTCAAGAAATTGCACTTAGGTGAGTTTTGCTCCCTCTCCTTGAGGTTATTTAGGTTAAAATATATAATTTGATGATTAGGTTGCAAATTGCTGTTGGGAATGTTGTCGTAAATCTCTTGTAGTCTCGTAATTTTTTAAATTTATAAATATATTTTATTTATTCAATAAAATAAGAAGTTATTTTATTTATATTTTTGCATTAACTCAATCCAATAATACAAGATCCATGATTATTTTATGTAAGCTTAAACATGTATGTGGTTGACATACGAAGGTGAATCATGTTTAAGAAATAACCAAAAGGTCCGTAGTATAAGGATAAGGTTGGGTGCCTTATTCTGGTAACACTACGGATATGACCCACTTTGTAATTGTTACAAGAGTTGTAAAGTGCTACAAACGATTTGATCCTAATCATTCATGTGAAAACATGTGAGTGGGGGCATCTTATATAAAAAGTTTGTATAAGAGTGAACCGTGAAATGTTTAATTTCTCTTAGTAACGCCATTAATTGAAAAAGTAAACATTTCATAAGATGACTATAGGTGACTCGAACTTAATCCTGAGTGAGTTATGAACTCCTGTCTATGAGAACAATCTTTTGATCTATATGACTGATTCCGGGTCTTAAACAAAGAGGTCTTACCTTCTCACCAACCCGATAGGGGTTAGTTTATAGTTGAACTAAGTTGTTTGTTCATAAGACAGATTAGTGGTACCAAGGAAATGTAACTACAGGTGTAAAACCGTAATTTGGTGTAGCTGTAGTTGCCAGTAATTTATGAAGGGTCAACTTACTGTTAATTAGTTACTTTTATGGACACAAAAATATATCTATAGTGCGAAGAGTGCAGCTGTAGGTTTTTAGTAGAGTGACCTACTGTTAATGAATATTGATTAATTTAATGAAAAAGTCTAATTAATTAATCTCATAACAATGAAGCTTCTAATCTATAGGTTCATAAGGTCCCGTTGCTAGCTCATTAAGACTTTGTATAAGAATCAATTATTTTGGATTAATTTGAAATGTTCAAATTAGCAAGCGAGTTGATTGTATATTATATAATTAGTATATTGTATATAGATTCATTATAATATAAAGTTATTTTTGAATGAGATTCATAATTTATACTTTACGTTATAAGAGAGATAAAATATTTAAATTGGGTTTTTAATTATATGAATGAGATTCATATAAAAATTATAGGTTAAAATTAATATGAATGAGATTTATATTAAAACTATAGGTCATGTGGGAGAATGTTATTTGAATATGATTTAAATTAAATTAAATATGAGATATTTAATTTATTTGTAAATTAATTTTATTTAATTATATATATTAAAAATGATTTAATATAAGAAAATTATATTCAATGGCAAAGCTACTGAAAATATTTACAACTAATACCAAAATACACAGTCTATCTGTGATAGACTGCGATAGATCGTGATAGACTACGATAGTAGTCTATCACGATCTATCGCAGATAGACGTAAAATTTTCCTATATTTGTAAATATTTTGGTTCATTTTGCTATGTTTGAAAATAGCTCTTTAATATATTATAATTGTTAAATTAATATACACGTAGTGGGGAGTTATTTTCTTCTCCTTCATAACTTATTTTTAAAAGAAAGAAAAGAGAGAGAGAGGTGGGGATATGCTTTTAAGTTTTTATTCGGTGAAAAAAAATCCTCTAAAATTCTCTCTCATCTTCTTCCTCCCTTACCAAAATCAGGAGAGTCCACAACTCCTCTTAATTTTTCTTGAAAATAGCAAGGAAGGCTTATTAGTAATGTCGCAAAGGTGATTCCTGCATTCCTTATTGAAGAAAGTTATCTTCTAGTTTGTGTTTTGGCGAGAAGAAAAGCTTACCCGAAGACGGTCTTCAAAGGTAAAGAATTTCAAACTTTTAATTTCATCTCATTGCATGCTAATTTATCCAAGTTTCTATTCTTTGTAATTTATGTTTTCAAAAAGAAAATTTTTTACATATGGCGATCACTCGCTTTTGCTGAAAATTCAATTCCTTTAATTGGTATCAGAGCTAGGTTATGCCTCTAAATTTCATTTTGGAAATAAAATTTAGAGAAAATGTGGGTCTTTATTATGTATTATGAATGTGGGTTTGCAAAATAGATGTTTTCAATTTTGGCACCTTAGATTTACTGGTTTTATGTGATAAAAATGTGTAAGGGTCCGTTGTTTTGGGCATTTACATTTTGCTATCGAGTCTGTAAGTCCGTGTCGTTCGAGGTGCAAGAGTTGTTGCGGAAGTTGTTCGAAAATGGATCAAAAAGGGAGCAAAATTGAAGTAGAGGATGTTGTCAGTGCTTCAATGTAGAGCACAGTGTCATGACGTTGTACGCTATGCTGCGGCATAGAGGTGTAAGCATCTCAACATTCGCCTTGAGCATCACTGCACTTCGACTTGAAAAGTCAGAGTGTAAAATACATTTTCTCATTAACGTTGTAACGCTTCATTTGTTGATTGCGCACCTATAAACCATCTATTCGTGGGTTTGAGTCGTTACTAAAGAAATTTTTTTCACTTATTTTATTTTATTTTAATTAATTAAATCGATATAATTTGATTATATTAATTTAATTAATTAGAATTAGTCTGTTTTTGCTGTTTAATTTAATATTGCATTGCATGTATGACTAAATTATAGGTTATATATATTGCATAATGTATGTCATATAGTTTAAAATTCCACCTTAGGATAAACATAATCATGCATCATATTTAATATAAGTGTTATATTATTTGATTGTATGAGATAATAAGCATGCACATGCATTCTATTTAATGTAAATGTTATATTATATAGTTGTATGTATTAATAAGCATATTCATACATCATACCTTAATATAATTATTATATTGTATAATTAGATGTGCTTATTTTTATTATTTAATATAAAGTGTTATATTGTTTAATGAAAATGAATATGCATTGAACATGACATTACCTTAGTAAATATAATTGTTATATTTAGCTAATGTCATTAGAATGCATGTTATAGATTTTATTTTTTCATTAAAATATAATTGTTATGTGTTTAATGAGATAGATTAAAATCTATAATAAAGAGTTGCATGCAAACATAAGTTATGAATTAGTTTTTTTAAATGGTTTAAAATTGGTTCACCTACACTTATGTTTAATATTTCTAATATGATTAGAAGTAGGATAATCTTTTATTTTTATTTTAACGGGATTAAAATGAATGTCATAAAAGATTAAATTGATAAAATATTTGCCTATAAGAAACCTTTGTCTAAAGAAGGTCTTGTCTAAGGCTGGGGTATTTAGGCTAACGGAAACAGAACTTCTCTACCTAGAAACCGACCTGGAAGGTAAATTAGTAAAATATGTTATAAGTATGAAACAATTTATTTGACTTTATTAAAGTGTTTAATAAATAATAATCAAAGTTGTTAAACTATGGAATATAAAAGTTATATTGGGCAAATTAACAAAGGACTTCGATAAATTATTAGCAGGATTTACCTAAGTAATAAACCCTAGGTTTAAAACACTCAGTGAGAGAAAAAAAAATATATGATTTGTCAATTTTTTTTTCACGTTTCTCCCTAAAAATTCACACCGTGAGATCTATGCTCAGCGTGCCTCGTGGCGCCTCAATTTGTGTCTCCCTTCAGAAGGTGTTTGCATAGGTCAATATCAAGGTGAATGGATAGAGTATTTATAGGACAAAGTATGTACCTTCTTTCTCTGGCAAAAAGAAATGGAAGAAGATGAAGGGAAATAAGGGAAATAAAATTAACCAAGCTGCAACTCAAAAGGGCAAGAAAAAGACTAAGGTTGCAAAAAGAAATTGTTTCCATTGCAATCAAGATGGACATTGGAAGTGGAATTACCCTAAGTATTTGGCAGAAAAAAAGAAGGTCAAACAAGGTAAATATGATTTACTAGTTTTGGAAACTTGTTTAGTGGAGAATGATGATTATGTCTGGATAATTGATTCAGGCGTCACTAATCATGTGTGTTATTCTTTTCAGGGGATTAGTTCATGGCAGCAGCTTGGGACTGGCGAGATGACCATGTGGGTTGGAAAAGGGTAGGTCGTCTCAACGGTTGTAGTGAGAGGAATCAAATTACTCTTCCAAAAATCTTTTATTTTATTAAAAAATGTATATGTAGTTCCTAATTTGAAAAGGAACTTGATTTCTGTGAAATGCTTGTTAGAACAATATTATTCCATCAATCTTAATGTAAATAAAGCGTTTATTTATAAGAATGGTGTTAATATTTGTTCTCCAAATTTATAGATTAATTTATATGTGTTAAGACCGTTAGCATCTAAAGCACTTCTAAATACTGAAACGTTTAGAACCGCAACAACTCAACATAAAATAAAAAAGGTTTCTCCTAAAGAAAATGTTCATCTTTGGCATCTAAAATTAGGTCACATAAATCTTAATAGAATTGAGAAATTGGTTAAGAGTGGACTTCTAAGCGAGTTAGAAAAGAAATTTTACCTATATGTGAATCATGTTTTGAAGGCAAAATGACAAAAATACATTTTACTGGAAAAGGTTATAGAGCAAAAGACCCTTTAGAACTCGTACATACATACGTTTGTGGTCCAATGAATGTTAAGGCAAGAGGAGGTTATGAATACTTCATCTCTTTTGCAGATAATTATTCAAGATATGGGTATCTTTACCTACTGTAACACAAGTCTGGAGCTCTTGAAAAGTTCAAAGAGTATAAGGCTGAAGTTGAAAATGAAGGAATTGAATTCCCAGCGAAAGCAAATGATCGTCTTGTGCCATTAATTTTGTTTTTGGAAAACCAAAATTACAGAGAACATGCAATAAGGATAAACAACAAAATATTATCATGCTTAGGAGAATAATAAGAGAAAACGATGTTTTCTACCTTCGAACACCATCTTCAATGTGAAATCTCCTTTTTTTCAACTCATGTTTACGTTTGTTTCCAGGAAAATTTAGGACACGATGGTCGGGACCCTTTGTCATTGTAAAGGTGTCCCTAATCACCAATCTACAGACCAAAAGAAACACAAAAAGGAGAGAATTGAGTGAAAGTTTGTTAAAAAGTTCAAAGAGTGAGTTAGCTGCAAGGAAGAGGAAAAGAGTTCGAGACAGAGTCGTAGTGTCGTTCGAGTGCCGACGTGAAAGCTATGGAGATCGTAACGGTGCTACCTCAATCAAGAGCCTCTTTTTAATAGAGTTTCTCTTTCTTTACACTCTTTCTTTGTTTATATTGTTTGAACATGTTGCTTCAAGCTATGAGTGGCTAAACTCTTTAGTTTTAGGGTTTTGATGAATTGTTTATGAATTCATGTTGATATTGTAGACTCCTCCTGGTTTTGTTGTAATGATTATGCTTTTCTTTGTTATTGTGCTTAACTCTTGTTGAATGGCCATGTTTGAATATTAGGTTAGATGTATAATTGAAAGATTGTATGTTTAACTAGATCCATAAAAAAGAATTGTTGTTAATTTCTCATGAAAATAGTTAGGTTGGCAATAAAAGTTGCTAAAGACTATTCTTAATGCCATATAATTTGTATTGATTTCAAGAGATTAGTAATCAACTGAGTTGCATGAGAAATGGTTGTTTTTTAGAGAAAATAACTTGGATTTATGTTTCTAGACTTAAGCATAAGAATTGCAATAAAATCCATGAACCCTAGAATATTGCATGATGAAGTAAACAAGGATTCATTACCTTAGAACTCTCTTTGACTCTTGCGTTTCTTACTTTATTTGCTTTCCTTATTTATTTTATATTTCCAAAATTTAAAACTTGAATTCCAATCCTGAAATAAAATTGATTTGATTCTAGAATAGCTAAGTAATTTAAACCTTCACAATTTGATCCTTAGTGGAACGATATTTGGACTTCACCGTCTTATATTATAACTTGACCTGTACACTTGTGGTTAACACTTAAAAGTGTGCATCACTCATCATGCACCTTTGGAAAGTGTCAGGTGCATTGCACAAGCCAAAGGGCATTCGCTTAAAGGCAAAGGTTCTGAATGAGCAGGTGAAGGTAGTTTTTTGCTAATCATTATGCGAAATGGGTATCTGACAAAATCCTAAAAAATCATCAAGAAAACAGAAGAAGGGTTTTCTAGCAAGGCGTTCAATCATTTGATCAATAAACAAAATTGGAAAATGGTCCTTTTAGTAACATCATTTAACTTACGAAAATCTATGCACATTTTCCAACCATTTTTGTACCCTCACATGCACTAGTTTACCCTCATCATTTTTCATGACTGTTATACCAGTTTTCTTAAGCACAATGTGAATTGTGCTCACCCACTCACTATTAGGGATAGGGTAAATTATACCTGCCTCTAGAAGTTCGAAAATCTTTTTCATTACCACCTCCTTCAGGGTAAGATTCAAGTGCATTTGAGGTTGCCTACATGACTTTGATCCTTTTTCCAAGACAATCCTATGCATACAGACCACAGGGCTAATTCCCTTAATATCCGCCAGAGTCCAACCAATTGTGTTGTGCTCCTTGAGCACCTCCATCAATTTGCTTTCTTGTTCAGGGGTTAGATCATTTGAAATAATAACAGGCAACGTTTCCAGATCTCTCAAATAAGCTTATTTAAGGTGCTTTGATAGCTCCTTAAGCTCCAACTTGGGTGCCTGCACAACTAACTTAGCATTTTCTCAGTCAAATCATTAGACAAAGGATCCAGACTTACCAATTCAGACATCGTCATAGTACACATCCCAAACTACTTCCTGTTACAAATAGTCAATTACATCAATTTGACACAATGTAAGAGGACTCTGGCTGGAGACTCTCATAGCATTGAAAATATTACATTTAACTATTTCTCCATCAAATTCGACAAACAATGTGCCTTCATCTACATCTATCTTAGTTTGAGATGTTTTCATGAAAGGCCTAACAAGGAAGATGGATGCATGTGATGCGCTTCCTTTCCTTTTCACAATATAAAAATCTACATGAAAAATTAGCTCATTGACTTGCACAAGCATGTCCTCTACTACTCCCATAGGATGTATGAATGATCTATCAGCCAATTGAATTACTACACTCATTTCATGCAAAACATTCAATTTTAAATCTTGGAAAATTGAATAAAGCATTACATTGATGGATGCTCCTAAATCTAGCATAGCGCTCTCAATTTTCTTGTTACCAATCACACATGAGCAAGAACATACCTGGGTCTTTCTGTTTTTCAGGCCCATTTTTTTGTAATATAGCAGAAATAGACTGACTTACCACTACCCTTACTTTCTCCTTCGTTTGTCTTTTCCTGATACACAATTCCTTGAAAAATTAGCGTACTTAGAAATCTACTTGACCGCATCAAAAAGTGGAATGTTGATCTTTACCCTCTTGAATGTATCTAGAAGTTTCCGATCAGCATCGATCTCCTTTGGCTTTGCCAACCTGGAAGGAAAAGGCACTTTAGGAATAGAAGAATTAAAAGAAAGAGGAGGATCAAATGTTACTCCCTTTTTCAGTGGGGAAGGTGGTATTCCCGATGTAACTGGTTCAGTAGACACATAGTCCTCTTCAGATGGAACATCAACAGGTGTAGTAGGTGATGGAAGCTCTTTGTCACTCCTTAAAATCATGACATAACATTCTCCCTTGGATTTGCTTCATGCTGCAAAGGGAGTTTACTTAATTGCTTTTCCAGTCTGCTCACTAACGTAGGAAGCTAAGAAATTTGGTTTTTCATTTGTTCCAAGGTTGACTGAAAATTTTTCACCATATCCTCAATGGAAGCATTTGAGCTCAAAGAAACTCCTTTATTATTCTGAAATTGCTCTTTTTGTTCGCCTCATCTAAAATTTGGGTGGTCTAGTCAGCCTGGTTTGTAAGTCTAATTGTAGAGATCTTGCCTTCTATTCTGGCCATAATTAATCCTCCCGTTGCATTCACTTTCTGCTGGAAGTTAGGACATACATCTGCATAATGGCCAATCATCGAGAAAATCTGGCACGTCATTGTCGCCTAATTCTTTTCCAGGACCATCTGTTTAACATTAGCAACTAAGTCAAAAATTTGACTTTTTAATTCACTTACCTCATTTAAAGATTTGGTGTTGACTAAATCTCTAGTTTCGAATTGTTGAGTATTTGCAGCCATGGTAGCAATGAAGTTCTTTGCCTCAGAAGGAGTTTTGTTCATCAAAGCTCCTCCCGCTGTAGCATCAATGTTGCTCCTGTCTTCCTGCAACAGACTTTCATAAAAATATTGGATGAGCATCTAATCATAAATTTGATGGTGAGGGAAACTTTCACAGATTCTCATGAATCTCTCCCAGTACTCATAAAGTGACTAATCTTGGTTTTGCACTATCGAATATATACACTTCATGATTTTTGTAGCAGGAGAAGCTGGGAAAAATTTATCCAAAAACTGTTTCTTCATCTTAGCAAATGTTATGATACTGCCATATAGCAAGTAATACAACCAGTCCTTCCCATCATCTTTCAATGAAAAGGGAAATGCCCTCATATGGATCTACTCTTTAGTGACTCCATGTGGTCACATCCCGTCACATACTATGTGGAACTCCTGGAGATGCTTATGCGGTTCCTCACCTGCACGACCAAGAAAAGCAAGAAGTGAATTAAACTTATTTTCAACTCAAAAGTACCTGTAGTTTCTGGATATATTATGCACAGTGGTTGACAAGTTGTATCAAGGGTCGCCAACTCTTTTAGAGTGCACTCAGTTACTCTCCAATTTCAGGCTCTTGAACAAAATTATCTTCAATATCTTCAAAACTATCTTCAATTTCTTATGTGTTTTCCACACTAATTTGGTCAATTTGTGCAGCTCGAGCTCTTGCTTCCCTTTGAATTCTCCTCTCTTCTCTTTTTACCTCTCTTCTCTTTTTATATCTGCAAAGAATAGCAAACTAGAGTACCCAGAGGAACGGGTCATGCAAGAAAGTGAACAGAAGAATGCAAGCAAGGAACAAAAAATCTTTTAAAAGAGAAAATTTAAGGCTCCCCGACAATGGCGCCAATTTGGTGAACCGAAAGTTGTCGAAGATTTCAATTTGGCCAAATAATTATTCTGTTTCCTACTTTAATTTAGTAGTATTAGTGCAGTAAAAGGTCAATCCAAAAAGAGTCGATCAATTTTCTCCTAAAATACTTATTGAGTAACTAAGGGGGTTGTTAAATTGTTTGTTTAATTCTAAAGTAAAGCAACAACAATGAAGAAAAGCAATAGCAAAGGAATCAAGTTACGAATTTGTTGGATTCAAATTCAAATTGACGAAAACCTATCTCAAGGTAAAAGTGGATCACTCTCAATTTGCTACTCAATCATTGATTAACCACATACATAAATTCTTTGCAATTTTTCTATAGTTCAACTTAGCCAATTACTTCTAGAAAGACTAGAAGGAAGTCTTATTAATCAAATTGATTCTTGTGTTTAGATGAGAGGCATCTTAAACATGAAAACCTATTAGGATTAAGTTGAAAGGCTATTGCTAAGATAAACAAAATAATTGGAAATGCCTAATTAAGTGTTTGATGCAAATCCCTCCTAAGTTAGTTAGATGAATGCAGTTGGATTGAAATTGTCGAATCAATTTACAGCCCTAACTTAACTTAGTTACTTGGTGATAATCTATAACTATCAATCAAACATTCTTGACTAATTTGTCCGATAATCTCAAACACATTCAATTGAGAAATCAAACGAGGAGAAAATGTAATTAATTATGAAATTGCAAGACAAAAATTGTTCATAACCTCATGAGATACAAACTAAGAGTTAAATCCTAAAACCCAAGCTAGATGATAGTACCTTAACCTCAATACATGTTTGGACTAAACCGAAACAATTGTTCCTAATGACAGTAAAGAAGAAAAATGCAGGGAAGATCTCCAAATTCGAGTTGGGGATTCGTGCCAAAAAATGTCCTCTTCTGACTAGTGACGTGAAGACCAAAGAACATCTTGGCGGTTCCTCCTTAATCAAGAGTTGAATTTGCAACCAATCCAAGTAACCATGTTGAGAGCACCTCCTCAAGAGATCCTTATACCTCTCCTAAGCCTCATATAGTTGTTCATCCTCAAGTTGGCAGAATGTTCCTATCTCTGTTCTTAGTCTTTGAGATTTAGCTGGTGAAAAATACTTGTTCAAGAAAGCTTGAGCTAAGATCTCCCATGTAGTGATATTATTCAGAGGTATAGTTTCCAACCAATCCTTTGCTCAGTCCTGTAAAGAGGAAGGAAAAAGTCTTAGTTTAATTGCACCATTAGAAACACCATTCATCTTTACTGTTCCGCATATCTCCAAGAAAGACCGTAAGTGCTTGTGAGGATCTTCATTGGTTCTTCCTCTAAAGGCTAGCTCTCTATCTATTTGAATCAACCCTGATTTTAGCTCAAAGTTGTTGACATTGATGGGCACATTTATAATGCCGAGTTGATTTGCTGATAATATCGAATGGAAGTAGACCCGAATTGCCTTTGGTATCTCCTCCGCCATCTCCTCAGTTTGATTGTGTTGAACCCTTAGGTTTCTTCTACACATCCTTTCAATCTCGGGATCAAGAGGAAGGATGTTAGTAGTATCACGAGGCATAAACCGACAAAAATAATCAACCAAATAATAATATACACCTCAAATTAAAATCTATCAATTCTAATGAATATTAAATAACATAAACTGTTCTTTGGATCCCCGGCAACGGCGCCAAAAACTTGATGCGCACTTTCCGTGTTAACGGCAAGTGTACCGGTCAAGTTTTAATATAAGACGGTGAAGTCCGAATATCATTCCACTAAGGATCCAATTGTGAAGGTTTAAGTTACTTTGCTATTCTAGAAGTGAATGAATTTTATTTGAGGATTGGAATTGAAGTTGTGATTTTGGAAAACTAAAAAAAAAAAAAGGGTAAATAGATAAGAAACACAAGAGTCAAAGAGAGTTCTAGGTAAAGA
Organism: Citrullus colocynthis; assembly: GCA_031780015.1. NCBI lineage: Eukaryota > Viridiplantae > Streptophyta > Magnoliopsida > Cucurbitales > Cucurbitaceae > Citrullus > Citrullus colocynthis. Next base: position 859,982 of record QLSR01000119.1, on the reverse strand, counting down.
ATCCTTATTTAATCTATCATGCAATATTTTAGAGTTCATGATTTTATTGTAATTCATATGCTTAAGTCTAGAAACTAAAATCCAAGTTATTTTCTCTCAAAAACAATCTTTTCTCATGCAACTCAATTGATTACTAATCTCTTGAAGTCAATACAAATTACATGACATTAAAAATAGTCTTTATCAACTTTCATTGTTAACCTAACTATTTTCATGATAGATTAAGATCAATTCATTATTATAGATCTAGTTAGACATACAATCTCTCAACCATACATCTAACCTAACATTCAAAGATGGTCAATCAACACGAATTAAGCACAATAACAATGAAAAGCATAATCATTACAACAAAACTATGAATATTCTACAATATCAACATAACTTCATAAACAATTCATCAATACCCTAAAACTAAAGAGTTTAGCCATTCATAACTTTAAGCAACATGTTCATAAACAAATTAAGCATAGAAAGAGTGTAAAGAAAGGAAAACTCTACTAGGAAGAAGCCATTGATTGAGGAGGAACCTTCAAGATGTCCTTCCGTTTTCACGTTGGGAACTCGAACGATACCACTCTCTCGAACTCTTCTCTCTTCCTTGTAGCCAACTCACTATTTGAGACTCTTTTGGTGTGTTTTTCTTTGATTCCTTGATGTCTAGGGTTGCTGGAAACCCTCTAATTTATAGAGTTGGCTGCCCAAAATTCTTTCCAAAAATACAAAATCTTCAAATTAGGAAAGTTGACGCTGTGGCGCTAGTCAATGGCGCAGCAGCACTGACCGATATGGAAAGTTGGCGCCACGGCGCTGACTGTCATGGAAACCTACCCTCAGTCCCCGTGTCGTAGCGTCGCGACGATGGCGCTGCGTTGAAGCGAAGCTGCTCTTGGGAAAAAGCGCCGCGGCGTTGCCCTATTTTTTACAGATTTTGACTTTTCTTCTTTTTTTCACTGAATCCTGGCTCGGTTTTGATCTTTTGGCTTTCACTTCTAATTTTCGTTATTTTGACCTGAAAACCACTAGCAAACAAGTAAAATCTAATATAAACTCCCTTAGTTTGAGAGAATAGAAAGCACTTTTCAAGCTCTTTTTAGTGATCGCCATGCAAATTGCTTCAGAGCACAATGTTGCTAATCCATTTACAAAGGCTCTCAAGGCTAAAGTTTTCGAGGGTCACCTGTAAAAGGATTTGCATCCTTTTGGCGAAAGCGTTTAATCGCTATGTCCCAATATTATTTTATGAATGTACAAAACAAGAACAAACAAATATGCTTTGAAACATACCAAAAGATTCAAGTGAAAAGAAGTTAAAATACCTTTGTAGATCTTATCTTCAAGGTAGCAATCACTCGTTCTCCAAGAACACTACTAATGGATCTTCTTTGATATACTCTTGGGACAAGGAAGTTTGTAGAAACCTTGTCACTCAGAAGGGAAAAATGCAAAGAGTTTCTTTTGAGAGTTGAGAGTGAGAGAGTTTCTTTTATTTCCTTGTTTTAACCTGTTGTAAGCTACCAGAAGGACCTAATGGACCTACAGTTATAAGCTTCAATGATTCAAGATTAATAAATTAAACTCATTAATTATATTAATAACATTCATTAACTATGGGGCATACTACTAAAGAACCATAATTGCACTCTTATGAACTGCAGTATATTTATGTGTCCATTGAACCATGTTTTGTAAGTCAATCCCCCACAAAATGTTCCTAATTACAGTTTGGTCAAATTACCGTTTTACCCCTATAATTACCTCTTGTACCTTAAGTACCACTGATCCTCTAATGAATAATATTGTTAATGGTCCAACCATAAACAAAGTGTTGGGTTTTATGCCCTAAAACTCATAGATTATAAATGTAATAATTTGACCGTAATTAAATCATTAATAAAGAGTTATTGATGTGTTACTTCAATAAGCGTTATCGATTGTTTTTGCTTGTTTTGTCTTAATAATCCTAAATCCAATAAACTAACATTCTAGGCAGTTTTATGAGTCTTGAACTGTATGTGGGGACATATGGAGATCAATGTTCAAGATACAGTCTAAAGGGTCTATAGTATAGGGATAAGGCTGGGTACCTTATCCTGTTGACACTATGGATACGATCCACTTTGTATTTAATACAAACACAATGATCTAACGCGTTGTGTAAGTGACATACGAGTGAGAGTATCCTATGCAATGAGTTTGCATAAGACCGAACCACGAAATAATAATCACTAAATGTAACTCCGTTGACTAGTTAAGTTTCTATTTCAATAGGATGATCTAGGCAACTTAGTCTTAATCCTGAGTATATTATGAACTTCTGTCCACGAGGGATTGTCCTTTGATTTGTATGGGTGAGAGTGGTCGTTTGCCAACTCAATATGCCTACCATTTTTGGGAAGAGACCGAGTAGGGAGCTGGGGACATAATTATACAAGATGTAATTCACTCATTTCCATTTTTAGGGTAAGTAGATAAGTGTTCCCTTAAGTGGTGTAACCCCACTTACGTGTCATTACACAAACAATTTGGATCAAACCATTTGTAACACTTACAACGTTTGTAACATTTACAAAGTGGGTTGTATACATAACGTTACCAGGATGAGGCACCCAACCTCACTCATATACTATAGACCTTTTAGGTTTTTTCTTGAACATGATCCAATTGTATGTTAACCACGTACTGTTCAAGATATAATAAATAACCTAGGATCTTAGTTTATTAGATTTTGAGTTATGCAAACAAATAATAATTATTATAAAAATAAATAATATTTTATTAATTTATTTACAAATTTACAAACACAAAATTTAGAACATAATTCCCAACAATCTGACTCAATGTATAGGATACCCCCTCTTACGTGTCATTACACAAACAACTTGGATCAAACCATTTGTAATACTTACAACATTTGTAACACTTACAAAGTGGGTTATATCCATAGCGTTACCAGGATGAGGCACCCGACGTCACCCATATACTATAGACCTTTTAGGTTATTTCTTGAACACAATCCAATTGTATGTCCACCACATACTGTTCAAGATACAATAAGTAACCTAGGATCTTAGTTTATTGGATTTTGAGTTATGTAAACAAATAAAAATTATTATAAAAATAAATAATATTTTATTAATTTATTTACAAACTTACAAACTACAAAATTTAAAACATAAATTCCAACAATCTTCTACTTCTCCTAAAGATAATGGGATGTACAAGACACTTCAAAGTAAATACAATAAACTAGGGCATACAATATACCCAGTCCATTTCCCACTTGCCCTAGTTGAGAGGATACAAATAATATTGTATTATTTTTTTTTCTTTTACATTAACTCAATTCAATAATATAAGATCCATGGTTATTTTATGTAAACTTAAACATGTATGTGGTTGACATACGAGGGTGGATCATATTTAAGAAATAACCAAAAGATCTATACTATAAGGATAAGGTTGGGTGTCTTATTCTGGTAACACCATGATTACGACCCACTTTGTAATTGTTACAAAAGTTGTAAAGTGTTATAAACGACTTGATCCTAATTGTTCATGTAGAGACATGTGAGTGGGGGTATCCTATACAAAGCATTTGTATAAGAACGGATTGTGAAATGTTTAATTTCTCTTTGTAACGTCATTAATTGAAGAAGTTAACGTTTCATAGGATGACTATAGGTGACTTCCTTAATCCTGAGTGAGTTATGAGCTTCTATCCATGAGGACAATCCTTCAATCTGTATGGGTGAGAGTGGTCAAATTAGAGACATGTGAGTGAGGGTATCCTATTGTAACGACCCGACTAATACATTCTAAACGGACCATTACTCAATGCATGCAAATTTTCAAGAAAGACATTGTACGGTTAGTAAGAAAGAAACAATGCTTTTAATGGAAATTTCTGTTTATTTAAAACTCAAGAAAACAATGCATAACATATAAAAGAGAACTTTGGTTCGGGGTATCCCTATCAAAAATCAATAAAATTTCATGAACAGAAATCCTGTAACAACCCCAAATCGTTGGGGTAAATCCTCTTAGTAAACAAGTTTAAGTTATTATGTGTGAAAAAAAAAGATAATAATAATAAAAATATAGTTATCCTTATATATTCATGCCTTTATTTAAGCTAAGTTGGAATTTAGAAATTTGAGCTAAGGAAAAATTTGGAATTTAGAAAAAAAAAAAAAAAAAAAAGATAATTTTATCTTAGGGCAAGTAAAATAAGGTGATTAATTTTGGTGGGATTGGATAATTGAAGTAAATCTTGGTTGTAGAAGATTTTATTTGATTTTATTTGGATAATTGAAGTAAATCTTGGTTGTAGAAGATTTTATTTGATTTTATTTTGTTTGGTTGGAAAAGAAAAGGGGAAAGGAGGAAGGAATAGGGAATTTGGGTTTTTATAAATAGGCATCGATTTGCGTGCCAAAATAAAAAAAAAAAAAAAAGTAAAAAGGGATTTTTCTCTTCTCCCTCGCGTGCCGCCGCGGTTTCAATCAATCTCTCTCTCTCTCCTTGCAGTGCCGCCTACTTTCTCTCTCTTCCACCCCGGTGCTCCTCCGCTGCCATTTCAATCAAACCACGCCTGATTTCTTGTCACCAAACCGGTAACGTGAGAGTAAGTATCTCGGACCCAAGGAAAAATTTATAGCTTAATTTGGTTAAAAAACTGTTGATGCTTGAGACTTATGTGATAAAAATTCCCATAGGTGGCCGGGAATTGTGTTGGGTAAAAAGGATTAGAGCAACTGCAAGTTAAGCCACACTTGGTGGACCAAGAATTTTCCAACAGACTGCCGTGCGAATAAGTAATATAATTGCTCAGGTAAGTGACTTTACTACCTGAACCACCTTCCCGCCTTATGTTTAGTTGCCATGATGAGTAATACTTCTACGCCCATTGAGATAGCATGCTTGTATGATTTTTCCCATGTTTTAAAGGATGTATGTGAAATGCTTATGCTTGTGGTATGAGATGATTGTAAACAGCGCTGTTAGTGTATAAATTCATGGAAGTAAAGGAGTGAGAATTTAAATTGGTCATGAGTACTGGGTAGTGGTAACTCCCCTACGTCGGCTGGATGTTCACCAGAGGATGTGTTCCTTCGGGTTCACCAGAGGTTGTGGTCCTTCGGGGTCACCAGAGGTTGTGTTCCTTCGGGTTCACCAGAGGTTGTGTTCCTTCGGGTTCACCAGAGGTTGTGTTCCTTCGGGTTCACCAGAGGTTGTGGTCCTTCGGGGTCACCAGAGGTTGTGTTCCTTCGGGTTCACCAGAGGTTGTGNAGGTAAGGGAAAGAACGTGCTGGCGAATGACAAGAGGAAACCTTGATGGCTTCACGGGACCCATAGTAGCTTCCGCCTAGCACTGCATTTTTTTTTAGGCTTGTCTTTTATTTTGTATATGGATTTTGTTTTTGTTTTCTGTTCATGGAATTTTGTTGATTTTATTAGGGGTACCCCGAACCAAAAATTCTTTCTATATGGGTTAAATAAAACAGAAATTTTCGTAAGTAGCATTGTTTCTTTCTTATTACTCAGCATCGGGTCTTTTCTTGAAATTTGCATGCATTGAGTAATGGTCTGATTAGGATGTATTAGTCGGGTCGTTACAAATCCACTTACAAAATAAAAGACAAGCCTCAAAACAAAATTCGACAATTTAACAAAACCCATTAAAACATGTAGTTCTAAGCGGAAGCTACTGCGGGTCCCGTGAAGCCATCAAGGATTCCTCTTGTTATTCTCCAGCACGTTCTTTCCCTTACCTGAAAAAAAAAAAGATGAAAGGATGAGCAATTATATTACTCAGTAAGTGACCCCACTACAGGAGCCGGGCTAGGCACCCAAGTCCTTTAAGTGCATCAACCATAAGACATGCATATCTAACATACTTTTCTAGGGAACTGGTTATACTCGCTCTACAGTTGGTTTTGGATGTCAACAAACCTCTGGAGCCCCCGAAGGAACTCTTACCTCTAATGATCCCGAAGAAACACAAACTTCTAGTGTACTCGAAGGAGCACAACCTCTGGTGAACCCGAAGGAACACAAACCTCTAGTGAACCTGAAGGAACACATCCTCTAGTGACCCCGAAGGACCACAACCTCTAGTGAACCCGAAGGAACACATCCTCTAGTGACCTCGAAGGACCACAACCTCTGGTGAACCCGAAGGAACACATCCTCTAGTGACCCCGAAGGACCACAACCTCTAGTGAACATCCAACCGACGTAGGGGAATTACCACTACCCATCTTACATGCTCAAACAAATTCGCACTCCTTCCATTCCATAAATTCATACATTAACAGTACTGTTCATAAACACTTCATAGTACAAACATATGCATTATCATTCACATAAATCCTTTAGACATGGGAATTTCATACAAGCATGCTATATCACATGGGGCTTAGATATTCTACTACATCATGGCAACTAACATATGGCGAGAAGGCGGTTCAGGTAGTAAGACCACTTACCTGAGGATTGATCCATTAAATTATCCACACAGCAGTTCTTGCAAAATTCCTGGATAATTGTGAATAGAATTCCCCAACTTAAGTTAGTCTACAAGCCTAGTCTATCATAAGCGAACCTTTTGTTCGAGAGAGTCCTTACCCAAACGTGACCAACTCGTAGCTCCCTCCAACCCTACAGACTAAAACAATTGCCGGCTACCTATTAAGATGTACCAAATAAATTTGAAATTCCCGATTATTCATCAAAATATTCAACTAACCCCAATCGGGTTTGAGATACTCACTTAGGAGGGTACTGATCGGGCCGGGCGAGCAAGAAACCGCAACAGGGAACACGTTTCCGAGCTGGAGCAAAAAGCTGGGCGAAGGAGAGCGTCAGACGCAGAGAGCTTGTGGCAGCAGGAGTGCGTGAGATGCAGAGTGCTTGCGAGAGCTGGAATGCAGAACTGTTACTTTGGTCGTGAGACAAATGATGGATATTGAGGGAGGTGGTTGCAGAGAGGGAAATAGATGGCGACAGAGAGGGAAGAGATGGCAGTAGAGAGGGAAAGGGATGGCGGCAGAGAGGGAGAACGGAAGAGGAGGGAAGCTGCCAAATTTATTAACTTCAACCGAATAAAATAAAATCTCCTACAAAATAAAATCTCCTTCAATTACTCCAATCCTATAAAATCTCCTATAAAATAAAATCTTCTTCAATTACTCCAATCCTATAAAATCTCCTATAAAATAAAATCTCCTTCAATTATTCCAATCCTACCAAATTTATTCACTTTATTTTACTTGCCCCAAAATGAATACCAAATCCCAAAAAATTTCGTTAACTCTAATTTTGAAACTTTCCATCTTAGCCTAAATAAATGCACGAATACATATAAATAACTATACTTTCCCTTTCATACATAATAACTTAAATTAATTTACTAGGAGGATTTACCTCAACGATTTGGGGTTGTTAGACCTATACAAAGAGTTTGTATAAGAACGGAACGTGAAATGTTTAATTTCTATTTATAACGTCATTAATTGAAGAAGTTAGCTTTTTATAAGATGACTATAGGTGACTCGACCTTAATCCTGAGTGAGTTATGAGCTCCTGTCTATGAGGACAATTCTTCGATCTGTATGGGTGAGAGTGGCCAAATCGCGGACTCAATATGCCTACCATTTTGGGGATTTGTCTGAATAGGGTAAGTAGATAAATTGGTCCCTTAAGGACTAATTTCAGGTCTTGAACAAAGATGTCTCACCTTCTCACTAGCTCGAGAGGGGTTAAAGTCTGATTCCGAGTCTTGAACAAAGAGGTCTCAATCTCTCACTAGCCCGAGAGGGATTTGTTTATAGTTGGAATATAAATTGTTTGTTCATTAGAAGGATTAGTGGTACTTAAGAAGTTAAATCTAACTACAAGGATAAAATGGTAATTTTATCCAGCTGTAATTACGAGTAATTTGTGAAGGGTCGACTTACTATTGCTTAGTTATTTTCGTGAACACAAAAATATATTTATAGTGCAAAGAGTGCAACTGTAAGTCTTTTAGTAGAGTGACCAATAGTTAATGAATATTGATTAATTTAATTAAAGAGTCTGATCAATTAATCTCATGTCATTTGAGCTTCTAATCTATAGGTCCATGAGGTTCTCTTGCGAGTTCATTAAAGCTTTGTATAAGAATCAATTATTCTGGATTAATTTGAAATGTTCAAATTAATAAAGGAGTTGATTGTATTATGATACAATTAGTATAATGTATATAGATACATTATAATCTAAGGTTATTTGTTAATGAGATTCAAAATTTATACTTTATGTTATAAGAAAGATAAATATTTAAATAAGATTTAAATTTTAATTATATGAATGAGATTCATATAAAAACTATAGGTTAAAATTAATATGAATGAAATGCATATTAAAACTATAGATTTTGTGAGAGAAGGTTGTTTGAATATGATTCAAAATAAATTAAATATGAGATATTGAATTAATTAATTAATTAATTTTATTTCATTATATATTTAATATAATTTAATATATTTATATTATATTTATATTAATATTAATTTAATATTATTAAATTAATTAAATTAACTCCCACTACATTGAAGAGTTATTTTCTTCTCCTTCATAATGTATATTAACATAAAGAAAAGAGAGAGAGATGAGGGTATGCTGAAGAAAGAAGTTACTGAAGTTTTTATTCTGTAAAAAAAAAATTCTCTAAAATCCTCTCTTTATCTCTCATCTTCTTCTTCGTTGCCAAAATTAAGAAAGCCACAACTCCTCTTGGTTCTTGAGAATAGCAAGGAAGGCTTATTGGTAGTGCTCTAAAGGTGATTCCTACATTCCTTATTGAAGGAAGTTATCTTCATTTCGTGTTTTGGCGAGAAGAAGAAAAGCTCACCCGAAAACAATCTTTGAAGATAAAGAAATTCAAACTCTTAATTTCATCTTATTGCAAGACTTAATTTTGTCAAAAGTATAATAGGGTAGCTCATGACCTGGTCACCAATGCCTTTAATTGTTCAAGTAATCAAAGTGTGAACCGCAACAAATATGTTAGTTTTAATTTAAATTATAAAGTAGTATAAAATAATAATATAATTTTATTTCATAAAGTTAAAAATGTTGTTTTTTTATCTAATTTTTATTTATACAAACTTTTTATTAACTAGTTTTGTCTCTAAAAGAAAATTTCTTGAAATTTGATTAATGATTTTCTTTTTACTTTAAGTGAATCTTGAACAATATTTAAATACCAAAGCATGATGTAAACAAAAAGAAACTAATTTACAACATAATTTTGGTTTTTATATTACATTTTGACTTCTTTTAATTTTTTTTTTTTTAAAAAAGAAAAATTGATATCTTCCCAATATATATATACACATATATATACATGTATATATATTTCTTCAATCTTAAAACGATAAAAATTAAGAAAATATTGTTGTCCAAACTTATAAAGCATCAACCTATAGTTGCAATACAAATATTGACATAGAACTTTGAGCAACAAAGAAATAATATATTAAATATAAAAAGTTATTGAATATTTATTATTGTACATAAATAATTATAAAATTAAAGATTTTAATACCAAATAGATAACACGATAATCAAAACAATCTTGAAAAAATAATAATAATAATAAAAAAAGTACCTAAAATCTAGTAGATTTGATTTAGCATAAAATATAAATTTATATGGTTAAATGTAAAAACCGATCACATTTTTTAAAATTAAAAAACAAAAAATAATTATAAAAATTTAGAATTTAATAATAAATATATAAAATAATAATCAAAACTGAATCTAATTAAAAAATTGAAATATCAAATTATGAAAGTCAACCGAGGTAAATTTTTATTTAGATTTTCATGATTTTATTATTTTCTTAATTTTAATCTTTAATTTAATTTTTTAAAAAATTCGTGACCCGTCTCTCTTTGTCTTTTACAAAATTTTGTAATAATTTTCTATTATTATTGTTATTATTGTTATTATGTTTGGATGATTTGTTTTTCGTGATAGTTTCAATTTTTAATTTAAATCACAATATTATTTTCTATTTGAGAAATTCTAAAGTCTTATTTTCATTTGCAAATTTGCAATAGTATTTTCTTAATTTTAAACTTTATTTTAAGCAAAAAAAAACAAAAAACAAAAAACAAAGAAAAACAAAGAAAAACAATCATCAAACTAAACTCCTTTGGTTTGCATTTACATTTACAAAATTGAAAAGTGAAAAAAAAAAAAAAAGGTTTTAAAAAAATCTAAATTGCTTGAACCCTCCGAGTGCTCCACCCTAGTTGTCTTCTTTGCTGCCCTCTTCAATATATGAGGACCCAGCAACTAAATCCATGTGTATTTACAATAATTACGAGAAGAAAAAACAAATTATTAAAACATTTTTAAAAAATAAGAAATTGCATTAAATTACTAACCTCATATAAATAGCTTAACCTTGAGAATGATAGAGAATTAAAAAACAGAAAAGAAAAAAAAAATTGAAAGATTGAGAAAGGGTGGGCTTTAGACATCAAATAAAAGGGAGTTATATTATATACATTAATATACATATATAGAAAAGATCATGTAATGTAATGATTCAAAAAATTAAAAAAAAAAAGAAACAAAATTTGGATTATTATTTAAAGATAAAATATTATTAAATGCTGCAACAAAATTTGAACTTAGAACCTTGTTAAACTTTAAAACAGAGTTTTCTAAACTTAGAAGTGACAGAAACATAACAATTAAACTATTCTTAAAAAAGAAAGAAAAGATTATCTATTAACAAAATTTTTAGAAAATACTTCAACGGGAGATACCTCATACAAATGGGAGATTGAATTTAGCCATTTATAGAGAAGAAATTGATTTCAAATCATAATTTAATTTCTTTTCCATCAACTTATATTAATGTGATATAAAGATTCTTGGTAATAAGATGTGTGTTTCTTTTCCTTACCGTGTGAATTTAGATAATTTTTTTTTCTTTGTTGTTTAATGACAAATTTTGGATCTTAAATCAAATATTAGAATCAATTATTTTCTTTTTTTAAAGAAAAAATCAACCAAATTTTAAACCATTGGTAAATTATAAGCTATTTAATATAGACTTTTCAATGAATTAAATATAATTTTTTTTGTTCCATATAAAAAAAAATTTTAACCATGAATTTTAGATATAAAATCAAATATTAGAATTAACTAAATTTTAAATCAGTCAAATATTCAAAATTTTCTTAAATTAACCCTCGACCATATTTTTTATTTTTAATTTTTTTTTCTCTGCCAAACTAAAATATTTTCGTAGATATTTTCGAAATTAACAATATTCTTTTAATTATTTTTTCAAACTACAATATTTTAATAAAAAGTTTTTTATTTAATAGTTTTAGTAATTCCTTCTTAGGTTGTGGGGGCGGATATGACGGAGCCAAAAAGAAAAAAAAAAAACGATTGATCACAGCCGTCTGATCGTATTATTATTATTATTTTCGTTTATTGCGAGATCACAAGCTTTTTGACGCCAAATTGCCGTGCTGAATTACCAATAATATCTATTATCTATTATCCTAAAAAGATAAATTAGAAGCTAAGAGGGAAGGATTCCCATAATATCCGTCTTTCGTGCACGCATCTCCATGTGTCATTCTCATTTACCTACACGCGCTTCATCTCTCCTGTGTATTTCACACATTCACGATGAGATTCATATTTTACATTGTTTTTCTTTTTTGTTTTAGAAAAGGATATAATTTAGGGTTATATTTGGAATATTTTTACCTAAATTATTTTTTTTTAATCTTACCTTTAAAAGTTTTATTTACAATTATATATAATTAAGTCAAAATAAACATTTCTCAATTGACAAAAAATTTATACTATCAACTTCGAGATTAGAAGTTCAATTTCGTCAACATGTCTTTTATACAAATTTCACTTTTTCGATCGAATTGTATTTACAATAATTTTGAACTTTTATATATATTATTTTTTATAAAAAAGAACTTTAAACTTCTATAAACAATGGAGATAAGATTATAAGTAAAGATTGTGAAGGTTAATTATATGCATCTCCAAATTTCATTTCAAACAGTTCTTTGAAATCATGAAATTGCTATTTATATGTTTTTTAGAACGGCAGAGATGAGGATCAAATTTTTAACTTTTATGAAGAAGGTGATGTCAAATTAGCATTGAGCTAACGTGATTTTATTATTTTAAATTGAATAAAATTCTCGTAAAAGTGAAAATTTAAAATTAAAATTTTATCAAATCAAAAGAATGATAATTTTAACTTTGAAAATTACAAGGATTAATTTCTAATTTTTTTTTTTTTTTAGAATTATAAGACTAAATTTATAATTAAATCATATTTTGATAATCGGTTACAATCATTAAACTCAAAGAAAAAGAAAAATAGGTATTGTTGTAGTAGTTTGAAAAATGTTACTTAGTAAAAGGAAAAACAATAAATGGAAGGGAAAAGAAAAGGCCCACACATAAAACTTTTTGATAACGAAAAAAAACTCACAAGTAGAGCTCAATTAATAACAAAAAATCAACACTATTTTTACAAATAGTTTTGACGGTACACGTGTTTTACAGATATTTTCTCAAACTACTCTATTTTTCTACTTAATTATAATTTAATAATAAAAAAATTAAGTAATTTGAGATACACGCGCTTTGACCAAGTGTGTGAAAGAGAAGGAGAACACAATCCTCCGTCCAAGGTCGGTGGATATGATGATGTCTCGTTCCTGACTTCCAATTACATTTGTTCAAATCCTTTAATCCATTTTCCCATTTCTAATAAATTATCATATATCTCTTTCAAAAAAAAAAAAAAAAAAAAAAATTAATAATAGTAATAAAAATAAACAATTCTGTTTTGAGATATATCATAATTATAAATCATAATCATTTCTGACTAGTTTAATTCCCAAACTTTTAAATTCCTATTTATTTAGTCTTTCAACTAAGTATTTGATAGCTTTATAAATTTTCAAATTTTAGGTTAATGAGTTTTTTAACTTTCAATATTGTATTAATAAATCTTCTCAAAATTTTAAATTTGTGTTCAATCAAATCATAAACTTTCAAATTTATCTATAAAATGTTCATGACATATTCAATTTTTTTAAAAAAAATTGATAATTGATCTTTTTTATATATATAAAATTAAATTTTATATGCAGTGAAATCCTAATTTTCATATGCATAAATTTAAATATATATAATAGATCAAGATTAGAAATTTATTCGGCATGACATTGAATGTTTTGAAATCTTATTAAATCTCTTTTAAAGTTTAGGAACTTAATGAAAACAACATTAAAAGTTTAAGAATAGGTTAGGCACTTTTTAAAGTCTAGGAACCAATATTGCACAAAAGAAAGTTCATGAACAACTTTTTACATGTTTTTTTTTAAGTTAAGAAACTAAACTTATAATTTGACATATATATGCTTCATGATACTAATATTTTATTTTATTATATTAAAATTAAGTTATTTTTAAAAAATGACATATATTAAATAATACGATGGTTTGTTCTTATAAGAAAATAAAATATTTATAAACTCATAAGTTATCTTTTAAATACATAATGCAAACATTCTTAATCTTAAATAATTTTAGTATAATTGTTAAAGAATAAATAACTTAATTTTTATATTGAGACAATTCATTTATACAATTCAATAGTAGGTATCAATTTGTAATGAGAATTGATAAGTATATTTAAAATACCCTCGTGTATGTGATACCCTTTTAACTACAAATTAACTTAAATTTTTATATATTGGACTATTTTAATAAATAATGACAAAAATAGGATTAGGTTGAAAATATTAACAAAAAATAGGGTAGCGAAATCGTATACGGTCCATGATTTCTATATGGCAAGTAAATCATGGACCCGGTCTGATTCACAATTTACCCTCACATGGTATGCAAATCGTGGACCCAGTCCACGATTTTCCAGTTTCTTTTTTTTTTCTTTTTTCTTTTTTCTTTATTTCGTGACTCCCTCTCTTTCTCTTTCTTCTTTTTTTTTTTTTTCCTTTTCTTCCTTACGTGACCAACTGACAAACTCTGGTGAGCGAGAGATAAGACTGGGTGAATGAGGAAGGAAGAGAGACAAGTGAGACGAGTGAGAGCGAGAGATGAAAGAGATGAAAGCGAGAACGAGACGTCTTCTTCTTCTTCTCTTGCTCTCGCCTTCGTCTCGCACATCTTTGTTGTCTCGCTCATCTCTGTCGTCTCTGTCGAGAGCAAGACATCTCTGTCGTCTCGCTTTCATCTTGCTTTCTTCCTCACTCACCTGGTCTTATCTCTTGCTCTCGCTCTTGGTTACTAGAGTTGGTTGCATTGGATTTTGGACCAGAAGGAGACTCGAAGAAGATGTAGAAGAAGAAAAGAAAAAAAAGAACAAAGGGAAAGAGAGGGAGTCACGAAGTAGAGAGAGAGAAAAAAAAAGAGAACCCAGCAAATCGTGGACCGCATGGCATGTGAAGGGTAAATCGTGGACCTGTCCATGATTTACATGACACGTGGACTCGTCCACAATTTCACTATCTTATTTTTATTAATAGTTTCAATTCAACCCTACTTTTTCCTTATTTATTAAAATAACATTATTTATAAAAAAAAAAAATCTTATATATTATATATCTATATCTTTTCGAGTATTATAAGTTTAGATAATTTTTCTACTTCCCTTTTTGAAAAGGGATATGGATAAAGAAAAAAAACAATATATATAAAGGCTGTACAGGAATTAAATCACAGATTATCAATCTTGATTGTTTCGTCTTCTCGATCGCGTCGTCGGAGGTGAAAACCTAGAGCAAAAGCAAAAAGGCGAGGGAAAATGGAGAAGGCAATCAACAGGCAAAAGGTTTTGCTGCACCATCTCCGGCCATCTTCTTCCCTTCCCACTCATGATTCTCCCTTATCGGTATGATCATCCATTATCGATTGTCTCAACTCCTTTTCTTCATTTTGTCTTTACTTCTTTCTCTGGTTTATCGATTTGGTAATATGGTAGAGGTCGGTTTTGGTATTTTCTTTACGGATTTGTAACCATGACTCAAAAGTAAAGTAGAATTAGAATTGGATCGATTGGACTTATGGTAATTATGTGTCGATGGTCTGGAATGATGTAATTCGAGGTGAATTATTATGTTTAAGAATTATTACTTTTTAGATCTGTAATTTGATCCTTTTATAATGCTGAATCACGATGTTAATGGAGTTTTTCAATAAAACTAGGCATCGGCATGTTCAGCTGGGGATAGTGCTGCATATCAGAGGACTTCAGTTTTTGGGGATGACGTTGTGATTGTTGCGTAAGTTGCCTGCGTCCCTCTTGCTGGTGGATTGATTTTCACAAATTATTATTAGTAATAATACTATCCCCTTTGTAAATAACAATATTGAAATATCTACTTACTTAATTCTGTATTTGTGCTCTTCCATTCTCAATAGAGCATATCGAACTGCACTTTGCAAATCAAAACGTGGTGGCTTCAAAGACACTCACCCTGATGATCTTCTTGCGCCTGTTTTGAAGGTTTGTATCTTGGTCTGATTTACTGTCACAAAAATTAATACAACTTGTTTTTCTTCTTAAAGATTAATTTTCTTATTTACACTTTTAGTTTATAGTACTTCTTTTATGGCGGTTTTATGTAGGCATTGATTGAGAAAACCAATATCAACCCAAGCGAAGTTGGGGACATAGTTGTTGGTAGTGTTCTGGCACCAGGGTCCCAAAGAGCGAGTGAATGCAGGATGGCTGCATTTTATGCTGGTTTCCCTGGTAAGTCAGCTTGCCTATTATGGCTTACAAGCCTTTGATATTTGGATTTTCATCTGTTGATATGTGTGTTCTTGTTGTGCAGAAATCGTTCCAGTGAGAACTGTTAATAGGCAGTGCTCATCTGGATTGCAGGCAGTTGCAGATGTAGCTGCTGCTATTAGGGCAGGATTTTATGATATCGGTAAGAAATTAATGTACTGCTGTTGTAACTGGTAGTAATTGTCCTTTCCCCGTACAAAAGCAGTGTCCGAAATCCTTTAATCTTCTTGTGATATGACATCAAGAACATGACGTGTATGCAACTTTTTTCTAGGCATCGGTGCTGGTTTGGAGTCTATGACTGTCAATCCAATGGCATGGGAAGGATCAGTCAATCCAAAAGTATATACCGAACCCTTCTTTGCCTACCCTTCTCCAAATTTGTTATGCTTTTGGAATCATTAAATTTTCTTTGAAATTGAAACTGTTCTTTATTTGTGCATTTTGGTGGCTATAATGTCTCTTTAATCATGCTAGGTAAAGATGTTTGAACAAGCTCAAAATTGCCTGCTTCCCATGGGAATAACCTCCGAAAATGTTGCTCATCGTTTTGGTGTCACTAGAGAGCAACAAGATCAGGCTGCAGTATGTTAAAAGTTCCAAGTTCTCTTTTTAGTGTTCTTTAGTGGCCTTCTCTAATAATTTTCTTATTTTGGTACTTAGGTTGAGTCTCACAGAAAGGCTGCTGCTGCTACTGCTTCTGGTAGGTTTAAAGATGAGATTATCCCTGTGAGCACCAAGGTATTTCAAGCATTATCAAGGTTTTAGCATCATTTTTTGCGCATGCACTTATAGGAAGGCATTTGATTCATCTTTTTGGGCCCTTGTATACGTTAAATTGAAACAGGTTGTTGACCCTAAAACTGGTGAAGAGAAATCTGTTACAATCTCTGTTGATGATGGAATTCGGCCCAATGCCTCATTGGCAGATCTAGCAAAGCTGAAGCCTGTATTTAAGAAAGATGGAAGCACCACTGCAGGTATTGTCCTACATCTATCAGATAACAATATAAATAATGTGTCATTTAATTTTGTTTGAAAAGCTAAATTGATATTTTGTTGCCTGAACTATATAGGCAATGCTAGTCAAGTGAGTGATGGTGCTGGGGCTATACTCCTCATGAAGAGAAGTGTTGCAATGAAAAAGGGACTACCCATTCTTGGAGTCTTTAGGTATGGACATGTGTTTTGGAAATTATAGAGACGAAACATGTTGTCTTTGCATTTCTCTTGTCATCAATCTCATTTGGGTTTCAGTAGGGAGTTTTGTGTTTATGTCATCATACTCTTGGCGTCTATGTGTTCTAGGATGTCCGGTTTCCCTTTACTTGACTGTGGCATATTTACATGTTAATTTTCTTTGAGAACTCCCTTGCTTTTGTTCCAAGAGAAACAAGTACTAGTACTAATTAATTCATTTTCTTGGATGTAAAATTGTATTTACTTATACAAGAGGTCCTTGCGTTTCTACTTCTATATTAGGATTGCAGCCAAGTGCCTACCATGCTCATAAAGTTTCATTTCCTTTACCAATTTAGGACTTTTGCTGCTGTTGGTGTGGATCCGGCCATCATGGGCATTGGTCCAGCTGTTGCTATCCCAGCTGCAGTGAAGGCTGCCGGTCTCGAGCTTAATGATATTGACCTTTTTGAAATAAACGAGGTATTATTTCGTGAGAGGATTTTTTGGATTCTAAACAATTGAATACTCGTCAACCTTGTTAATGAACTACTGTGCAGGCATTTGCATCACAATTTGTGTACTGCCGTAATAAGTTGGAACTTGACCCAGAAAAGATTAATGTTAATGGAGGTGCAATGGCCATTGGGCATCCATTGGGTGCAACAGGTATGAACGATTTGCAAACAAACAGTAATACCTATAACTTTATACAGATCCACTAAATGATTGAGATGGGGGTTCTATTGTAATGGAGAATTTTTAATCTAGTTGGTAAAATTTCTCTTCATTTCATTGGCCGTGCATGAATTTACAAGCACATATACACACATGCATGGATTTAGAACCACACACACACACACACATATATACACACATGTTAACATGTATGTGTGTATCTGTACACACACGTGTGTATATCCTTACTTACGAATGTTTGGCTCTGACTGCCTTTCATGTGGATCTCAACCGGAACATATTGCAATGGACTAGCAAATTCATCAACTGTGATGACCAACAAAATTTGGGATGTCTATCAATAGCTTAAGCTTCATCTTTGTTTTTGCCAATTTGTTTGGTTTATTTTTTCAGGTGCCCGTTGTGTCGCTACTCTGTTGCACGAGATGAAGCGTCGTGGCAAAGACTGTCGTTTTGGAGTTATTTCAATGTGCATAGGTACTTTACATGTGTCTTTTCTTTTTTTTTTTTTTTTGTTTTGTGGTTTTGTGGCTGTGGTTTTTTTTTTGGAGTTATTTGAATGTGTGTGGGTACTTTTTTTTTTTTTTTTGGTTAAAAACAATTATTGGTTTGGCTTGCTGAGGCTGACAAGATATTGTATCAACCCAAATGCAGGGACGGGAATGGGCGCAGCGGCTGTTTTCGAGAGGGGCGATGTGGCTGACGAGTTATGCAATGCTCGGAAGGTTGATAACCACAATCTACTGTCCAAGGATGTTCTATAGAGAAGATTGCCGTGTGCTGCTATACACCTAAATAATTTTATTTCTTCCGATAAGATAGTAATAAATAAGTTTTTATTGTTCTTTGAGAGCTCGATCATATGTTTGTTAATTTATCTTAATGATGGAGGGACATAAATGTGATATGCACAGCACAAACATTTTAGCTTTGTTACTGGGCCATTGGTCTCTTTAAAGTTGAGAAAATATATGGCCTCTCTTTGATAACAAGTTCTTGGTCTACTTGGTATAGGATAAGGCAGCCAGGTTGGCTAGATGGTTAACTAATTTTAATTTTACAAAAAAGTAAAAGTTGGTATTTTGGAAATTTGGATTTTTACATCCTTGCTGCTACATCATTTTTTTCTATATATATTTATTCTTTTTGAGATATAATGTCACATAACTTAATTCTTAATGAAATATTTGAAAAGTTTAGGTCTCAGATTTATACTTTCTATTTTTGAAAAATAAATTTTTTTCTTAGTTTTCTCGTCTATTTAAAAATTGAAGTCAAGATTCGAAAATTAAAATAATAATAATAATAATAATAATTCTTAAAGTCTTAAGGAGTTCTTAAAATCAACTAAGAATGTAAATGTTTGTTTGCAAAGAAATCAAGCAAAACTTTTTAGAACCAAATGCAGAAGGGTGATGGATAAATTTTTAAATAACTATAATTATTTCACATTGTAGCCACAATTTATTACCTTATAATCTTAGAAGGAACATCTTCATTAGTTATATAGAAATAAAATCTTATCAGAAAAAAACAAATTAAATAGCATCTATTTATTTTTATCCTTTTTCTTTCTTTTTGGAAAAAGAATAATCATCCAAGTTCTATGTTTGCCTATTAATCATCATATTTGAAGGTCACACCCTTTCACACAAATTTCAATTTTATACATAATTGGCCAATTTCCCTCCCTTTACCAACCATAAAATAACAAACTTGGAAGACACAAAAACATTGCATTAGTACAAGTAGTATAAATCCCACACCAATCTCCCTGTCCCCCCAAAATTGATTCTGCACCACCACCACCACTCGCCGGAGCTTCCGGGCGAAGAAGATGGCGACGGTGGACGAGATTTTGAAGGCTCAAAAAGCAGAGGGAGTTGCAAGTATATTGGCTATAGGAACTGCAGTTCCATCTAATTGTATTCAACAAAGCACATATCCAGATTACTATTTTCGTATCACAAATAATGAGCATAAAACTGAGCTCAAACACAAATTCAAGCGCATGTGTAACCATACTATTCTCCTCTCTCTCTATTACTTTTGCTACATAACTTGTTTCTTATCAAGTTTAATTCAAACCTCAACTACTATACTATTGATGATTTAAATTTTTATCCTATGATCTTCAATTTAATTTCACATGACGTTTCATTAATATCATTTTACCATTCTCTCATTATTTTTTCCATTATGGTTGTTATTTTGTATCATATTATTGCTTGATTTCTCTATTAAATGAATGCCTCACCCTCTCTGTTTCGTCGTAGAGACCAAATTACCTTTTTAATATTATTTGAATTACATTAAAACACATGCTTTAGCAACTAACGCATATTATCATGCCACATTCGATCCTACTCCATTCGATATTACTGTCCAAATAGTTATTATTTTGTTAAGTTAAAATGTCATTTTGGTTCTTATACTTTGAAAATTTTTCAGGTTCCGTTTTATAACCATTTCGTTTTTTAAAATTAAGTCTATTTCCTCTATACTTCTTATAATGACTTGCATCTTTCTTAAATACAAAGGTTGAATTTTTAACCAAATGTCAAAAACAAAAACAAGTTCTTAAGAACTACTTTTTTTTAGTTTCCAAAATTTGACTTGACTTTTTAAACAATTAATAAAATGTATATAGCCAAGAAAGAAATTTGGAAATAGAAATAGTCTCTTATAGGCTTAATTCTCAAAACCAAATGGTTACCGAATGGGTCTTAACATTTTTTAGTTTATGTACTTTTGATTATTCAATTTTAGTCCCTGTAGTTTCAATACATTTTAAATTTAATCCCTGACGATATTAGTTTATTGTTGATTTTTAAGTTTTTTTCGTTGTTTATTAGCATTTAGTACAAAATTTGAAAACTTAATCACATATTTACTTGCATGAAAATTGTTGTTATTATGTAGTCAATTTTGGTAAAGATTAACTTTGAGGGACTAAATTTAAAATTTATTATTATAAATACGTGATTTAATTGAAAAATTTGAAAGTAAAGTGACTAAAATAGAAGAAAGTTCAAAAAAAAGTTATTTAGTCGGTAGAGTTAACAATCTTTTTCCACCTACCAGCCAAACACACATTCCATATAAACATAACATAAAAACTATACAAAATGGAACTATAATGAACTAATCACTCCCCTGAAATCTATTTGTTTGCATTTACACGCAAAAGTGATATATAGGCAGCAAATTTTAAGTAGTATTTTAAAATAATAGTCAGTAATGAGTTCAGGTCCTTTAAACTCTTTGTCTACTTTTTTTCAAAGAGAAAAAATAAAATTCCCTCCCTACACATTTTTAATATGCTGTTCTCATTTATGATACAACATTTTAATTTTAATTATAGCGCTGGACATGCGTTTGACTGAAAGCGTTTTTTTTTTTTTTTTTTTTTTTTTTTTT